>JARHVA010000664.1:410000-875000 GCA_037957365.1 Torreya grandis | reverse complement strand
CTTAATTTGATGCTAAACCATAACACCTTATCACAAAATACGATTTTGACAATAATAAAATCATAACCTTATAAATTTGTATGAAAGTTTAAAACATGAAAAAATGTATGTGTGTGTGTTATATATATATATATATATATATATATATATATATATATATGAAAAAGATAATATCATTATCAACCAAAAAAACTTTCAGATAAACAAAATATATTTGTTACATTTAGATAAGTGCATTGATTAAAGTTTAACTTTCATGATCAGAATGAGTATATATACAATGTACATTTTATACATATCAAATTATTAAAACAAATAATCAAACATTCTCTAATAAATGAAAAGCTTAATACATTAAGATATATAATTACATTTTACCAAAATATCGTTACATTAATTTAATGTGATAATACATTGAACGAACCTATACATCTTTACATATGCATTAAGTTCTAAAATAAAAAAATTTAATGCCATCAAACGCAACGTAACAGATAAATATTTGCGTGAAAAAAGTGATCATACCAACCGATGTTGAATTAATTATTTGAAACAATTAGAATTTTCGAATCATAGAAAGACAAACTTTTTAAAATTAAAAAACATTTAGTTAAAGGATTGGTTTTTGCTTTCAGATGTTGGAATGGAAAAACGGGAATCGGATTACAAAATGAAAATGTTGTGAGTGATCTAAATACTACAGCATTAGGACTTTGGGTTCTTAGATTGTATCGTTATAATATATATGTAGGTACCAAATAATTTTCTATACTTCTGAAATGCATTTTTATTTTTTATATTTACCTACTAATAAACATCTATTTATATATGATGTTTTTTAACAAATGTGTTTTAGAATTTCAAGGACAAAAATGGGGAGTTCTTTTGCTCCATAAGAAATAGTAATAGTAATAATAGCATAGAAGAGACAATCATGATGAGAAGCATGCTTAACCTTTTAAGAGTTTCTAGTGTTTCATTTCCAAGAGAAAAGGTTATGGAAAAGGCTAAAATATTTAGCACTACATACTTAAAGCAAGTATTAGCAAAACATGGAGGGAGTAATATTTATGAATATGATCAAAGCTTTTTAAAAGATGCATGATCTTGTAAACAAGCATCAATGATTTTTAGATGTCTCTTTATGTCTTATCTTGATTTTATAGGTGGAGTACGGACTTGTATATGATTGGTCCTGCACATTTCCTAGATGGGAAGCAAGTAACTTCATAGAAATATACCAACAAGATAATATGAGGTAGAAAATATTAAACATTATTATAAATATCAAAATTTTAAAGGTTAAATAGTTCTAAGATTTAATTGCTTATATTGTAATATTTTATATTTTTTAAAAGGTTTTTGTTGAAGTTGAATAGCAAGAAAATTTTGGAATTGAACAAATTGAACTTCAATATACTGCAATCTGTTCACCAAATTGAAATGAAAGAACTCTCTAGATAAATATTATTAATAAGATGTTTTAAAGACCTCTTTTTTGTTAACATAATCTATAAAAAAATGTTTTACATATTAAAATGATTTTATATTTATTTATACCTATTATTTATATTTTTTAATTTTAAAATAAATTATTTAAATTATATTTAGTTTTTAAATTGAAAGATAAGTAATTTTATTTAAATAATTAGTGAGGAGGACTCACAACATACTATAGCATAATTTACGTCAATTAAACTAATTTTTTAATATATTTAATTAAATCTATAAAGATATATTTATCTTTTATTTCACTGAAATAACATATTGTATGTTTATGAGAAATTTGATAAAGATGGATTTATCTTCTACTTCACTCAAATCCTCTATGTGATATGATGAGGACAAAGTTGATAAGGTTACAATAGTTTATAGATAGTGATTATGTTCTTATTTTTGTAACATATTTAAGTAATATAGATGTTAATGGATTAATTAGATAAGGTGAATACTTGTTTAAAGTTTTATTACTATTATGATAAATTGGTTAGGATAGTTTGATTTAAAACATTTGATGTATTATATTTAATTGAATTTTAAATTATATTTTAATATATTTGAGTTTGTTTAACTTGGAAATTAGATGGTGGATAGATTTAGGTATCCCTAAATTAATAGAAACAAGAGAGTGCATAATAGAATGGTTTTTTAGAGGATTTATGCGACAAATGAGGTGGAGTTTTCTAGAAGTATAATCGGAGTAGCCAAAATCTCAACTATCATGATTGCCCTTGATGACCTTTTTGATGTATTAGCAACATTTGAACAAAAAAAACTTATGATAGATGCTATTATTCAGGGTTGGAGTGTTTCTATCTTATAAATCATTCCTAAAAATTTGAAGCAAATCATGTTGTTTCTTTTTAAAAGAGTGTATGAATCGACATGTGAGGCTTCTGAAAGGCAAGGACGTGACATGATGCCACTCATTACAAAAATTGTATTTATGCTTTTTCATTTAAAAAAAATCTCATATATTAATGTTTTAGTAATATATTTATAATTTTTAATATGTAATTATAAATTGGTATCTATATGTTTATAAAATGGTGGATTTTGGACTTTGAAAAATCTAAGTAATTAATAATTTGAATATGGGATAATTTGAAGGTATTGTGTTGTAGTTGGAAAATTATGTCACATCCTACTTACAAGAAGCACAATGGATAAGAAGTCAATTTGTTCCTAAATTCAAAGATTACATAAAGAATGCCACAATTACAATGGGCATAGCATTAGTAAATTTGCATGCCATCCTTTTAGCACCCGAAGTTTTACCAGAGGACATTATAGATAAAATATACCTTAATCAGTCTAGATTCTATGAGCTCATCTCATTATGTACACGATTAATAGATGATGCAAGAGATTATGAGGTACTACATATAATTTTAAATTTAAATACATATATGCTTAGAGTATTGATAGTTTTCATATGGTAATAAAGGATGAGAAGCTCCACGGACATAGAACTTCAACAATTTTGTCTTATATGAAGGACCATCATGAATGTACAAAAAATGAGGCATTAAATCACATGAACAACCTTATTGAACTTTTAATTAAATAATTGAGGTGGGAATTTTTGAAACAACATAATGGCCTACATGATTGTGAAAAGTTGTGCTTCAATCTAAAGAGAGGAATACAATTTATCTACATGTTTGGAGATGGAATTACCTATTTTGGGAAGGATGTCAAACATCAGATATTCAAAGTTCTTGTTGAACCTGTGGAAATATAGATGAAGAGATAGCTTCCATCATATCACAAAAAAAATTCTAGTTCAAGTTAGACATCTATTATTGAAAGAATGGTTACATGATCTAGATTCCCACCAAAATATAGGTTTTTGAGCTAACGTTTTGTGTGTGGTTATATATATATAGTTATTGGATAGATTATGTGTGAGGATAGATGTAGTTGAACAAAGCGTGATCTTATTCTACATAAGTGCGGAGATGGTCAAGGTGTTGATCAGTCTAGGATACATAGTGTACCAGTTGCACTTGCAACATAGTCTGCTTGGATGACTCACAATTCATTTCTCTAGTCTTTCTATACCCCTTTGGATCAAGGGGGAGTTTGATGGGTTTGTGATCCAAACTTAGATTATTTAGTTTTTATTTTCATTTTTTTGGTAGTTGGTTGACAGATTGGTTATCCGTGAGTTGGTTTTCTTTAAACAAATTTCCATAAGCTTTTTAATGTTTACATTATACAGAAATAAACATTGTTGCATTTTCTTTAATATTTTTCTATATCTATTCCTCCATTTGTCACACACACACACACACACACACACACACACACACACACACACACACACACACACACACACACACACACACACACACACACACACACACACACACACACACACACACACACGCGCACACACACGCGCACACACACACACACACACACACACACACACACACACACACACACACACACACACACACACACACACACACACACACTTACTTTCTTAACAATACTAGTATTTTGATAGTTGGTTAGTGGATTAGGAGACCTTGCATTTTGATTTAGATTGATTTGTAGTCATGAATTTTATGTAATTATCTTAAAGACGTTAAGAAAGATATTCTAAGATTTGTATATTTTTAGAATATATTTTGTTATACATTTATATAATTTAGTTAAATAGTTATAAAATTAATGGTTAAAATTCTTTATTTGTTTAAATTTTTAAATAATCACTTTTTCAACCAATTCTAATCAAATATTTTAATTTTATATTTTTATATTATAATTTGAAGAGAATAATTATATTATATTTAATTATAATTATACAATGTCTTACATATAATTATTGGTTATAATTTTCACTTTTGTTTCAACCTTCAATAAGTTTAAATTAAATAATGACGTCATATCATTTAATGTTGATAATTAATTTCTTTCCAACCATTAAATTTAATTTTTCACAATATCTTAAGTGATACAATAAATTCATCATTGTTCCTTAACTTGATGTTGTTAAATGCATTTTAATTTTATTGAAGGAAAATAATTTATTTTAAAGTTTTAATAATTATCGAATATAATTGATTTGTTTAAATTTATTAATTAAATTCTTTACAATAAAAAATGTACTTAACCTAGGTTTAGCAAATATATATTGACATATACATATTGACATGCTTAATTGGCAGGTACCAAAAATGATTGTCATAACAAACTTCATTGTTAAGGCATTAACTAGTCCCTTTATGACCTTGTTTTATTGTTAAGGCATTAACTAGTCCCTTTATGACCTTGTTTTTTATGGTAGATGCATTGTAGTCAATGCCTTCAAAATTTAATTTTATATAATAGAATTTTTTGATTGATTTTATTGGATATTAATATTTATTTACTTATATTAACTAACTTAAGTTATATAAAAATTATTCTCATATGAGTTTATATAATTTGAAGAATATGAAATGATATGCATTATTTAATGGAGAATATGAAATGGCATGCATTATTCAATTTATTTATTTTATTAAATATATTTTATTATAAGACATATTGGTATTATTTTAATTAGTGTTAATTTAATGACTCGGTCAATATAATAACTAGATTTCAATAAATGAAAATTATTTTTAATCAAATAATCTTATAAATTAATACATGCCAAGTAAAAATAGAGAAACCATTCTTTATTTTGAAAATATATAAATAATGGATACTTTAAAATATCATTTATATAGAGTTCAATTATTTTCAAGGAACAAAACATTGATCTCTCAATTTTATTTTTCAAATGAATAATATAGAACTTTACTTCCAATATTTTATAATCGATAATATTATCTTTTCTTCTTTTCAATATTGCAAACACATCAACACAAATTAAAATATTCTTTTACATAACTCTTTAAACTTTGTTGCACTGCAACAAAACTATCAAAATATGGAGTGTGCTCTTCCTAGCCATGTGACTCAAAACTTAATACAAAGCTTATAATCATAATGGCTTAAGTTTAAGCAATAATCACATAGTATACAATTAAGCACACATGTAATAGGTAATCTAAGTACTTCGGGATAAATGGGAAGAAAAGTAAAAACAATATAAATGTAGGAATTCAATTTAGCATAAATTCACTATAACTTTTGACCTGTATAAATTTAGCATTTAAGTCACATTTAAGGTGCCATAGTTTTGAAAATCATAAAAAATTTAAGTTTTTAATGAAAACATCAAAGTCAAATTTTAAGTCAGATCATTGACATTAGTGACTCTTAATATATCTTTATTATTTTTTTAAGAGTACACATTTAAGGTATGATCAAGGCATATTCAAGGTAGTATCAAAGGAAATGCAATGTCACTAAGTAATACTACCTTAAGCGTGAATTAAAATAAGGTGACGTTAGGACATATTTACTTTGTCTTAAATATTTGAGTCAAATGGACCTTTGTGGGTGCCCTAAATGTACCCTTTTTGGATTTATTTAAACATACACTTTGGGTTGTGTTGATGGTTAAAATTGCGCTTGTTCTAACACCAACAATGGGAAGTTTCAAGATGTGGGACTTGCAACTTGAAACAACCTCCAAATTTTTAAGAAGATGGTCTCTTCTTTATATCAAGTGTATATTGGGAAAAGGGATAGGAATTTTAACAGATTCACAAATGCAAAAAATAAAATCTAACTATGGTAATGTGCCTGAATGTAATTCGACCTTAATCTTAAGCACAGTGAGACTATATGTAAGATTCAATTACATTTAAGAGAAAATAAGTGCATGATCAATGTAAAAGATGGAACAATAGAAACAGAGGCTCACAGCATACACTGCTTTTGTAGTGATACAAAAAATATCAACAAAGGCACAGGGTTTAATCTTCTTATTTGAATTATTCAGTCACATAAGAGGCACAGAAACATGAAGAGTTACATAAACCTTCCAACTCAAGAAAAAAGAACAAAGGCAAATGATATTACTAATCACAGCTCTAGAAAGTCTAAAACTCTTGACAACATAACTTAGACTACTTTTGCAATGACACAAAAAATATCAACAAAGGCACATGATTCAATCTTCTCATTAATTCTCCAGTCACATAAGAGGCATAGAAACACATAGAGTTACATAAACCTTCCAACTTAAGAAGATAGAACAAAGGCAAAGGATATTCCTAATCATAGCTCTAGAAAGTTTAAATGCTTGATAATAATTCTCTTAGAAAATTCTCTCTGGTATCTTGATCCTTTTTTTTGGTGATCTCTACACCTTTATTTATAGCCTTGGATTCACTCCAAATTTTTTGCTTGTTCTCAATCTAACGGCCCAATTGAAATCTGACTAAACTGGAAGTGTCCAATAAAAGATATTTCATACATTCTAAAATGCTCTATCTTCTAGCAATTCATTGGCTGAGACAGATCAAAAGACACTCCCTTCTCTTAAATGAAAGATGACACTTAGCCAATTATTTGAAAACCTTCTTATTACTTTAGGAGACACCATAGGATGACACTTGGCAAGTTTCACAATCTTACCAAGGACACACGGTGCTCTCCGCTTTACTTATACTCCTTTTGTGTCTTGCTTATGAGTGTTTCACCTTTGACACCTATCACAATCCACTTCCTCAAAACTTTAACAGCTGAAAAGAAAATAAGACCCATAACCTTTCTTACCTGAGTAACTTTAAAAGGGGCACAGGGATAGGTGGCAATCTCCACTTTATTTATCTAGGGTTACGTTGTGGTCTCTGCTTCTTTTAGCTATCTTTTTAGAAACTTGTGGAAGGTGACATGTGACAGTCTCTACTTTACTCTATTTATATCATAGAAATAATCGGGTCTCATTTCATATTTATATAGACAATGACACTTGGTGGCTTCTGCTTGCTTTAGAAAAAAAACTTGAGACCCACCATAGTTTTGGCTTTATCAATGAAGCAAAATGAAGATGATTCAGATCTCGACACATGGTGGCATATGCTCTCTTCAATTGGGATACGTGGCATCTTCTATTGCTTTTAGAAAATCAAATTGAAACCTTCCATTATTGCCACTTGGTGCTTTCCACTTGATCTTGATACTTAGCTTGTTGAAACCTTTCACTGAAAAGAGATGAAACACGGGTATCGATATGAAATGCAGATGCCAACACTTGTCATGTTTCACTGAGTTGCTATGGGACATGTGTCACGTTCCATAGCCTTAATGAAATTATGGAAAGTGCCTCAAAAAATGACACTTGGAAGCTTCCGCTTGACTTCAACACTTAGACAAAATGAATCAAAAAGAAAATTAGATCTTGCACTCTATTTCAAAACTTTGATGTCTCAAACAAAAGTATGTGGGGATAGAGATCTGGATCATGGGCTGCTGAAAATTAGAATGAAATGTAGAGCATTTTTTACTCTATAGTTATTGGCAACCCCAAGAACTTTTGAGCTTGCTCAAAAAGAATCTACAACTCCCGCATGATTTGAAATCACTAAAAAAAACATAGTTTTAACTAAAATGTTTCAAATAGATTCCATTTACAAGAATCTCTTCAGGTTCACCTTCCATTATTTCTAGCTCAAATGAATTTTGCTATTTACATGCCCAAATTTTATAAGGGCCAGTCCATAATGCCTCAAACTTAGTGTGTTGACCTGGTTTGGCAGCTCTTGCATCCCATTTCAAAATAATTGATCCTATTTTGAAATGGGTATTTGAAGTCCTTTTATCAAAATAGTCTTTAATTATTTTTTGATGCTTTATCAATGAATCATGTGCTGCATCCCTCTTTTCTTAAACTTCTAGAAGTTTTATGAGTTTGACCTGCATGGGGCCATTTTCTTCAATTTCAATTTGTTTGATCAGCTAGAGAATAGGAATCTCCAAGCTTAGGGGAATTATAGCAGGTTTCTCATATACTAATTCATATGGGGACATTTTGATCACCTATTTAGGCATAATTCTATTAGCCCATAGTGTTAAATTAAGCACTTTATGCCACTCCTTGTGATGATCAGCCCATATTCTTTTGATGAGTCTAATCAGGTTCTTATTAGTTGATTATGCCAAACCATTACCCTGAGGGTAATAATTAGAAGAAGTTTTCAAATATATTCCATGTTTTAATGCAAAGTCAGATACTTTGGACCCTAAAAATGCTTTAGCATTATCTAAAATTATGGTGTGAGGAGCCCCAAAATGAGTAGTGATACTCCCTAGAAAATCTAGGATCACATTTTCTGTTGCTTCCTTGAGTGGCACTACCTCGGTCCATCTGGTGAAATAATTTGTGGCTGTTAAGATCCATTTGTGACCCATGCTAGATACTAGATTTATCATTCCAATGAAGTCAAGACCCCATTGAGCAAAAGGTTCATCCACAATTATAGGATTAAGAGGCATTACTACATTCCTTCTCATCCCCACATAATATTGACAAGACTGACATTTTTTAACTAGTTGATAACAATATGTAAATAAAGTAAGCCAAAAATAACCTGCCTCACTTATTTTTATAGCTGTAGTCTTTACAGAAAAATGTCCACCTGATACTCCACGATGCATTTCATGTAGTATTTTCTTAGCCTCATCCTTTTCTACACATGCTAACAATTTGCCAATAGAATTTATTTTAAAAAGAACTTGTTCAATTAAAACAAAATTAACTCCTTGCATCCTATAGTATCTTCTCTTATTTTGAGGGAGTTCTCTCAGGTAAATCCCATTTTTCATAAAATGAATCCTGCTTGTGACCCAGGATTCCTGATCAACTTCTTGTATTCTCAATATAATTTCTTCTTCTATTCCTAAATTTGTCTCTTCAGGTATCATCTTTTCAAACTCTTGAGTCATATATTTGCACAAACCCCTACCTCTGAATATTTTAGTGGGTTTGACTTCTACATCATATTCAAGGATCTTAGTTATCCAGTTTGCTCTTTTTTCAATAATTTCACCCTCCATGATGTATTCTCTGACACTTGGATGTGCTACAAGTATCAAAATTTTACTTCCTGATACTATATGCCAAAACTTTTGTAGAGTTTTAACCATAGCATATGCTTGTTTTTTCACAAAGTTATATCTAGTTTCATATTCCCTAAAGTCCTCGAGAAAAAGGCTATTGGATGCTCTCCCTCCTGTTTATCATCCTTTTATGTTAGGACAACAACAATACCGAGCTCTCCTCCATATACATACATTAAAAAAGGCTTAGAAAAATTTGGGTTTCTAAGTACTGGAGCTGTTGAGATAGCTTTCTTGACCTCTTCAAAGGCTTGCCTTCCTTCCATAGTCTACTTGAAAATTAGGTCTTTTTTTCAAAAAAAGTGTCACTGGTCTTACTAAAGCTACAAAGTTAGATATGAACCTATTAATGAAATTAATCTTTCCCAAGAAAGATTGAATGGCTTTCTTATTTACTAGAAGAGGTAAGTTTATTATAGCTGCCACTATTTCTGGGTCTATGGAGACTCCTTATTTAGATACTATATGTCCCAATCATTTGCATTGAGGGACAACAAAGATACATTTCTTAGGATTCAAGGATATTCCAAATTCTTGACATTTTTAAACATAGCTTCTAAATGATCAAAATGATCAGCAACATTCTTTGAAAAAATAGTAAGATCATCAAGATAAATTAGGATGATTTTATTTATCAATTCCCCAAATGCAACATCTATAGCTCTCTGAAAAGTGGCTCCAGCATTTGATAGGCCAAATGGCATCTTAGCATATGCAAATATTCCCCATTTGGTAGTAAAAGCAATCTTGTATTGGTCTTCTTTAGCCAACCAAATCTGATTATATCTAGAGAAACCATCTAACAAAGAGAATCTTTTTAATCCAGCAACAGTTTGTAGAATTTGTTGCATGGAGGGCAAGGGATAGTGATCCTTCAAAGATGCTTTGTTTAGATCTCTGAAATCTACATAAAATCTTATATCACCATTATTTTTTCTAACTGGTACCATATTTGATACCCAGGTTGAGTGTTTGATTGGAAAATTTATTTTAGAATCTAAAAATTTCTATAATTCATCTACCATTAGAGGCTCAATCCTTGGATTCACTAGCCTCTATTTCTATCTGACAGCTTAGATCCTTTAGTCAGTTCTATTGTGTGTTGAATAATGTCTCTATTATATTCATGAAGGTCTTCATAGCTCCAGGCTATGACTCTGTCATATTTTTTTCATAATTCAATTAGCTTTTCCTTTTCTACTTGAGTTGTAGAGTTTCCAACTTTTAATTTTTTCCCTTCACTTACCTTGATTTTAGAATAATCTGCTTTGTTTGCTTGGAACCTTTTCTTCTCCAAGCTTACATCTTCTAGATCAAAAAGGCTCTCTAAAGTGATTAAACCTTTGGGAAGATTATTATTCTTTAATTGTATAATTTGATCCCCATATGCTTCTTCAATCTTTGGTTGCAATTGATCAGCAAATTCCCATGATTATTGCAAGAATGAAAGTACTTAAAAATCATTCTCAAATACTTGTCAATTCTCATCATTATCTAGGATAGTTGGCCTTACTATAACCTTTAATGACTCATTGTTAACTAATAAGCCATTTGTTGGATCAAATTGTGAACCAATCTGTGCCATCCTATCAGCTTCAAAATTTTGAATCCTAGGAACTACTTCAATATTAAAAGCTTTAAAATCTTCTATTAAATCCCAAATTCTATGCTTATAGGATTTCATCTTGACATTCTTTACTATTACATTTTCTCTAATTTGCTTTACTACTAATTTTGAATCTCTTTTTACTATGAGATTCTTTATTCCCTTTTTCTTGGCTAATAGGATCCCATGTAATAAAGATTCATACTCAGCATCATTATTAGTACAAGTAAATTGAAAATGGATAGCTCTTAAAAAAATTTCACCATTTGGAGCAGTAAGACAAATTCCTGCTCCAACACCATTTTTACTTCTAGCCCCATCAAAATTTAATGTCTAGATTTATGAATCTTTTTTAGATTTTTGATTAGCTAGAATTTTTTCCCTTAAAACATTTGGGATTTCATGGTCTTCATAAAAAATAACATAAGTGCCCAGACCAGTAGAGTCATAATTTCTATATGGGTCACTTTGCATCATAGCTAACAACTGGTTATTTTCTTTTTCCTGATTATGCTTAGTCCATAATGCTTCAAACTTTTCAACAAAAACCCTTTCTTCCTTATTTATCATAGCATGTTCTACCTCTAATTTTGATATTGGTTCATTGGTGATGTGATCTTTTGATAGTGGTTCAGATAGAATTTTTATCTTAGAACCATTTTTAGTTCTTAAAATTAAGTGAGACCAGTCAAGAGACATATCTCCTCCTATCTCAGCTGTAAATTCTCTTGATAAACATAGGACAAATATAGGAGGTATATCTATCACTACTATATCTTGATTTATAATTATATTTGGATAAGTATATAATTGTAATGGGAATTATTTAATGCTCCCTATTATTTGCACTAATTTTCCATTTAACTACATAACTCTTTTAGTGAGTGGCTCATATTTTATCTTTAGAGCATCTGCTATTTGTTTTGGAATTACTGTAGTACTAGCCTCTGAATCTATTATTGCATTATGCAGCAGTTTCTTGCCAACTATCTAGGTTAAATAAAAGGGATCCAGTTTGGATTTGCTTATCTCTGGTGCATTGTTCACTAAGGCTATTGTCTATAGATGCACTATGTCTTTGAACTTTCTTTTATCAGCAGGTCCTTTGATACTAGTATATTTGGGCATTGCTTGGTCTTGAAGAGATTCTTATAATAGTATCCTCTATTTGGGAAAAGCTAATATGTCCTAAATTGATACTTGTGCTGGAGTCATCTTTAGTTGATCAACCACATTCATTGATCCCAAAGTTTGAATTCTTGGAAGATTGGGATATCTTGTCTTTCCTTGAACTTGTTTAGGAACTTCTTAATTCTACACTGGTTGAAGCATTTCTTGTCTAAAAATTGTGTGTTGATGACATTGAAATGAAGGATTCTCCATAACTTTATTGTTTATAACTTCATGCTGTTCCATCATTCTCCTCTTTGATCTAGTATAGTAGTATGTTTGCACCACTGGTTCTTTGAAAGTAGAAACTTCGTTCAAGAAAACTGATTCTTCTTCTTCAACCCATGAGAACAAATCATATTCTGGAGCTATTTCTTCCTCTTATTGCAAATTTCCCTTGCAAATGAGCCATTAAGACTAAATTTTGCATACCAAAAGACTGGTAGGCATGATTATCACTGGAACTTGCAAATTGTCCATCCATTCTTCTTTACTCTACCACCTTTTGTTGTAGATTACCCATGGGACAATCTCTAGGAGTATGAGTATTATTTCAAGGAAAACACCAAGCATTAGTGTTATCTGTATAGTTATTTTACCTTGGAATAATCTCCCTATTTGAATTAGGAGGAATAGTCTATGAGGATGTGGGGACTACAATTAATTGGTTTGCTAGCTAAGGGTTATTTTTCCTTAGAGGACCCTGGTACTGGTTTGGCTGAGATGAAAATCTATTTCCTTGATAGACCTAGTATTAGAATTTAGTATAAGTATTCTACTGTCTTTTTATATTAATCAACTCATTAGAAAATGTCCTCAAGATATTCTTGATATCATCTAGCTTAGATGACTGAGTGGGGATGCTTTTTTAGTATGTGGTTGAGGATATGTGTACATAGACATAGGTGGGGTTATAGATTTAGGGGCTTCTTGAAGTAATGGTGAGGAAATTTCTAGGAACATGGGCATGGGAGGCCTTAGGGGTAACTTTCCAGCATCTATTAAATTATTCTCAGCTCTGACTGCATAGTCATAAGCCTTTGGCAAAGTGTGTCCTCCAAGTGACTGAATCATAATAGATATATCTGAATTCAAAGCTTTAAGATAAAACACTATGGCCATACTTGGTAATGGTCTATTTGTATTAGGGATTCTTTCCCAAGTCTTTTAAAATCTAGAATTGAAGTTAGTCATCGCTTCATGTGGTGCCCTTTGGATGATAATCAATTGCTATAACAAAGAATACTTATCACCCTTTTCTTTGAATATTTGAAAGAAAATATCTCCGAGCTGATCCCATGTAGAGATGGTATTTGGGATCAAAGACCAGTACCATTCTAGAGCTTTCCCTTTAAAAGAAGCTGCTAATAGTCTTATGGCCACATTTTTCTATGTGACAACATGTATATCATAGACATCAGATACATCTTGCAAATGTTCTTCAAGTGTTTTAAAGTCTTTCCCACTGAATTTGGGTAGAGCTTTTAGGGCATTCACTGGGATAGGGTCCCAAGTGGCTGGTGGTATTGGGAAAATCAATGGACAATCAATGTTCCAATTCACATAATTTCTTGGGGGTATAGGGGCTCCCATATTTTCTCTTGGTATTGGTATAAACTTGTTGACTCTTCTTCTTGGACTAATTACCAAAATTGGCAAAATAATACCTAGATTTATAGCAGATTGTGATCTAGTTACTAGTCCACAACTATGACTCCTTGTAGCTCTCTAGTTCATACGATCTTGAAAGAAACTTCAAGATTGGTCCCACCAGGCATGCCAAAAACTGTTGATGGTTAAAATTGTACTTGTTCTAACACCAATAATGGGAAGTTTCAAGATGTGGGACTTGTGACTTGAAACAACCTCCAGATTTTTAAGAAGCTAGTCTCTTCTTTATATCAAGTGTATACTGGGAAAAGGGATAGGAATTTTAACATAAACACAAATGTAAAAAAGAAAATCTAACTATGGCAATGCACCTGAATGTAATTTGACCTTAATCTTGAGCATAATGAGACTATATGTAAGATTCAATTACATTTAAGAGAAAACAAGTGCATGATCAATGTAAAATATGGAAATAATAAAAATAGAGGCTCACAGCATAGACTGATTTTGCAGTGATACAGAAAATATCAACAAAGGCATAGGGTTCAATCTTCTTATTTGAATTCTTCAGCCACATAAGAGGCACAAAAATATGCACAGTTACATAAACCTTCCAACTCAAGAAAATAGAACAAAGGAAAATGATATTACTAATCATAGCTCTAGAAAGTCTAAAACTCTTGACAACACAACTTAGATTACTTTTGCAATGACACAAAAATTATCAAAAAAGGCACATGATTCAATCTTCTCATCAATTCTCCAATCACATAAGAGGCACAAAAACATGCATAGTTACATAAACCTTCCAACTTAAGAAGATAGAACAAAGGCAAATGATATTCCTAATCACAGCTCTAGAAAGTTTAAACTCTTGACAATAATTCCTCAAAAAATTCTCTTTGGTATCCTGATCCTTTTTTTTGGTGATCTCTACACCTTTATTTATATCCTTGGATTCACTCTAGATTGTCTGCTTGTTTTCAATATAATGGCCCAACTAAAATCTAACCGAACTGGAAGTGTCCAATAGAAGATATTTCATAGATTTTGAAATGCTCTATCTTTCGACAATTCATTGGCTGAGACATATTGCAAGACACTCCCTTCTCTTAAATAGAAGATGACACTTAGCCAATTCCTTGAAAACCTTCTTATTACTTTAGAAGACACCAGAGGATGACACTTGGTGGGTTCCACAATCTTACCAAGGACACACAACGCTCTCTACTTATACTCCTTTTGTGTCTTTGTTTAAGAGTGTTCTGCCTTTGACACCTGTCACAATCTGCTTCCTCAAAACTTTAACAACTTAAAAGAAAATAAGACCCACAGCCTTTCTTACCTGAGTAACTTTAGAAGGGGCATAGGGACAAGTGGCAATCTCCACTGCTTCATCAAAGGACATGTGGCAATCTCTGCTTTACTTATTTGGGGTTACGTGGTGGTCTCTGCTTCTTTTAGCTACCTTTTTAGAAACCTACAGAAGGTGACACATGGCAGTCTCTTCTTTACTCTATTTATATCCTACAAATAATTGGGTCTCATTTCATATTTATATGGACAGCGACACCTAGCAGCTTTCGCTTGCTTTAGAAACAAAAATTGAGACCCACCACAGTCTTTACTATATCGGTGAAGAAAAAAAAAGATGATTCATATCTCAACACGTGGTGGCATTTGTTGTCTTCAGCTGGGATACATGGCATCTTCCACCACTTTTAGAAAAGCAAATTAAAACCTTCTGTGATTGCCACTTGGCACTTTTTGCCTGATCCTAATACTTGACTTGTTGAAACCTTTCACTGAAAAGAGATGAAACACAAGTGTCGATATGAAACGTGGATGCTGACACTTGTCGCATACCACTGAGTTGCTATGGGACATGTGGAATGTTTTGCAACCTTAATGAAATTATGGAAAGTGCCTCAGAAAATGACACTTGGTAGATTTCGCTTGACTTTGAAACTTAGACAAAATGAATCAAAAAGGAAATTAGAGCCCGCACTCTATTTCAAAACTTTGACATCTCAAACCAAAGTATGTGGGGACAGTGATATGGATCATGCGCTGCTAAAAATTAGAATGAAATGTAGAGTATTTTTTACTCTATAGGTTGACATTATAGTTGACCTAAACATGCATTTGTAGGTGCCTTAAAATGATTTTGGGATAAATTTTTAGAGTGACTTAAATGTGCCTTTGTAGGCAACTTAAACATCCCTTTATTAGGTGACTTAAATCTACTTTTGTACCAACTTTGTATGCTGAATTAAATATGTCTTAAAGGTCTGACACCAAAACAACTTAAAATCTAACACTAAAGTGTCTTTGACTATGATTTAAAGTATGACTTTAATCCCATTTTAGTTTTTGGAACTATATTAAAAAATATTAATTTTTAATCAATATATGTAATGGTATTATAAATTAATAAAAAAAATATTAATATTATAATTCCCACTTTAAATTTTTTAAATTATATTAAAAAAATACATTTTTATGTTAATTCAACTAATGTGGTATTATTAATAAATAAAAAATAATATTATATAATTATATGTAAACATTATTTTAGATAATAGTTTTTTTAAAATTTACAATCGTATTCAAATCTTGAAAAAGGTGATTTTATCATGTTATAATTATGTAATTGATAATAATTTAATTTAACCACATAATTATTACTAATTGATCCCAAAATCTAACAAACATATTGCATTCAAACTTAAAACAATATAATTTTCTCACATAATTATTACATAAATGATCTAGAATAAATTAAACATTATAATCAATAAAACAAAATAATCATGCCAAAATGATAATAATATAAGAATAATACACAATCATAAAGTATAAAGAGTCAAAGATTAGAAAGGCTATATTCATATAGTTAAATGCGACAATAGGGATGATCGTTACAATAAATGATATCATGATCACAATCCTCAATCGCATTTGCATAAACCTTAGAATTACCATCATCAACATCCATAATGTCAACATCCCAAATGTCAAAAGTCAATTAAAACCCATCAACACCACATAAAAAAACACAATTCCAATAATCATCATAATTAAATATATAAGCAAATACATATATCCAATCTAATTTAAGTTCAATATCGTACTACCCTTACATAAAATATAACATAACCAATATTAAAAAACTCAAAACTTAAAATCATTACACATAAAAAATGAATATTATAAATATAACTATAATCATGCAATACAATCACTTTAAACAATTTACCTTTATTATTAATTGGTAACCATAATCCTCATACCAAGGTTGAAGCAACTCCCCCATAATCTTCATCGGTTATAAAATACAAATATAATAGATTAATGACAATCTAATTAAAACGAATTCAAGTTAAAACATTTATAAATGAAAAATTGAAACTATCAAACTTAAAATTTGGGTGTACGCTCCATCATTGTCCACGGGTCCCATGTAATTTGTTTGTAATTTGGGTGTATGTTGTTTCCTTATTAGTACCTGCCGGAGGCAGGATACCATTGTTTTTGTCTTCGCAATTTTTTTCACTTGATTGAGGCGGTAGGCCAACCAATCAGATTATCGTGTTTGGCAAAAATCAAAGCTATGTTGTAATGTTTAGTTAGTTGAAATGATTTTTTAATATTTTTTCCGTTATTCCTAAACAGCGAATAATTAAAACCCTCTCATCTAATGATAGAGAATTATATAGGTTACATTTGCACGGAGTGATCGTAAAAACATAGATATTTACTAGGGTAGTCATGTCTCATGTTTTCAGGGTACAATAACTACTGCTACGTTTGGTCAAAGTTGAGGCACCTCATTGCATTGTTATAACTATCTGCCCTATTCCACCTGGTAAACCCACATCAGATCTTGTAAACACAATTATTTCATTATTTAATATAGCTCTGGGAAAATTCATTTGAATCAACTATCATAGGGTGAAACCAAATTCGTTGGAAGCGCAGTGGTGGAATGAATAAGAGACAAAATCATCTGTGTATATAGATGGATCTATCAAACATGATGGACAGTCGGGAATGGGTTTTTCTACAATGGGGACGCGCTATTTTTTTAACAGAGACCAGTACCCTTAAACATGTTGCTTGCTTCGACTTCCCTCCTCTCCCACATAGAATAGTTAGGCTCACAATAATTGTTTTAAAGGCCATCAATCTAATACAGTTCTACGAAAATGCATTTGAATCAACAATCGCAGAGTGAAACAACCAGTAAATATCCTTGTTGCTGCTGCTCATATGCAGTATTAATTGAGTTGTATTTCATATTTTTTTTAACTATTATGTTATGCATAGTCATTCTATATTTAACCCAGTAGCTGGAGCATTTTTTTTAATTTTTAAATCTTTAGTTTTTCGTTTTGGCAGCATATTTGTATTTTTTCACATTTATTTTAGTAGCCTTTTGCCTTCATGAAATCCTTGTTATCCGTTGCCATATCAAGTTCTATTCTGTTCTTTTCTTTAACTTAGCGTAAGAGCAACACCGCCACCATTCTTTTTATCTCAGCTATTTCAACTCAAGCGTAACCGCATTCCATTTCTGTCAAGGATTTAAAGATATGCGTTTATCTGCATGTGTGGATAGGACATATATATAATGTATATGTTACTGTGGTCGTGTTTCTTTCTGGGAGTACGGTGGCATCTGTAGCTCGATCTTTATCAGCCAAATCTACACTTAAAATTATCACCATAGCTACAAAATGCCCTCTCAATCTGGTGGCTCTGACCAGGTACTTTGTTTATTCCGCCGCCCTCCTCTTTATTTTGAGGGGTTTTACGCTAGAAAATGGTCTTTTTGCTAATGCTATTGTCAATTAACAATAATCTTGTCAGTCTGACGGCAATCCTTATAATTAGCAAATGAATTCATAAATATTTTGGATACTAGTTTTGTTTAAATTTAAACAAAGTCATTTTCAAATTTCATTTTGGCTTTTTATTTTTAAAACATAGAACAAATTGTTTGCTAATTTGTAATAGAACATTTTCATTCCTTAATTTTAAACATTTGAATAATTTTGTTTGTTTATTGAGAATAATTGAATAAAATATGGAGCAGTTTGTTCCCAAGTTTGTAAACTTTAAAGCTAATTTCTAAAATTTGAAGCAAATTTACATTTGCTGGGTTGTAAATTGCTTAAGAAATTTTTGACTCAGCAAGAATTTCAATGTATACTTTCTTAGAGAAAATAGTCTTTGCTTTCTTGCAAATGATCTTTGTTTATTTTCTCCTATTTTTTAAGGAATGATCTCGTCCCTCTTTTCTATAAGGATTTGGAATTTTGTAAGAAATAAAACATACATGCATTAATGTTTTCCATTTGACCGTTGTTTAATATTTGGGGGTTTTATGCAAATGTTGATGATAGGATATCTGTGAAATTTTTGTAACTGTTTTGTAGCAAACATTCTCCTAGATAAAATTTGGCATGTTTGCCATGTGCAGCTTTATAATAATTTTTTTAAGCAAATATTTTTTTAAACAAAGATAATTGGGGAAACTAGGGTTTAATACATAGAAAAATATAAATATATTTAGCAAAATTTGTGCTATAGTTTTAACTAAAGCTTGAATTTTTAACTGTGTTTTTCAATTATTTAACGTGATCTATGATTAAAAGTTAAAGTCTATTATTTATCATTTGTTGTCATTTCCTTGTGTCAAGCTAACTAGTTTTTGGAGCTCTTGGTCAATAGTAATAAGTCATTTTTGATCTATTAAAGTATGGGCAGGGTATTTGGTTTATAGAGCTCTATGTCAATAGTATGATCAGGGTATGACTAATGAATTCAAATTTAAGATTGAGCATTTTCATGGTTTATATGATGTAAAGTGAATTGTTTGATTAAAATAGTGTAAATAGTTTATAAATCAATTTTTAGATCAGATTCAATACTATATCATTAGGATGTTTTTTGGTCCATTTTCTTATCTCCTTGTTCATGGGATTCAGAGTTACGTATGAAAATTGCATTTTCAATAATTGCGTCTAGGTATGTGTGCTACCATGTATTATTCCTTAGTTGAGTTTGGTATAAAACTTTACGATTGCCTTTTTACATGACACTTTATGTGAACATCTTATAGGCAAACATTGAACCCGTCATTTCCAATTTGCATTTAGACTACAGAGCTCACCAACCATTTTACAATTATTTTTAAATGTCTAATCCTCCAAAATTCTAATGCCCCCAATGCAATTTGTCTTTTGACCTCTTGATCTTCGGTGGAGCTTTAGAACACCTTTAGCAAATTTTAAACATCTACAGGTTTCAATTCCCAACTGTGTTAAAAACACTTTGTATTGTTTATCTTTTGGGCCTTCAATTGGGTAAGTTGCTTACAATGTAGACCTAAAACCCTATTGTATTTTTCAAAATTTATTGTATTTTTTTAACTTTTACCTCCACATAACCATCAATCACCTAGCATTTTCATTCTTCTACCCTACAAAAAGATAGGTACTCTAGCTGCAATGTAACTTTTATTGTAAATGCGTACCTGTAAAAGAATAAAATTTACATAAATTTGGTTACATTTTTTAGAAGTATATAGACGTCATAATTTGACTAACTTATCTTACATTTATGATTATAAATTATAGCCTTTGCCACAAGTGAAAAAATAATATAAACTTTACCATTTTTAGAAATCTAAACAAAAATGTAGTTTGTGTTGAGATCAAAGTTTTGGTGCTTTTCCAATGTGAAATTTCTTGACCATACCATCCAATGTGAAGTTACGTTGAGGACTGTTATTCTCATCTCTTGACCATACCATCCAATGTCTAAAAATATGGGGATGATGCTTTTGTGCAATCCATAGAAACACCATATGGAGTATTAACATTTAGTTTTAATGTACTGATTGTATATGTTGTTTACTTTAATCATTTTTATTGATGTTTATTTATTTTTCAAGGATATATATATATATATATATATATATATATATATATATATATATATATATATATATATATATATATATATATATATATATAATGAGTTGAAACATTGATTAACTAATTTAAAATTATGTTAAATGAATGGAAAAATAGAGATGATGATCTAATTGATTGTATTGAGATGGTTGACACAATTCAATGATTATGACTCGATTGATATTTTGAAAAGGAAATAAAATTAATTATGCATTATGATTATAATTATGTTAACACAACATTCTCACATTAGTATTTCAATTATGGTATCATCCTATCGGTTGAGTTTATATTAATATATTGACTAATTATACCAGCGATTGTGGAATTAATTATTTGAATGAATGATAATTTAGAGTCAAATAAATAAAATACATTCAAAATAAAAACATTTTATAAAAGGATTAGTTTTTTGGTTACATATGTTACAATGAAAGAGTGGGAATTAAATAAGGGAATGAAAGTTTTGCAAATGATTTACATGTTATAGCTTTAAGACTCCAAGCTCCTAAACAACATTGTTAGGATATATATGTAAATACTAAATAATTTTTATACTTATTATTTATATATATATTTTGTATAATATTAAACATTTAATTATATGTGGAGTTTTTAATATATGTATTATAAAATTTCAAAGACAAAAATGAAATAATTATTTTATTCTTGGAGAAACAATAATAATTATAATAACATGAAAGAAGTATACATGACAAGAAAAAATATTAAATATTTAAGAGCATCCAATATCTAATACCAAAGAATTTAACACTACATATTTAAAGAAAGTATTAGAAAAACATGGAGGGACCAATATTTTTGAACATGGTAAAAGTTTCTTAAAAGACTTATGACACCTTAAACAAGCATGAATTATTTTTATACTTTTCTTTGTCTTATCTTTATTTCATAGATGGATTAAAAACATATATCAGAAAAATTCTTAAAATTTTAAAAGCATCCAATATCTAAGACCAAAGTATTTAACACTACATACTTAAAGAAAGTATTAGCAAAACATGGAGGGACCAATATTTTTGAACATGATCAAGGATTTTTTAAAGACTTATGATATCTTAAACAAGCATTAATTATTCTTAAATTTTTGTTTGTCTTATATTTATTTCATAGGTGGAGTACAAACATATATATGAATAGTCTCACACCTTTTCTAAATGGGAATAAACAAATTTCATAATATATATATAAACATAAAAGTACAATTTAAAAGATATTAATCATTCTAATATATATTAGTTTTTTTAAGGTTATATAACAAAAAAATATTTGAGTTCTTGTGTTATTATTATTATTTTTTTAAATTTATCGAGGTTGAATAATAATGTGTGCGTCAAATTGAAATAAAGACACTCTTTAGATAAATATCATTAATAAAGTGATATAAAAATGTTAAATACTTATTAAAAAGGAATTGACATAACCTATTAAACAAAAAATTTAACATATTATAGAATATTTTTATTTATAAATAAATATTATTTATAATTTTTTGATTTTAAAATAAGTGATTTGAATTGTATTTAAATTTTTTAATTGAAAGATAAATATTGTGATTCATTAGATTAGTGGAAGGATTCAGAATAAATTTTGGTATCATTTACATCAATTAATTTACAATTTTTTTTTAGATTTAATTATTTATTTAAATATTCAGAATATATTTTTCTTTTGTTTCACTTCAATAACCTATGTTATATGTTTATGAGAAAGTTGATAAAAATATAAACATAAGAATAAAATTTAAAAGATCTTAATCATTCTAATATATATTAGTTTTTTTAAGGTTATATAACCAAAAAATATTTGATTTCTTATGTTATTATTATTATTTTTAAAATTTATCGAGGTCGAATAATAATGTGTGCATCAAATTGGAATAAACACACTCTTTAGATAATGATAAAGTGATATAAAAATGTTAAATACTTATTGAAAAGGAATTGACATAACCTATTAAACAAATTTTTTAACATATTACAAAATATTTTTATTTATAAATAAATATTATTTACAATTTTTTGATTTTAAAATAAATGATTTGAATTGTATTTAAATTTTTTAATTGAAAGATAAATATTGTGATTCATTAGATGAGTGGAAGGATTCAAAATAAATTTTGGTATCATTTAAATCAATTAATTTACAAATTTTTTTATAGATTTAATTATTTAATTAATATTCAAAATATATTTACTTTTGTTTCACTTCAATAACCTATGTTATATGTTTATGAGAAAGTTGATAAAAATACATTTATTTTTTACTTCACTCGAATTTCCCATATTGTATATTTAAGAGAATGCAATAGTTCATTGTGAGTATGTTAGTTTTGTAAGATGTATAATTAATGGATTAATTAGATAAAATAAATATTTATTTAAAATATTATTTCTATTAATATAAATTGGTTAGGATAATTTTGTTAAAAAAACTATTTTATGTATTGTATTTAATTATATTTAAAATTATTATTTAATAGTTAATTGATCTAGACATCAAATGGTGGATAAATTCAAAAATCCAATATTAATAGCATCAAGAGAGTGCATGTTAGAATATTTATTTTTGAAGGATTTGTGGAGCAGTTGAAGTGGTTCATATATTCATTGTTGTTTCCATAACTTGGTAAGAGTTATATTCATTTAATTTTTATTGAAATAAAATGAATTTTGGTAGGTTTTTAAAAGTAATTGTTACATTTTTTTAAAATAAATTTATTAATTAAATAATTTACAATACAAAAAATATCTAAGTTAAATATAGAAAATGTAGATTAAAACATGCATATTGATAAATTGAATAAGTATTCATAAAAAATAATGCGGTAAAACATTCAAATTTTTATTTTATATAATAAAATCTTCTATTATTTTATTGAATATTAATATTTATTAGATTATTTAAAAAAAATTATATTGTGTATTTTCTATTCTCATATAAATTTTTAATTTACATAATCTAAAGAATATGAAATAGTATACATTTTTCAATTATTTGATCTCATTAAAAATGTTTCTTATTATAAATAATTTTGAAATTATTAATAAAATTTTAATTAGAATGTCCCCTTTAACCCACACCTTAAATGGGCTTAAATATAACATTTAAAAAAAAAACACACACACAACTACGTAATATAATAAATGTAGAAAAACAATATATGAAAGATTTAGATAAGAATAAATTATAAAACTAAATAATAATCTATTTCTTCCTCTCTTTTTTTTTCATTAAAGTAATTTATTGATTATTATTAATTCAAACACCCAATCCTATAGTAACTAATCCTATCATAACTACATTAAAAAAAATTCACAAGATTTTATAATCATTTAATCCTAAAATTTAATATAGGATAAGTATAAACAAGGACCCCATTCTATATTTTAAAAATATAAAAATAATGGATTCTCAACAACAAATAAGATTTTTAAATAAATTAAACCCTTTTAAATAACAATACATTAATCTCTCCTCTCCTTTTCTTTCAAATGGTTAATATAAAATATTTCTTCTAATATTAGATGAAAAAAAAGATTATCTTTTATCCCATATAATATTCCTTTCCACATCTCCTTAAATTCTATTGGTCTACAACTCAACCTAGGGAAATAAAAAGGGAGAGCTCTCTTTCTAATGTCTAATTTGAATGCCAAGGATGATGCTTTTGTGTAATATATTGAATCACCATATGGAGTATTTATATTTACACCCTCATTTCTTATTTTTGATTCTATTACAATGAATTTATATATCATGACCATGTTGTAATATCAATCGTTTTGAGATGGTTGAATCAATTCAATGCTTAACAATTGATCATATTTTTAAAATGAAATAAATGTAATTTTGGATTATATTTGTAGGTATTTTAACATTAATATTCATATACATGTTATTAATTCAATTGGCACATCATCTCATTAATAAATGGAGAAGGGTTTATTGAGTTTATATTTTACTTTGAAGGAATGAGAATTTTATAGTCATAGAAAGAAAAATCTTTCAAAATAAAAAAAATTGATAAAAGGATTAGTTTTTGGTTTCAAACGTGTTGAAATGAGAGAATGGGAATCAAATTAGGAAGTGAAAATGTTGTGAGCAATCTAAATACTAAAACATTAAGAATTTAGGTTCTTAAATTCCATTACTCTGATGTATCTACAAATATTAAATAATTTTATATAGTTGTAAAATGTATTTTTATTTTATATATTTACCTAGTAATAAACATCATATTATATGTGGTGTTTTTTAAGTAGATGCGCTAGAAAATTTCAAAGACACAAAGGGGAGTTCTTTTACTCCAGAAGAAATGATGATGATGATGATGATGATGATGATGATAATAATAATAATAATAATAATAATAATAATAATAATAATAATAATAATAATAATAATAATAATAATAATAATAATAATAATAATAATAAAAATAATAATAATAATAATAATAATAATAATAATAATATGGGAGAGTCACACATGATGAGAAGCATGCTCAAATTTTTAAGATCTTCTAGTGTTTCATTTTCAATAGAAAATGTTATGGAAGAGGCTAAAGTATTTATTACTACATACTTAAAGAAAGTATTAGAAAAACTTGGAAGGAGCAATATTTATCAACATGATCAAAGCTTTTTAAAAAAGGTATGTCCCTTTACACAAGAAAAATGAATTTTATATGTTGTTTTATGTCTTATCTTGTTTTTATAGGTGGAGTACATGCTCGTATATGAATGGTCTCATACCTTTCTTAGATGGGAATCAATAAAGTTTATATAAATATACAAACAAGAGAGTATGAGGTAGAAGCTATTAAAAAATCTTGTCAATATTGACTTTTTTAAAGGTTAAGTATCCAAAATATTAGACTATTTATATTTTTAGATTTTTTTTAAAGGTTTTTGTCGAGGTTGAATAGAAAGAAAATTTTGGAACTGAGCAAATTTTAATTCAATATACTATAGTCTACACACCAGATTGAAATGAAAGCCCTCTCTAGATATATATAATTAATAAGGTTCTTTAAAGGCCTCTATTTAAAAATAAGGTTGACATAACATTTAAAAATTATATTTGACAGATTAAAAATATTTTATATTTATTTATAATTATTTAATTTTAAAATAAATAAATTATATTATATTAATTATTTTTAATTGAAAGATAATATTGTGATCCAATGGATTGGTGGGAATAACTCGAAACACACCTTAATATAATCTATATCAATCAAACTACAACTCTTTTAATATATTTAATCAAATCATAAAATATATTTATCTTCTATTTCACTGAAGAAACATAAAATATATTTATCTTATATTTTATTTATGAAAAATTTGATAAGGATGGATTTACCGTTTAATTCAATAAAATTTCCCTATCTAAGAGAAAACTGATGAGGATATAATAGTTCATAATGAGTGTAATCATATTTTTTTAACCCGTACAATTAATATAGATGATGGAATAATTAGATGAGATGAATATTAGTTTCAATTAATTTCCATTAATATAAATTGGCTAGGATGGTTTGATTTCTAATATTTTATTAGATTTTAAAGTATTCTTCAATATATTAAAGTTTAATTAATTTCTACATCAGATGGTGGATAGATTCAAGGATCCCCAATTTAATATCAATAAGAGAGCAGACAACAAAATGATGTTTTAGGGTAGATGAAGTGGAGTTTTTTGGTAATAGTATTGCCAAAATATCAACCATCATAACTAATCTTGATGTCATTTTTTATGAATATTTAACATTTGACCAAATGAAATTTATTAAAAATAGAATTGTTCAAGGTTGGAATGTTTATATTTTAGAAATGCTTCCTAATAATTTCAATAGAGTCATGTTATTTGTTTTTAAAATGGTGCATGAATTGACAAGCGAGGCCACTAAAAGGTAGTGATGTGACATGATAGCACTCATTAAAAAATTAGTCTTTATGTTTTTTCAATTTTTTAAATTTTATTATACATTAATGTTGCAATGTTATATTTTAAATTTTTTATATCTACTTACCAATTGGTATTTATAATTTTATAAAATGATGGATTTTGGGCTTTGAAAAATCAAAGTAATTAATTATTTGAATATGAAATGATTCAAAGTTATTGTGTTGCAGTGGACAAATTATGCCATTTCCTACTTAAAAGAAGCATAATAGAGAATAAGTCAATTTTTTCTATACTTGAAAGATTACACAAATAATGACACAATTAGTATAGCCATGGTACTAAAAATATTATAGTCTATCTTTTTAGCACACTAAGTTTTACCATATGGCATTATAGATAAAATACGCATTAACCAATACATATTCTATGATTTCATTATGATGTGTATATGATTAATAGATGATTCCAAAATTATGAGGTATGACATATAATTTTATATTTTTTCATTATAAAACTAAATACATATATGCTGAAATTATTGATAGTTTTCATATCATAATAAAAGATGTGAAGCTCCAAGGACATACATCTTCAACCATTTTGTCTTATATGATGGACCATACTGAATGCATAGAAAATGAGGCATTAAATCACATCAACAACCATATCAACCTTTCACTTAAGGAATTGAGCTGGGAAATTTTAAATCCAAATAATGGCTTACTTGATTGTGAAAAGTAATGCTTCAATCTTAATAGAGGAGTAAAACTTATCTACCTATTTGAAGATAGAGTTGTCTATTCCAGAAAAGAGGTCATACATCAAATATTTAAAGTTATTGTTGAACCTATGGATATATAGATCAAGGGATAGATTTTATCATATCATAATGAAAATTCAAGTTTAATTTAGACATATTATATCATGATGATATAGATCTCCACCGAAGTATAGGTTTTTGATCTAAAGTTTGTTATGTGGTTATTGTTTTTATAATATCTTACTTAGTATTACGAGCATTTTGATAGTTGAATTTGGTCTATTGGATTAAGAAACCTTGCATTTTTATTTATACTTATGAATTTTATGTAATTATCTTAGAGAGGATAAGAAAGATACTCTGGGATTTATATGTTTTTTCAAAATATATTTTATTGTACATTTATATATTTTATTTAAATATTTAGAGAATTAATGGCTGAAATTACTTAAATTTGTAAATAATCACCTTTTCAACCCACTATAATCATTTTTTTAATTTTATATTACCTACATTATAGTTTAAAAGATAATTCTATTATATATTTAACTATGGTTATGCTTTATTACATGTGCTTCGTGGTCACATTGTTCCCTTTACTTCAACCTTCAACAAGTTTAAAGTAAATAATTATGGCATATAATTTAATGTTCATAAATTTTAGTATTGGGGAAAGAAGGTTTTAATGAGGGACCCTACCCTTTACAAAAAATAAGCATTTGTAGTTTTGAGACCAAATATTACAATAAGCATGCCAAGAGGGACAAAACAGAATAGTTAGACAAAAAATAGTAAAAAAGTATCAGAAAAGCAAAAAATTAAGTTTTATGTCCCATCCATTCTTCATATTCCTTAGTCCAATTGTGAGTGATATTTTCTACTCAAAGATTTTTTCTTGTTGGTTTGAAGTTTGAAATTTTCCTCTGCAAGGCCCTTCATCCTCTTGTCCATTTTGAGATTCTCAATGTTTTCATTTTTTTATTTTTGTGAGGGAGTGAAGGGCATCCATATTTTAAATACTTTTTATGATAGTCAGCCTACTATAATCCACAAGCATGATGTGATTTTCATTGAGAGATTCATTTGATTTTTCTAGAGTGAATAGTCTTTCCTTAATATTTTATAATTTTGAGTTCATTTCCATGAGGTCAAATTTTGTACAATAGATACCATCATTTAGACTAAGTTTTTTGATGTTATTTTTGATCCTTCTCTAGTCTTTTAAGAACAAACACAAGATAAATCTGTATAGATCCACCTCATCTTTGATTTTGCTAAGTTTGGTTTGGTATTTATGCTCTTCCATGATTTCCTTAAATTCCATGGGGAATTGGTTTCCATGGTGTTGGGTGTGGGACTGGCCTTCACAAAAATTGGCTCTTGAATAATATAAGAGGTATGGATATTATATTTTAGCATTTTTAGGGTTTTGGTAATTTCCTCTAGTTTTCTACTTTCATTAGGATCATGGGAGGTGGAGTGAGGAGTGGGAGTAGGAGAAGTGGGAGCAAGGGAGGGCGTGGGGATAGAGAGAGAAGGGGAGAGGTCATCAATTTTTTTTGGATAATTTTTATTCTTTATTAGGGTATGGGAAGGTTTTTCAAGGGGTTAGTAACATTTTTATTCTTGACAGGGGGAAGTTCTTTCTCATTTTGGTCGCTATCAATTAAGATGGGGTCTTTGGAATTTTGAGAAGAGGCCAAGGGTTTGGATGAACTTCTAAGGATTCTAGGAGGGATGTTTCTTTTAAGTTTAAGATTATCCATTCTAGGAATGATAGGGGAGATGGCATTAGAGGCATAAAATAACTTTTGAATTAGGAAAATCATAGCTTTGTGAAGAGGATAAATTTTCTTGCCCATATTGACTTCATATATCAAGGATTTAAGAAGGATATAAAAAGTAATACTTAGTTTGATAATATGTTAGAAATAATCTAGAATAGGAAAATGAATTTGATGCATAAGAATATACCTTATGTCCAAGGTCACATACCTCATTATTTTTTATTCAACTCTATCGAAGGGTTTTAGGATGTCCTTTCTCAAGAATCCCCCAATGCATTTAGGAAAGTGCTCATTTTATCTCAAGAATTTATCCATCTCTTCCTTGTAATCTATATAAAATTTGGTGAAAGTGACTTATATTTTTAGGCCTATGACTTGGGTAATGATATCTTTAGAGATCTCAGCATAAACATTATTGATTGTGACCACACGATCTTCACAATAATTGACAAATTTCCTTGATAACTTTTTGTCATATCTAACTTGTTGATGAAATTCATCATCCCACTAGTTTTGAGGATCTCCTAGACCTCTATATCCTTTCTAAAATTATATTTAGACATGGGTTTTATTCTATTGATATTTCCACCCATTATGTAGAGTGTGTAAACCTTGTCGAGAGCAATGCAGTAGGAGAAATGAGTAACATAATAGAGATTATGAGTGGCTATTTTCCTTTTGTCAATTTGATGGTTCTCTAAGTTACCTTGAGTCCCATGTGCAAAGAATATAAAAAATCCATTCTTATGATTTTTATTGATCATAATTGTATGCAAATTGAAGCTAATTTCATATTCATTAGTGTGAAAAACCATATCTATCTCTTATGATTATTGCATCAAAATTATTTGGAGAAAGTGTCATTATTTTGTCATATTTTGAAAGCTTTCACCATCACCCCTTGATTTTCAAATAAGTCGGCAAGGTGATTACATTAATGATAGGTATGTTGGGATTTCACCTTTTAGAAATCTTTGTTGATATCTAGGACTTCTTCTATGATGTAGTCAATAGTCCAAGTAGTTTATTGATCTTATTGAGGTAGTTTATCATGTTGAAGAAACCACCCTTACCTAGTAGATTATTAACTTTAAGATTTATGACCACTTGGATACCCCATATGGCTGCTAGAGCTTATAACTTGTGGTTAGTTTGGTGACCCATTCCTCCTTCATAAACAACTATCAAATTTCCCTTACCATCTCTTAAGACTTCTCATCCACCAGACATTTTAGGTTTCCTTTATAATCCCTATCAAAATTTAAATTAATATGTTTTTGATTTGGAGGAATCCATTTTTTTATTGCTCCCAATTTCTATTATATATTTTGTTATGATGTTAAACAATCAGGTTAGGAGCTAACTTTTAGCTATGTTCTCCTCATAGTTAGATAGTTATTGGTCCTTGTCCCTTTTTGAGATTTTAATGTTTTTAATAATTAAATTTAAAACTTTCTTGGCAAACCTATTATATTTTTTAAAAGATTCCCTGAAGATCTTGTTGTTTCTTTCTTTCCACACTCCTAATATTAAGTAGGGGAAAAACAAAGTCCATATTTTCTTGAGATGTTTATTAGTGAAGAGAATATCCTAAGAAACCCACAAGTCACTTAGATAAGAAGGATGGATCATTGAATTTGTAATTTTTGAATAAGAAGATTCCATATCTTATGGATAAAAGGGTATGGAAGGAAGAGATGGGGTATAGTTTCAAAGTCAGCCTCACAGAGAACACATCAGTTGACCAATGCAAGACCCTATTTAGATAGATTATTAAAGGTGAGGATATTATTTAAAATTAAAATCCAAATAAAGATATTGACTTCTGGAGTTAAATCCTTGTCCCATATTTTGGACCATGGGAAGATCTCTTGATTTGGAGGGATAATTTGGGTGTATCATAATCTCACTTCATATTCTCCACTAGGAGTTGTAGTCTAGGATAGGGTGTCTTATTTGAAGAGTTTGGGAATATGAGAACTTCAGAGAATAATATTGAGGTATAAAATAATTATTGCATGCTCATTATTGACATTGGTGATTTGAAGATGCTTCCAATTTCTCATGTTACCTTGAATCTAAATATAATCTATTATCACTCTGCCAAATTATTATTGTTTTTGATCTCTGATTTGGTACCAAGGTTCGAGATATGATAATGGATGATCAAGTATCTAGGCATCCTCTTAGAACCTAATATTGATTCCATTAACTAACTTCCATATGTATCCTTTGTCTTAATGTTCATAGTTAATTTATTCACAAACATTAATTTAAAATGTTCACAATATTCAAGGTGATATCATAGATTCATCATTGTTCCCATAACTTGGTAAGTGTTCAATGAATTTGAATTTTATTGAAATAAAATATTATTTTTATGGGATGTTTAGTAATTATTGTATGCAATAATGTTTATTATCTACGTATTTAGCTATTTTAAAAAAATACCTAAAGTAAAATTTAGAAAATATATATTAACATACACATATCAACAGGCTTAATATGTATTCCTAGAAATTATTTTCTAGGGCATGGAATAGTCCGTTTAGAAATTTGTTTTATATAGTACAAATGCCTCTTATTAAATGTCTTCAACATTTTACTTTATATAATAGAAACCTTTGGTCGATCTTGTTGAATATTAATATCTATTTGTGGATTTTAAATAACTTAAATTCTATATTATTTGTTCTCATGTGAGTTTACATAATTTAAAGAATATGAGGTGGAATGTATCCTTCAAATAACTTACCTCATTAGAGACATTCCTTATTATGAGAAGTATTGTCATTATTTTTAAAATGTAATTGCAATGTGATAAAATGGGCTTAAATAGGGTATTTATTTTTAAAATAAATCCACAAATTAATATGATAATTACCTAGAAAAAAATACATATAAGCGCTTGAGAGAGGATTAAATTAGAATGATCTACATAGTTAAATAATAATCCATTTCCCCCCTTCTTTTAATTTCATTAAAATAATTCAACAACTATTATTAATTCAAGGACCCAACCCCTCCATCAACTAGGTTCTAACAACTCAAAATCATTTCTTATCATTTAAGCTATGTAGAAATAGGGATCCTAGTCTCTATTCAAAAAATAAATAAAAATCTAATTAATAGATTCTTAACATCAAATAAGACTTTTATATACTTCAAGGCCTTTGAAAGAATGATATTTTTTTATAAATTTGAGCATAAGAAATATTTTCATCAATGTTAATAGAAAAATGCTTAATAAATTGATGTAATGTATCAATTTATGCTAATGGATTGAATGATTTGAAGGATTAAATATGTATATCATAAAACCAATGCAAGGCATACTCTTTTAATCTTATTAGAAATAACTTGGTAATTTATCATTAAAATAATAATCTAAACATTACAATGATAAGATTTGAGATGTTTTATTCATCTCCTTTTCCTTCATATAGTGTAATTTTAGGAGATAAAAATATTATAGGTAAAGGATATGAGTTAATATTAGGTGCTAACAAATTATTAAGTAAAGCTTCAGAATGTAATGATTAACTAGATTTTGGGACAGCTTGATCTAACGACAATAATTTAGAATGTAAAAATGTAATAAGTTGATTAATGGATTGTGTAGTATCCAATATATGTGATGTAGTATGTGTAACTATCAAAGGTTATGTATGATTCATTTGGTTATGCATAGGCATATAAATATGTTGTAATCATCATGTTTCCCCCATGTCTAAAGGTTTTGATGTAATAATAACATCAACAATAAGAGTAGAAACACATTTGATAGGTTTTATAAGAGGTTTCTCAATATAATCATTTAGTTCTTAAGACATGCTAGCATAAGTATGTTTCATTTTTTCTTGTCTACCTAAAAATAACAAATAGTTAAGTTCCTATGGATGGTTACAAAGGAATTCATTGAATTAGGTCACATCAACATGTTCAAATTTATTCTTATTTAAAAAATTAGATTCATAGGTTTTATCACTTTTTATGGTCATAATATGTCCATCAAGAGGATGCAAATTAAGCATTATAGCATATTGAATGTATAACTTCTATTTTTCATATATCATTCTTGATTTTAATAATGTTGCATTAATAATGTGTGTTTTTGCTTATGATTTAATTCATTTTATTACATTAGTGTGAATAATTTTCCTCATTAGTGAAATAAAACATGCGATGAAAACTATATATGCTTGAAACAAATATTACTAATCCAATATATTGAGGTCAACATACCCCCATTTTTAAAAAATGAGGATCCTTGTTCAGTTTATGTGAATTGTGCTATGAATTAGCCATTCAACTTGATCAAAATGCATTATTGAACATCATGTTATGATTCAACTTACACTAGCATGTTAGAATATAAGCTTTCTTTGAATTTATCTAATGTTACTAACATTTGATTCATGTGTTTCCATGATATAGATTTAATGGATCTTCATTGGAATGAGAAAGTGTTCAGGGTTTTAAGTTTAAATGATCAATTTGACCCTTTTGCTTAAACCCTTGGTCTCTAATTGGTTTATTGAATCCAAGTTCAAATAATGTTAAAAAACCTTAGTCTAAATTTATTTAGCCTAAGTTATTATTAAGTGGGTTAAAATTTTTTCATGGGTCATTTTATTATATTTTAGACCTAGTTTAATTTTAACCTAAGTCTTAATCAATTTTATTAACTTTGATGCAGAAAAAATAGACCAACCTTTTGGAGCCCATAACTTTTGACCCGTAACTCAGTTTGAGCTCTTTCACGCACCAAAATGACCATATCAAAAAGTTTGATTCTACTCTAAGCTTCTTTATTTATTTAGAGTTGATTTCAATGTTTTTCAGAGGTCAAATGTGATCATTTGAGGGTCCAAAATTAATGTTTAATGATTTTTTAGGAATTTTCTTATTTTTATAAATTTTATATTTTTAGAACTAGACATCAAATTTAGTTGAATTTCATCCCATAGGATAATTTTAGTATTTAGATTATTTTAGGAAATTTTTATATTTTCATGTGTTTTCATGCAATTTTTTTTATAAATAGTGACTTTGAAAATAGATGTTTTTTTATTATTATTTTAGATTTTTCAAATTTTTGCATGTCAACTCTAAATTTTGAGTTGAGACTTATTTAAGCATGGTTTGCATTTGTAATTATTTTAATTCATTCAATACAAATTAGTACAAGTTATTATTTATAATATTGGTCTATTGGTAATTTTATTTGTCTTATTAGTTTTCATGTTTATTATCTGGTATCAGAGCAAGTTTGAATCTTGGAGGAGTAAAGAATGGTGAGAGGATAAGGAGGTGTTGCACAAATGAAATGGACTATACAAGATATACAAAGACAAGTTCAACAATTAACATAGGTTATCACCAATCAATAAAGAAGACAAGGTGGTGATGAGGAAGATACAAATCATGATAAAGAAGTTCAATAAGAGTAGCCACCATCGATGGAAAAGAGGATGGTTTGGGATTTAGATGAAATAAATGAAGGAATCAAGGTTGATGTTTTAGATTATGTAGGTAGTTTAAAACTAGAGGATTTGATAGATTAGATGAATAACATGAAAAAATTCTTCAAGTGGAAGACTATGAGAGAAGACAAGAAGGTAAAGTTGCATGCACAAAATTGAAAGGTCATGCAATGATTTGGTGGGATCACTTGCAGAAAGAGAGACAAAGAAAATGTAAAGAGAATATTAATTCATGTAAAAATATGGAGAAGAAGTTGAGGGAGAAATTTCTTCTTATGGATTATGCACAAACCCTATACAGATGATTTCAGAATTTGAGGCAAAAAGATCATAATATACAAGAGTATACAAATAAATTTTATAAGTTTTCCATATGAGTGGATCATGATGAAATAAAAGATTAGATGACTAAAAGGTATGAAAATGGTTTGAAATTTTCTATTCAAGATGAATTAAGAATGCATAAAATACTTAACATGGTGGAGGACTATCAATTAGCTTTGAAGGTAAAAAAACAAAATAGATAAAATTTTAGAAGGGCATATACTGGTCCAAAAAGAGGTAGATTCCTTATAATAATGGGATGAGGTGGGTTTAGGACCACTATAGGTGGATTTAATTCCAATAAAGGTGAATCATCACATGGTGTAGAAAGGCAAGATGATAATAGGCAAGGGTTTCAATACCAACAAAGAGGAAAAGGATTCTAGAGAGGATGAGGTTATGGTGGTGGTAGAAGATGGTTTTCAAATTAATGTACATATTATGTCTATTATAGATGTGGAGAAGAAGGGTAGAAAGCATTTAAGTTTCCACACTATCAAGATCAATAAAGGAGGTAATAAGATTACCCAGGAGTAAATCTAGTTGAGCCTAAAATAAAAGAGCAAAATACTTAAGTCGCACCAACAGATGTTGGAGAGAATCTCATGATGAAAATAACCATGATCTCTCCAAGGAAAAATTAAGTACTAACTAAAAAAAGTGGTGGTGCATGGCTATGATCAAATATTTTTCAAACAAGATGTACTTCAGGTGGAAAGGTATGCATAGTAATTATAGATGGTGGTAGTTGTGAAAATAAGGTTTCTAAAGAAATGATTGAGGAACTAAATTTGCAATGTGAAAATCATCATAATCTTTATTGAATTTCATGGTTTGAGAAAGGTAATGAAGTTACAGTAGATAAAAGGTGGTTAATAAAGATTTTTTTATAGGAAATAGTTAAAATAATGAAATATAGTGTGATGTTATTACAATGGATGCATGTCATGTGTTATTGAGAAGACCATGACAGTTTGACAAGAAAGTAATTCATGATGGAGCAAAGAACATATACACTTTTTGGAAAGGTGGTACAAAGGTAGATTTGTTACCTCTTAAAGAGGAAGAAAAGGCATAAAGTATGCTCTCCTAAAGAATTTATCCAAGATATGAAGGTAGTAGGTTATTGTTATGTATTATTAGAAAAGAATGAAGAAACAAAAATGTTTTCAATACCAATAAAAGTAGTAAGAGTGTTAAAAGAATATATAGATGTTATGCCTGATGAGTTACTAGATGGTTTACCACTGAAGAGAGATATATAGCATCACATTGATTTTATTCCAGGATCAGTTATACCCAATCAGCTAACTTATAGGATGAGTCTAATAGAACATGTAGAATTAAATAATTAGGTTACTAAATTGCTAAGGAAAAAGGTAATAAGGGAGAGTATGAGTCCTTTTGCAACACCAACTTTACTAATTCCAAATAAGTATGGGAGATGAATAATGTGTGTGGATAGTAGAGTGATTAATAAAATTATAATGAAGTATAGGTTTCCTATACCTCATTTAGATGATATGATGGATGTGCTTACAGGAGAAAAATATTTTACCAAGATTGATCTAAGTGGTTATTATAAAATTCAAATTCATGAAGGAGGTGAGTGAAAAACTACATTCAAGACTAGGGATAGCTTATATGAGTGGATGGTGATGCCATTTAGATTATCTAATACAACTAGCACATTTATGAGGGTGATGAATACAGTGCTATGAGAATATATTGGAAAGTTTATGGTTGTTTATTTTTATGGTATTTTGATATTCAGTAATACTAAAGAAGAACACTTACAATATTATAGAATGGTAATGGATTTGTTAAGAAAAGATAACATATATGCAAATTTGAAGAAGTGCAGGTTTATGCAGAATAGTTTGGTATTTTTGGGATTTGTAGTTTTAATAGATAGTGTGAAAATATCTGAAGAAAAAATAAAGACAATTTTTGAGTGGCCTATTCCAAAAATAATTAAAGAGGTAATAATTTTTCCATGGTTTAAAAACTTTTTATAGAAAATTTATTAAAAAATTTAGTAGTATTGTTGTACCAATAACATATTGCATGAGAGGAAAAAGTTTGATGGACTAGAGCAACCACAAAATGTTTTGAAATTTTGAAGAAGATTACAAAAATACCAATTTTAACATTTCCTAATTTTAATAAAGTGTTTGAGGTTTATTGTGATGCTTCATTTGTGGGAATCGGTGTTGCGTTGATTTTAGAAGGAAAGCCAATAACATATTTTTGTGATAAATTAAATGAAGTAAGAATAAAGTATTCTACTTATGATGTTGAAATTTATGTAATTTTATAAGGATTAAGACATTGAAGGCATTACCTGGTGCCTAAAGATTTTACACTATTTATAGATCATGAGGCTTTGAAGTATGTGAATACACATAAGAAGTTTAATAGTAGGCATGCAAAGTGGGTTTATTTCTTGCAAGGGTATAATTTTGTGTTGAAACATAAATCAAGAAAAAAAAAATTAGGTAGTTGATGCATTGAGCAGGAGAGTAATGTTATTAAATACTATGGTGAGTGAAGTAATTGGATTTGAAACTATTAAAGAATTATATGATACTGATCCATATTTTGGCAAGATAGTTGAACAGTGCAAGAATTTATTAACAGGTAGGACATATATTATTCATGATGAGTATCTTATATAGGAAGGTTATCTCTTCAAAGGGAAACAATTGTGCATTCCAGTCGGGTCTCTATGAGATGATATAATAAGAGAATTACATCATGGTGGTTTCACTAGACATTTTGGTAAGATGAAGACAATAGCCTTGGTGAAAGAAAAATATTTTTGGCCAAATATGAAGAGAGATGTGACAAGGTATGTTTCAAGGTGTATATTATGTTAGGTGGCTAAGGTCATGCACAAAATATTGGAATTTACATGTTATTACCGGTTTCAAAAGGGCCATGGACAAAATTGAGTATAGATTTTGTGTTGGGATTGCCAAACACATAGAGAGGTAATGATTTAATTTTTGTTATTGTAGACATATTTTTAAAAATGGTTCATTTTATTGCATGTAATAAAACCAATGATACCAATATAGTTGTAGAATTATTTTTTATGGATATTTTGAGATATGGTGTTCCAAAAACTATTACTTCAGATAGGGACACAAAATTTCTAAGTCATTTTTGGAGGACTTTATTGAAGAAGATGGGTACTAATCTATAATTCAGTAGTGCATATCATCCACAAATATATGGATAAACATAAGTTGTGAATAAGAGCTTAGGAAATTTATTGAGATGCATAGTGGGAGAGAAGCCAAAGCACTAGGACTTTACTTTACCACAAGCTAATTTTACATATAACAGTTTAGTGAATATATCAACAAAAAATTCACATTTTTGAATTATTTGTGAGAGAAATCCTATGGGTATTTTATATTTGGTACAATTTGTAATTGTAGATCGAATTAGTGATGATGCAAAAGCATTTACAGAACATATGCAGTAGTTACCAAAAAAAGTAAGAAGAAAGTTATAGAAAAGTAATGAGAAATATAAAACAAGAATGGATGTTAAAAGAAGATTCAAGGTATTTTAAGGAGATTTGGTAATGGTTTACTTGAGGAAATAAATATTTTCAAAAGGTACGTACAATAAGTTGAATTATAAGAAAATAAGACTATGCAAAATTGTGAAGAAAATCAATGATAATGCATATGAGGTGAGTTTACCACATAATTGGTATATATATTTAGTATTTAATATTTCATATTTATATGAATTCCATCGAGAAGATGATGAAGAAATAAATTGGGATCAATACGTTCCAAAGAAGAAGAAAGAAAAAATAGTGCAAATTTTGGATATGAAGATAATGAGCACAAGGAAAGGGAATTATAATAGGTATTCGGTGTAGTGAGAGGGATTACACTAAGAAGACAACACTTAGACTATAGAATGGGAGATGACGAATATTGAAAAGACAAATATAAACTGTATAATCAGGCCAACTCGTAGATGCTGAGATGTTTTCAACCAGAGGATAATGATGTAGAAAAAATAGACTAACCTTGTAGAAGCCATAACTTTTGACCCGTAACTCAGTTTGAGCTCTTCCACATGTTAAAAAAATCATATTGAAAAGTTTGATTCTTCCATAGCTAGACATATTTAGTTAGAATTATTTTAAATATTTTTTGAAGGTTAAACATGATTATCTGAGGGTCTTAAATTAACATTTAATGATTTTTCCAAGAATTTTCTATTTTTAAAAATTGTATATTTTTAGAACTAGACGTGAAATTTAGTTGAATTTCATCCCATAGGCTAATTTAAGTATTTAGGTTATTTTGAAAAAAAATTATAGCCACGTGCGCTTGCATGCAAAACTTACTATAAATAGAAGTTGTTAAAAATAGACCTTTTTTTAGATTTTAGATTTTTTAAATTTTTGCATGTCAACTCTAAATTTTGAGTTGAGGTTTATTTAAGAATGTTTTGGGCTTGTAATTATTTCAAGTCATTAAATATGAATCAATACAAGTTATTTTTTATAATCTTATCCTATTGGTAATTTTATTTGTCTTGTTAGTTTTTGGGTTCATTAAACTCATTTAAACCTTAGTTTAATATTATGCTAAGTCTTTTTATATATATTAAACACTTACTTCTTTGATTTTATTGGTCACAATAATGAATTAAATGTGAGGATGCCAAGTGAAAAAATATTGAAAGCTTGAAAAGAGGATCAACTCTATGTAGGTTTTCATCTAAAGTTAGCAAGTCAAAATTTCCTCAGATCAAAGATTAATGGTGCACATTTAGGAATACAAATCATGATCAATGATCCATATTAAAACCTATGGTTAATAAGTCAAGATCAAGGATATAATTGTACATTTGAACATCAATAGTAAACACAAAGTCAACATGTCAAGGAACCTAAGATGAAATTCTAAGGTGACAAGTGTCACAATCACAATGTGTGAGTTTGTGTATAAAGATCGAGATTGATTGTCCATGGTTGATCATGCATTTAACAGATCAATTGTATGAGTTTAATCTTAGTAATGAAGATAAAAGACTCATGATGGATCATGTAATTATAGATGAATGGTACAAACTGAGTTAAGGAGTCAAAGATCTTAGATTGCATGAAAAACTACCACATGGTGTGAGATCATTAAAGCGATGGAGACTATTTTTAAGGTACACAAAGATCCCACAAAGCTACAAGTGGCATGATCTCAGAAGCCCAAATCAAATATCAATGGATGTAGTGGAAGTCAAGGCCAAGAGAGTCCTAAAGAAATCAATGGTGTGAATTTGATCAATCTTGAGAGAGTACAAGATGATGACATATGTCATAAAAGACAATGGTTACATTTTAAAAATAAATGAGTAGTGTGACATGACAATGCCACATAAGCAAGACACATCATATTTGGAAGATATTATGGACCCAAGCCTATGAAAGTTATAAATGTAAGATCCAAATGCAATCTAAGTCACCAAATCTCATATTTAAAACTTACTTGCCATCATTAAATCTCTACATAAACCTCCAAAAAAACCCTATTATGTATGAAAATCACTTGAATTCACTATGTTGAGATGAGAGAGTTAGATTATCATTTATAAAAATATAATTCAATTAGGATTATATCAATGGTGGCCCATAAACATGTTTCAAATCAAGACGTCAAGCTATATTTGTCATCAGATGTTGAGGGTTGAGTGTTCAACGACACAAAATTTGTAGCTACTTCATTAAAGACTAGGGATAACAATTGCTCTAAATTATTCTAGACAATCAATAACTAGTCAATTATAACCAAAGAAGAAGAGAAGATACTCATAGAAAAGAGAATTTATGATGACATAGTCTTTATTCAGATGACTAAACTCCACTATGTAGGTACAAAACCAGAGGCACTTCACTGTATTGATGTTCTTGGTCCAATTTAAAAAAAAGTTAAAATAGACAAGGGTATGTTTATTAATAAACATAGTTTAAGAAAAATTTATTACATATCCTCAATTGCCTTTGAGTCTTACTATAAGCTACCTAAGCGCCATATTGACCCAACCTCCATTGAATCATGGGCTAAGAATCATAACATGATAGACACCCTAGATAAATGGTTAGAAGTAGGTAAATAAGTTATTATAGACCCTACAAAGAAAATCCTAGTGAGTCAATTTAGACCTAGGGTCAAGATGGTCATGACCATGCTGAACAAGGTGTATGGATGTGCAATTACTACTTATATATAGCCCATATGGGTGATTATGGTATATTTCATTTTTGAAAAAGTGATGGTTCCTCCCTTAGGTGAAATAATCAGTATTTCCCTAAGCAAACAGATATATGAAATTAAGAATAAGAAGAGGACTAAATTTTACATGATATCATATCTATTAGATGTTTTGTGTGCTACCACTAAGATCCCAAATCAAAGAGAATGGTCTCCAAATGGTACCTAGACTATCTCTCAGTACTACTCCAAATTACATTTCTTGATTGGTACAAAGAACATGAATTTTTTGAGTACCATGATCTTAGATGACATTCTTAAAGATGATGTATCCAAATCAGGTATTTTATTAAGAATATGCTAGGAAATAGAGAGATATAAAGAGACACCCATGCTCCTATAACTAATCATAACTTGGGTATCTACTAGAATCCATTTTCACAACATAAAAATAAAAACAACCAATAGCAGTACCAAGAATAAAACAAAAATGACATATAACTCTACCTCAAAATTGACAATAATAATGCTAACCATAACAAAAATAATAAAATGGTAGAAACCAAGGTGAAAATAATCAAACCAACCAAAGAGTTCATCTATCATGCCAACTTTGGCCTCCCCTATTTTGCATCTATTTTATATGTAGTTATTGTTATGTTGTGCTGATTAGGGACTATGATGGATCGATTATCTGATATATTTTATGATGGACATGTTAAATTGGATATAATCATGTTATGCTATTAGATTATGATTCATTATTATGTTATGTTGGTTAGGGATCATGATGGATCGATTATCTGTTATATTTTATGATGAACATGTTGATTTGGATATGGTCATGTTATGTCATTATGTTATGATTCATTCCATGTCACTTATATGATATATGATAAGAAATGAATTAAAAATGCAAATGTGTATAGTTGTTGATTATCATTGATTGATTGGCTTAAGGGTACTAATGATCATATGATTTTACTATTATTAGAATGCGAACTAATAATTTGATGCAATTTTATACCACTTCTTATTGCGTGAGAAAAGAGCATAAGAAGTGGGAAAAATAAATAAATTATAATTATGTGTGGAGTAAAAGTTTTATGTGGAGTAAGCTCTAGCTCTTATGACAAGATCATGGAAATTGTTTATGTTGATTCTTTAAAATATTGTTATTAGTGATATATTATCATGATTATTATTATTACCAAGATATATTGACATGTGCAATGAGTGTGTAAGAAATTGATAGAAATGGGGAAGTAAGGGAAGGATAAAAGGTGGATGGTTCCTAAACCACACGACATCCTAATCCATGTTAAGTTATGCTAAGTGATGTTTGGCCATATGTGTGCACCCACCTAGTAATTATGTGTATGTGTTCTTCTCCATAGGATTAGTGTTGATTATTTTGGAGCCTTAGGTTGGATGCCACATAGGTTTTTGTTATTAGTTAGTAATGTGTCCATAGATTATGTTTTGTTAATTAATCTTTTAATCAAAAATTAATTTACCTCTTTAATTTTAATTTTAAGATTTTTAGGAAAGCTAAAATTTAAAAGTCTCAAAACTTATTTTAAAAACCTTCCATTGGTGTAAAAAGGGGTCTAAGGGAACATTTTAGAAAGTAAAATATTTATGATTTCACCCTTCTAAACACATTGGGAAGGGGAGGAGCTACAAGCCCAAAATGAGACAGTTGTCCTCATTTGAACGGGGGAATAATGTAGAAATCTCCTTCTTCATATAAGAAAAAATCGACCTATTTTATCCAGAATTCTAAACTACAACAGAATTAGAGAGAAGGAAAGAAAGATTGGAAGCTTCAAGAGGAGCCAAAGGATAAATCAAGTGCAGGAAATTCATAAGGCTATTACCATTTTTCTATTTTTGGATAATTGTTTTATATGTGTTTGTGTGTGTCTTGTGAATTCACACAAAAAAATATATTGATTGTGTGAAATCCTAGGATGTACTTGGTTAAGGGATTTTTTTGGTCGGGGGAGAAGCTTGGGGCTTGTGAAGGTTGCTTGTTGGCTTCTTTTCTAAGACCTGGTTGAAAGATAAGCTTGGAGCCTAGAAAATCAATTTGTTGGCTTCCTTTCAAGAGCTAGTTTAGTTGAAACAGAAGCTTGGGTCCTAGGTAGGCTACTTGTTGGCTTCCTTTCAAGAGCTAGTTGAGGGAGGAACTTGGGCCCTATGTGGACTACTTATTGGTTCCCCTTCTACAAAAATTATTGAGGTTGATGATTATTCTCTAACCTCCCCAAGTACAGTCCTAATGGAAGTGTATAAATCTAGAACTAGAAAGCCTTAAAGCCCTCTTGTTTCCTTGGGTTGGTCATGTGTTTATGTGTGTGTAGAGGTCACCTCTTGGTCTTGAGGGTTGGCTAGGGTGGAGACACCTAATGATGTCGTAAGGCTAGGAGGTGAGTAGCCTTTCCTTGCTTACATACTTCTAGAAACTCATGGAGTTACGAAGGAGTACTATAGATTTCAAGGAATAAAGTTAACTAATTATTTATAACACTTATGTGTACATATTTTTCTTATGCAAAGAAAAGAAGAAATATTGTGTGAAATATTTAAAATATTCTATGATTGTTATATGTTGTATTAGATTAATTTTATCTAAAATAAAACAAATAGATTATTGAAAAATATTACTGAAATTTTAATTTGATTATAAAAAATAATAATAATGAAATATTACACTGAAATTAATTTAGAATTTGAGAATAGTTGTGCTTTTGAATTATTAATGTTTATATAAGTTTTTGCTAAAATTTTAATTTGATTATAAAAAAAATGGTATGCTTTGAAATTAATTTGAATTTGAGAATAGTTGTGTTTTAGAATTTATTATGTTTATACACATTTTTCCTTATTTATTAAACAGATTATGCTTTAAAACAAAAAATATATACATGTATAATAGAAAGAGAAAATATAGTTTTAAATTTTAGTATAAATTAATATAGCTCTTAAATATATATATATATATATATATATATATATATATATATATATATATATATATATATATATATATATGTGTGTGTGTGTGTAATTTAAATACAAATGTAAATTTAAAATATAAATCCCCTGTAATTACTTCTCTACTTGTACTTAGTTCTCCACATTCTCCATCTACTTGCAAGGAAGGAAAAAAGGACATTAGATTGTCTTTTGTGTGTGTGTGTGTGTGTGTGTGTGTGTGTGTGTGTGTGTGTGTGTGTGTGTGTGTGTTTAATAAAATAATAATAATAAATTTAAAAAAAAGTAAAAGAACAAAAGGTGGAAGAAAAAGAAAGGGGCTCAGCCCAAAGGGATAGTGGTGGCCATGGTTGTAGCTTCCTTTACAAGTAGGGTGGTGGCCAATGCCATAGCCCTACCTCGTGAAGAAATAATATAAAAAGGAAACATATAAATATAAAAATTACAAAATAAATAAATAGATTTTTAGTTAATATATACCTAATATATATATTTGTGATTTTTTCCCCATATCTATGGAATGTGATGAACAAAGAAAAAATAATAAAAAGGAAAAATAAAAAGAAAAAAGGATAATAGAATTAAGATAATAGAATTAAGATGTATGTATGTATATATACTTGCATCTCCTAATTTGGTTGTATATTTAATGTGTATGTACCCATTAATATTCATTTTAATTTTCATTTCCAAACCTACAACAAACCTAAAATATGGGATGTTCAAAAAAAAATAGAGAAAAGAAAGGACGAAAAAAAAGAGCAAACAAATGAAGCCCTAAATTCTTTTAATCTGTATCAAAGAGAAATTTAGGGTTTTTCTTGTAAACCTGGATCTTATAGTGGAAATAATTTTAATTCTAAAGTGGAGGATTTTATTTGCTCATATAATTATTTTAAATAGATTAATTTTATTATTTGCACTTTAGGGTTATAAATCAAGGGTGGACAGCCCCCCTTAATCTAAGGGTTGGGATTTAATGTTTTATTGAGCCTATAATTACATTTTTAATTTCTTTTAAATTATTAAATAGAATTAGATCTGAAATATTCTATTTATGAGTATTTAATTGAGTTGATTTGATTATATAATTTTTGTATAGGTTATTATATTTAAAAGTTAAATTAACAAGTTAAATTATTTTTACTATAGAATATTCTTAGTTTATAAGGGTAAATTAAATATTAGTTACAGTTTATTTAATTGAATGAAATGAGATGAGGATTATTTTTTTGGGTGTTTAAATAATTTGAATTGTTTATTTAAATTATTTTATGAGTAATTTTACTTAAAATGTTACTAGCAATTTAATATTTCTTTTTGTTGGGTGAATATTTTGTCAACCAGTTAACTGGTGAGCAAAATAGGTCTCTTCAACCATAGAATAGGGAGATTGGTCATCCAAAGTTGTAGGTTTACCACATCCAAAGGGGAAAAATCTCTCACCTCATCAAGGGGAGGTTCCCTATTAAATACCCAGGAGCTATATATACTATAAATATGTAAAAAATAACACTCAAGGGTAGGATAAGCCATCCATCTCTCTTTTTTTAGAGATGATGTCAACCAATAGAGGAGAAAATCTTGGTGAAAACACTGAAGGCACTTATCTTCTTTCAAAAGTGTTCTTACAAAAAATAGTAGGAGTTCTTTTAGGTAGTAAAAGTAACTGGTAACCTAGGGTGTAGTAACCAGTAGCCTAAGATGTAGCACAAAGTCTCCACCTTGACTGCCCAAGAGTGAAATACAAAGAATAATGGGGTCACAAAGTCATCACAAGGTCCTTTACATAGAAAGAAACTAAAAACACATACTAAAAATAATTATATCAGCACAAAGTTTGAAAGTAACTGGTTTCATGACACCTTCCTGATTACTTCCACTAGTTCTGCTTGTTAGATCAAATAAACAAGAATGCTTCTAGGAAACAAACATAAGAACAATTTTCTAAAGTAGCACAAGCTACAACAGCACAAAGTCTACAAGTAACTTGGTTTCTCATTCAATCAAAGAAATATGAACAACAATTTGAGCTCAAAGTCTCAGTAATGCCTTTCAATTTGGGTAGAGTTTTTGCTTCTATATTCAAAAGATCTCCTTAAAACAATAAAAGAGATTAAAATATAAATCTACTAAGCAAGACTTGGCACTCTCTCCCATGGGATGGCCTATGTTGTATTCAATGCTTTTAATGCACCTTCAGTTCTGTCTAGAGGGACCATGCCTAGAACAATGCATTGCCTTAACTATGGCAGGTTTATTCATATAATATGTCTTTTCCTAGGTTTGGATCATCTGATCTATCCCCTCTAACATCAACACAACTATCCATTTTGTCTTTACTCTAAAAGAGACTAACAAGTCACACCCTCAATATTTGCAAGCTCAAAAATCTATTCTGTAGACTGTTCCAGCTATCAGAATAACTTCTATGTAGATATTTTAGGCTTTTCCCTCTTTCTGCTTTTATCTTCTTCAACTTTGTCTCTTCTTGGAATCTAAGCTCTCGAGCTATCTTTTCAGCCAGTCCCTTGGTTCTTCCTTCAATTTTTGCACTTTATTTGAATTTTAACAGATATTACTTTACATTAAATTTGATGTTTACAGGGCATTCAATGGTTGCTAGCCACTTGAACCATGTTGAACCTTAAACCTTTGAACCCACTAAAAATACATTGGTTCATTAGTTCATCAGTTCATTCTGCCTCTTTTGTTCCATTGCTTCCTAGTTCAATCGCTTTCTTGCTCCTTGGTTGAACCATCTATTGAACCACCCATTTGCTACTTCTTTCCTTGACTGAGGCCACCTTTGAACCTTTAAACTCATGAAACATTAAACTTTAAACTCTTTCAATTCATTGGTTCATCCTTTATCTATCACTTATTCTTTCTAAGCTCTTTGTTCTTCATCGCATTGGTTGAACCTTTAATCCTGTAAACTCATTGAACCTTTTGGTTCAAGGTTCAATGGTTCAATCGGTTCATTCTTTTTATTTGGCTAAGTCATTTTGATATTTTTGAACCAAACATGTTAAACCATTTGGTCGTTGAACTTGTTGAACCATTAAACCCATTGAACCTTTGAACCAAAGTGGTTCAATGGTTCAACAGTTAAATGGTTCAAGCCTTCTTCTCTTTGATAAGTGTTTTGAAGCCATTGAAGCTTGAAGCAGTTAAACTTTGAACCTTGACAAATGCACTTAACTCTTGCTAATGACATTGAACCAAGATGGTTCAAGGTTCAATGGTTCAATGTTTAATCCTTCCTTTAAAGCTTTCCGATGGACATTTTGGTTAAACCTTGTCATTGAACCAACCTTAAAATCACATAAGTGTTGAGAGCTTGCTTCTTTCCTGTAGAGTCTATATAAATCAACTATGAAGCCCATAGAACTTGGCCTACAGAGTCCATAGATTTTCTTCCTGTAGAGTCCATAGATTCAAGCCTATAGATTTTGTAGATTCAAAAGCCTGTAGAGTCTGTAGATTTTCGGAAAAGCTTTGAAAAATGAAGAACTTGAATGCTCAGAATAATTCTTGAAAAAGGGAGAGAGGATTTTGGTCTGTTGAACCAAAATAGTTCATATGTTGTCCCAAAAGTGAGTGATATTTTTGGGGGACAACAACTAGTTCTAATTGGGGAACTTCCCTTAGTTAAAATTTTGAAACAACTAGGGGAGTAGAAACCAGAATCTATGGTGCCTTGAAGTATGCCATTGAGATATGGAGTCATGATACCCAAAAAAAAAGGCTCCAAAAAATGAAAATGAAAATCACAAAATAGAACTAAAGAATATACAAATGTACATATGTACTGGTGAACTTGTATGATACTTCAAGAATTGAAGTGATTCAGAAGCTACCCATTGTGAGACAATGAAGATGGCATTTTGTCCTGATAAACTAGGAGGAAACCATTTTGTCCCCAAAATTGATGATGGGAAAATGGAACTTTCTACTAGGAATCACATTTTCTGTGCATTCCTCTTAGTTCTTTCTTCTTCTTGTCCTATGGCAAGGCATGGTCTTCAATCTAAAAACTTTAACTCCTTGCTCTCTTAGCAAAGAGTTCCTTTCGCTAACTTTGGAGTATAGCAGTATGGTCCACCAGCATAGCTTGTTGTTCTATTAGTTCAGTCTAGCACATGCTTTGATTATCCCCCTCAGACACTTGACAAACCACTAATTCATCATCTCCTTTGGTGTGAAGGTGTTTGCCATCCTAGGCTTGATCAGCCTTCAATTCAAGAAATAGAGATTCACATTCAGCTATGTTGTTGGTGTTACTAAACTACAACGTACATGAAGGAAAAATATCTCCTTAAGGAGATATGAACACAATCCCAGCACCAGCATTGGTAGAAGAATTGCCACCATTGGGTTTCAGGATCCAAGCATCATCAGAAGCTGATCTTTAATCGGATTTATCTTCATTGGAGATGGAAGATCCTTATTCATTTGTACTACACCCTACCAACTCTTCTGATGTCTTATTTGCATCAAATCCTAAATTGCCAGCTATGGGACTTTCATTCACTGAGACATGAGCATCCTCTATGGTCAAGAAGTAATTAACCCTACCTAAAAGCTCAAATAGAATTTGAGTTGTAGGGGCTGACATTTGGGTGACCACAATTTTTGCCTCAGACAGGTCCACACTTAGTTCTCCACCAATGTTTAACTACTCAGAATTGACTTGCAAGAATTCAAATTCAGTCATTTGAATTTTGAATTTACTAAAGTTTCAAAGGGCACATTTTACCCAAGTGACCCTTCAAAAAATTTCTAAACAAATATTTTTCGTCTATGTGTCCCTTCGATAAAGTTTTGAAGGACACTTTTTGCGCAAGTGTCCCTTCAAAACTTTTTTGAAGGGCACTTTTGCTGTAGCCTTTCTCGAATGCCCCTTTAGAATTTTTTTGAAGGGACGTTTTTCAAGATCATATCAATTTCAAAAACAAAGGCCTATCAATCCTAATATAGAAGAATTCATGAAGAAAGAGCTGACCAAGTCAATTGAGTCTAGGATTATCTTTCCTGTCAAGCACTCAACTTGGGTAGCCAACCTTGTGCCAGTTTGAGAGAAGAATAGAGAAATCAGACTTTGTGTGGATTTTCATGATCTAAATAGAGTGTCTTTCAAGGATAACTATCCACTCCCTTCCATAGAACAAATTTTTTCAAGTTGTTTTAAGTTCTCAATGTTTCTCACTTCTTGATGGTTATACAGGTTATAATCAAATATTGGTAAATGAAGAGGATCAATTCAAGACAACCTTCACCACCAAGTGGGGGACCTTTGCATACAAGAGGATCAATTCAAGGAAAGGTTGGATTGGTTATAAGTGAGGTTGGGTTTATTATAGGTGAGGTTACATTGATTATAGGTGAGGTTGGGTTGGCTATAGGTAAGGCTGGGTTGGTTATATGTAAGCTTTGGGGTATAAGTGGATCTTGATGTAAGGTAATGCTTTAAGGTAAGAGGGTTGTCTTCTAGGAGTCTAAAAAAGATAGTATCTCCTGGAGAAACTATTAGAGGGCTCTCCATTGAACAAGGTAATGGAGATGAGGTGGATGAAGGCAAAATGGTAGAAGGTTTCCAAAAGAAGTTAGATTCTTCACAACTCAAACATAGAGAAGACAAGAAAAAGTCAAAGAAGATAAAACATATGCTAAATCACATTAAATCTTAAGGTTCTTTTTAGTTTCACTTATGGCTTATGGCTTAAGTTTGAATTGTGCAACTCAACTAGGCTTGTAGAGAGGGTACTAAAAAAGAAGTCTAGGGTTGGTTTCAGCTTATATTCAGGTGATCAAAAGGAATTTGTATTGGACTAAATATATGGATTGGTATTGGGGCCTAACCCCTCACTTCACATACCAAAATGATAAGGGTGTCAAGTGATTAGCCAATATATATTGATATCTTAAAATTGTACTCAACCAAAGAGCTGAGTTGGTCCTCCCCTTGGTAATGACCTCCAAGTAAGATCATTAGGAAAGGGTAAGGTAACTGCTAGGTGATGAAATCCTAGTCAGGCCATGTCTCAAGTTTGTTTGATGTTTAATTGGTAAAAGTGGTTTGGTTGAGTGTGTGCAAAAAGAATGAAGCTATGATAGATTACTTTGCCTTTCAAGTTAAGCTATGTGAATTAAAATTTCAAGCATTCGATGTATGCACTTGAATTTAAGCCCAAAAGAAACTTTTTATTTCATTAATGAGCATAGAATAGAGAGAAAATGAAAATAAATAGGAACCCAAGTAGAAACACAAGGGTCCCATTGGGCATGCTTAAATGTTTAAATGAATTTCTTGCTTATTATTCAAAAAGAGGAAGAAGAAGAAACTAAGTATGGGTATGGTTTAAAAATATATTTGATTGTGCACGTATGATCTAGATGGTTGTGAGAGCTCCTCTTTAGCTTGAGAGGATGACATATATAAGAAAGAGACTAGAAAATGGTTTGTTAGTTAGGTAGGCAAGGTGGATTACCTAGCAAGCTAAATCTAAGAAGTGCAAGCTCCCTTGGAGGCTATCAATCCACCTTTTAAGACAAGTTAATATTGATAAAAGAAGGTTGCAAAATAAATATGAAAGTACTTAATGAACTATAATAAATAATTTTTCAAAAGAACTATGTTTAACAAAATAACATTAAGGTAAATGCTAAATTATCAAAAGGTCAGTTCAGGTTCTTGTTTCTCCTTTATATAGTGATAAAGGTCAAAAAAATAGATTTTGGTTGAGGTTATTGGGTGACTGGGTACTTTTTAGTTGTTCGCTAGCTTTTGGTCTGATAGTGACTGTCGGTGGTTAAGCTAACTATCAATGATCAGACAGATCATTAGTGATCACAAGGATCATCAATGATTACTATCATTCCTGTCTAGGTCAAAAAACTTAGTTGGGTGAGGTTGATTGATTTGGTTCAAGGTTGGTTTTGGTTGGCTACTAGTTATAAAATAGATGGTAAGTCTTAGAGATGATTGGTTCAGAGGTTGATTGCTTAGATGGTCAAGAGGTCAGGTTTGGGTACAAGATATAAAAAACTAAATAACTTAGAACAATGACAAAATACTTAGCTGATAGCTTGATGAAGAAGAAGAGCATTGATGGATATTTATGGTGATGATTGTTGATGTTGATTGATTGACCTATAAAAAAAACTTTGACCCATGAAGATGATAGATGCAAATGGCTCCTGATAATTGTAGATAAATGGATCCATTCCCATTTTCATCTTCTGAAGCTCTCTTTTTATAGGAAAGAAGGAGAGGTAGAAGTGTAGGTTCAATAGGGGTTCAACTCAAATCTAAATTTAACTTAGACATGTATTGACTCACACAAGCTAATTATAAAAAAACAAGTTATAGTTTGATGCTAGAGTTAACTATTCAGGCAGTGGACAACTAATTGTTGATGATCAAATTGATCATCAGTGGTCAAAATTCAAAGGTTAAATTGGTCAAGATGATGGGTTTAACCAATTAGAGGTTTGGTAGGGTAAATGGCTAGGAGGTGGTTCAAGGAGGTCCGGTTATGACATACAGAACTGTGGTGTTTATTTTTTTGGTGTCTAGACCATGATGGGTTGGTCAAAGTTGTTTTGATCAAAAATGGGTTCATAAAATATTGGCTGAAAATTTATGGGCTTGTTAAATAGATTTTGTCAAATATGGGTTAACCCACATAAGGTTTATCAAATATGGCTGGGTCAATGATAGGTTCATGAAAGGTGGACTCATCAAATATCAGTTCCTCGAATATGGGTGGACCAAAAATGGTGAGGAATTGGGATGTTTTCATTTGGTGAATGGTATGTTTTTACCCTTATAATATTATGGAAGAGGTTGATCTTGTTGTAAGAAGGGATCTTGGAATATCCTCAACTTCTAATTCTTAGACATGGATGCACTTGATTCTTTTATAAATGGTGTTTTTTGGATTGGTAATGATAGGATACAATTGTATAATGGTGGCTTAGGACCCTGATTGGTGGGTTATTGATTTGGATATGGTTGATTGCAAAATTTTCCATTAGATGGTAATTTTTTTTGGGATTGACATTTATGGGTTTGTTTCTTCTCCTATGTCTTCCAAAATTATGGGAAGTGGAGCTTTAATGATTCAAGATCCAAATAAAAATAGGATGGTTGTGGGTGTTATGGTCCATTTTTACATGTATCCTAAATTTATGGAAAGTGTAGCTTGGTATGGTATGTTGGATGGCTTGATTGAGATGGGTTGAATGTTTGATTTCTAGATTTGGGTAGGATAAGATAGGGTTGATGTCACTCGAGTAATTTATGGATAGTAGATATTTTATTGGGTGATGATGATATTTATTTGGAAGGAGGGATATAGTAATTTATGTCCTTGAAATGTTAGCTAAGCTATTAGACTTGATTATGCATGGTTAGATATTAAGTTTGGGGATTGTAGCTAGTGAACACTAGGCTATTGGCATCATGTAAATGGAATGGTTTTAGATCGAAAGGATTGTTTTTATTCTCTTGAGATCACACTGGATCATATTTTATTTAGTTTGAAATAGGTTATGTAATATTAGTCATATTTTGGACAACATTTGAACTATTTTGAACTATTTTTGCCCCAACAGACCAAAATCCTCTCTCCTCTTCTCAAAAATTGTTTTGGGCATTCAAATTATTTGTCATTCAAGCTTTTTTAGATTTCTACAGACTCTGCAGGCTTGAATCTATGGACTCTACAGGCTAAAATCTATGGACTCTGTAGATATGTTTCTATAGACTCAACATGCTTGAAATAAATAGGTTCAAAGGCTTCTACAAGTGATTTCAATCATAAGAATAAGTTTCCAAAACTTAGTCATTTTTAGGATTGGTTCAATGCCTTGGTTCAACCAAAAGAGTTCATCGGTAAGCTTCTATGTAGTGTTTGAACCATTGAACCGTTAAACCTTGAACCATTTTGGTTTAATGGGTTTAATGGGTTCAAAGGTTCAATGTCATCAACAAGAGTTAAGTGTATTTTTCAAGGTTCAAAGTTTAACCACTTGAAGTTCAATGGCTTAAAAACACTTATCAAAGAGAAGAAGGCTTGAACCATTGAACCGTTGAACCAAAGTTGGTTCAATCGGTCGGTTCAATTGGCAGGTTCAAAGGGATACCCCAAAGCCAAAGGAAAAAGAGTCTTTGTAGAGGGTAGTGAACCAAGCTGAGTGCCCTTGTAGAAGGCAATGAGAAAAATCAAACAAAGATAATTCCTTCAAAAAAGTGAACCAAAGACAAATAGCCCTTGCAAAGGGTAGGCAAGGAGTAAATGGACCATTTTAAAAGTCTAAAGGATATTTTTGGGCTTGAACAGTCCTTATGGAGGTCATAGTTCTCTTTCAAGAAAAGAATGCAATAAAATGGTTAAGGAAAGAATCCTTCAAACTTTTTTTCTGATGGAATTAACCTGGGAAGAAATCTTGACAAAAAACCCGATGAAAAGCAGAGGCAAAGCGAAGGAAGATTTCCTTTAGACAAATTGTCTGAAAGAATTACTTCAAAATTTTTGTTCGAAGGAAAAGTTCATTGAAATAGAAAACCCACTAAGGAAATAAAATCCCGAAGGCCATTTGAAAGATCCTGAAGGGTAAGTACCTTTGCAGGAGGCTCTCACTAGGGAAAGTGGACTATTTTTCAAGACCCCAAAGTGAAAGTTACCTCCAGGAAAGATCAAACCTCAAGTTGCAGTGGAAGCTGCCACGTGTCCCTCATAAAGATGTAGTGGAAGTTTCCATGTGTCATCTTTTGAGACACAGTTTCTAGTAATTTTCAAAACAATGAAACATGACATGTGTCATCTACAAAGCTCGATGGAGGATTCCAAGTGGCAACATCCATAGCTTCTTCCTTTTATTGAGTAAAGACTGTGGTGGGTCCTGGGTGAGTGGCTAAACTCAAATGAAACATGCCACATGTCATCATCTACATGAGTTCAAAAGAGTCTTTAATGTTTTTATGAGCTCAGTGGAAGTTACCACATGTCATCATCCATAAGACTCTCAAAAGGCTCTCAAAGCCTCTATAAGTTAAGCATATACTACCACATATCCTCACCTATTTCATAGTGGAATGCACCATGTGTCATTTGTTAAGAACATCAAAAAGTAGCCAAAGAAAACATGAAAGACACAAAGGAAGTGCTAAGGAGGATGACAGGCCCACAGTCATCAAATTCAGGGCAACCAAGTAGTCGTTGGCTTTCAAATGATGACAAACCCAAACACATCAAATTTGTGATAATGAAATAACTGTTGATCCTTGCAGACTTAAGCACAGACCCTATGAACAAATTCAATAATAGAACAAAGAGATAGCCTGAGAGCTCAAATCACATAGATAAAGGCAAAATATAGCTAGGAATGGGAGAATGATGAAGAAGGATCAGAAATATCTATGCATGGGAGCTGTTTCTAGAAGGTAAAGCAGCCCACCAGGTGGGCATTGGAGAGTGCAAACACTCAATGGTGTGGCCTATTTTTCTACATTGAATAAAGTGAATAGTTGGAAATACATCAAGGAAACACATCAGGTGGCCCATATTAAAAATTGACCCTCGATTCTAGAATAACCCATGGACAAAATTTAAAATGCATTGAATGCATCATAAGCCATAATTTTTGTGAGAAAAAGTGCCCAAGTCTTTCTTGGAGTACTATATATAGGACTCTCTCCTATTATTTTTAAGGGATCTCAGTCTATGATCAGAAACAACTCTACTCAAATTGAAAGGCATTACTGAGACTTTGAGCTCAGATTGTTGATCATACTTCATTATTTGAATAAGAAAACAAGTGACTTTTCAAGCTTTGTGCTGGAATAGCTTGGTTGTTGGGGAAATTATTCTTATGTCTATTTCCTTAATACATTTTTTTTCCATTTAATTGAATAAGCAAAATTAGTGAAAGTGATCAGGAAGGTGTCCTAAAGCCAGTTGTAGAGAGACTTTGTGCTATTACAATTGTCTTTAGTTTGTCTATTTTTATATTCCTATGTAAAGGATCTTGCAACGACTTTGTGCCCTCATTATCCTTCATATTTCACTCTTTGGCAGTTGAGGTGGAGAATTTGTGCCTCATTTCATCTTGTTGTGTTACTGTGCCCTATTATAGTTACTTGTCATCACCAGAAAGATTCTTTTTATCTACTGAACAACACTTTTGAAAGAAGAGGAGTGTCTTCTATCATTTCATCAAGATTTCCCCTTTGATTTGTGAACATCATCTCTTAAAAAAGAGAGATTGATAGTTTATCCTACCCTTGAGTATTATTTTCTACTTACATATTTAGTATATAGTTCCTTCATATTTATAGGGAACCTCCCCTTCATGAGAGGAGAGATTTGTTCCCTTTTGATGTAGTAAACGTAGACATCTGGCTGACTAATCTTCCTTGCTATGGTTAATCAGACCTATTTTGCTCATCAGTACACTGGTGACAAAATATTCACCCAACATTATGTAAATAAGAAAAACATGTAGGCATAACATATGCTAGTGAAGTAGGATTACATCCAACTAGTGGCCCAATGATAGTACCTTGAAAGGTATGAAGTGGGTGATATTTTGGAATGTTGTGTGATTGACACCACTATCCATATAAATTAAAGAGGATCATAATATAGGCTAAACAAGGCTATCGAGGGCCATCTTTTATGTAACGTATGGTATGTTGAGGCACAAATCTATAAGACAAGGGAGTTGTTGAAGGAATGGTTATTGGTGGGATGAAACCAAATCACTTAATGTTGGTAAAATAAACAACCACTTATGCAATGACAACATATTACCCAAGGAATATATATATATCCCACTAGAACATAGGTTTTGTCTCTATGTTGGGTGATGAAATCCCAATAGCAAGACCTTAAAAGAAAAAATAAAGAGGGTGCAAGTTGTTTATGATTCCTTAGTTTGTTTGGTTGTATAAGGGAAGAACATATGTAACTATGACCTAGTTGAACACAAAATACTTAGTGGCACAAATCTATAAGACAAGGGAGTTGTTGAAGGGATGGGTATTGTTGGGATGAAACCAAATCGCTTCATGGTGCTGGTAAAATAAATAACCACTATGAAATGATAGCATCTTACCCAAGGAATATATATAGCCCACTGAAACATAGGATTTATCTCTATGTTGGGTGATGAAATCCTAGTTGCAAGACCTTAGAAGAAAAAATAAAGAGGGTGAAAGTTGCTTCTGATTCCTAAGTTTGTATATCAGTACAAGGGAAGAGCATATGTAACAGCAACCTAGGTGAACAAAAAATACTTAGATCATTTATGATTCTAAAGTTTGCCTTATGGTATGAGGGAAGAACATACATGACCTTAGGTATTAAAAACTCACACAGGCAAAGCCAATTAAAATACATACAAGCAAGATTAAGTGATTTAGATTAAATGTTTAAATACCTATTGGGTTTGACAATATGCCTTTGAAAATCAAACTTACAATCAAATATGTTAGTAGTTGATTTAGAGTCTTTGACAAGAAGTAAATATGCAAAAAAAATAATGTTAATAGTTAAAACATGCATACATTGTGACTTATAACATATACATTATTCATAAAGACATAGACATCGTGACATTTACATAGATATTAAAAAAATATAGTGTAAATGTCGATTAGTTAGATGTAGACATTGAATGGTTATACATAAACTATGAATGTTTATATACAAATGTTGAATGGTTATATGCAAATGCCGAACACAACTAAATACAAAGACATGAATAAAATAGTGTTTGACTATATTTAGACATTTTTTGACTTTACATGGACACTAAATAAAAAATAAAACATTTAAACATAGACACCAGAAGGGTGCATGTAGATGTTGAATGGTTAGACAAAGACATTGTTAGTGGTGCAAATGTCTCATCATCTAAATAAACTCTAAAAAAGGACACACCTAAAGGTATAATGGAGATGTTGACTGAACCTGTGTAAATGTCAATGTTCCTGAGAATGGAAATGTTGTTACACATAATGGAGATGTTATCACACAAAAAATGGATATTTAAGATAAAATAACAAAAATTGACTCAAATTTCTCCTAATTAGCCTAAAAAACTTGGCTAGACAATCTTAAAACACCTATCAATCAAAATAGAATAAGGTTTGTGAGTGATTATCCTATCGAGTGTGCAAAATGTATGCACATGCAAATATTAGAGAAAACATGTAGGTTAGAAATCCAAAACAAATCAATTGAAATCCTAATATAATAAATGGAATGCACTTTGAATGAGCAAAAGAGATAAATGTATATAACTTCAATTACGATAAATATCTCCCTTTATTTGTCAAATTTTCTCATATTTGAGACTAAATGAGGCTCGTGTAAGCACTTTGATAACATGTCCCCTTGTCAATTGGATGATTAGATTCATAAGTCGATTGATTGATGAGTGATGTTTTATCTTAATATTGGATACATGTAGCTAGCCACTCTTGGCTTGTTATAAGTGAGGAAGGATGGTTGGATTTATATATTTCTAAGAATGATCTAGACTATTAGATTTGATCCAAGATTAGGGATCAACATTTAGTCATAAATGGGAGGTTGGCTAATAAATAGAGGAGGATGGATGTGGAAGACTTGATTTGAAAAATGTGTTAGATAAACAAAATTTTTTTGGTAATGTCCCCCCCTCACCTTGGATTTGAGGATCAACTTGGGGAATTGGATTGGTGTGATGATATGACTATAATATTGGATGATGTGATAATATATGAGTGATATGATGATATTTTATTTTATTTATTTATTTAGATTTTTGGTGCATGGATTTTATTATTATTAACTAAATAATTAGTAAGGATTAATCAGTTGACTAACCCATATGATGATGAGATGGGATTCAATATGTTATTGTGATTAATTGTTTGGGGATGTTAGTGAATAGGTATAGGTTGATTAGGGGTGTCGATGATTGAATTAGGGTTGACTTGGAATGGATAGGGATAGGTTAAAGATGAAAAACAAATTATTAGGCATGATTAGGGTTTGTTATTGAATGTAGAATTAGGGTTTAACATATATGAAGTGATTAGGGATGGAATGCTTATAGAATTGGGGTTTGGTATGGAATGTGATGATGAAAGGTTAGCCTTCACATTAAAATGGTATATTTTATGTGTCTACATTAGTTAAAGGACAAAAATTCTCTAAAATAAATATATCCAAACAACCTACTATAGATAAAATGATAGTATTGGAATACCCTATCTTTATGACCAACTGTCGTCTATAAGGTATCAAATTAAACATCATCATTTTTTACTAAAGTTGGCATGGCATCTTGAATATCTAAAATTAAATTTTGTTGGTTTGAATCATCATGAATTTTGAAACATAATCATGTTTAGGATGGAGTTTCATTACGTGTAAATTTTTAGCATGGGGTATTATTACATGCCAATTTATAATGAATAATCAAACCTCTAATTTTATAATGAATGACCTAAACTTGATTAGATGGATGTCATGTATTTTTTTAATCATTACATATAACTTTATAATGAATGGTTATAAATTGTACATATCATCGGCATGTATTATTTGTGTGTTCATGTGCCATCGTATGATTTATTAGAATTTTATGTGATATGTTGTGATGATTAATTATTATTCAATCACTTATTATAAAAAATTTCATATAAATTTTTTATATAAATTAAAAATAATTATTAAGTTTATGTATAAACTAATAACTTTTGGATCCCTCTCAATTATTGGTCCATATCTATTATATATTTTTTACATCTGAACACAACAAAGACTTATAGTGCACTTGTTTTTACAAGCAAGTAATTTCACATTGAAATATATTTATGAATATATTTCTTTCATTTATTATACATAAATAATAATACTATTAATAAATAATGAATAATAATTATTCATAAAGATCATATTAAAATAATTGTAATAATTAATTATAATAATTTTTAAGATAATAATTGTTAAGATTAATAATAGTTTTGAAAATAATTTTATTTTCTAAATATCCAATAAACAACCTCATAACTCCTCTCCACATACCTACCATTTCATCCTTGTTTATATAGCTTGGAAAATTTCTCAATTTCCCCACTTTGTTGAGGGCATGGATTTTTTAATTTCAAATGATTAATTAAAAAAATATTAAATGCTTCAAGAATTTTTTTGGTTGGAGATGGATCACTTTAATTTTTTTGTATTCACTAGGGATGCCCCATGTAGTATTAGTTATGTGTCTTTCAAATCACCTCAGTGGTGGTCGCCTTCTCAAATATGTGATTATGGTGTTCACAAAAGACATCGCTTGCATAACAGGTGGTAAAGTGCCTCCCCACATTCTTCGCATGCATCTCCTTTTCATAATTCTCATGGTAGTGGTGACTTTTTTATACAAGACCCTACTAGATGTAGGGCTCAATAGCAATTAAAATTATCTTACTTGACTCTCATTATTACCACTACTAGGCAAGACCTAGTTAAAGAAGAAAATAAATATAAATTTAATGACGGGTGGTAGGGAATATATGATATGGAAGATCAACCCACTAGTAGTGGCTAGGATTGGGGTGACATACCAGATAAACCTTCATTGCCACCATGTTTGCTATTTATTTATATGTTTTAGTCTCATATCTTTCTACTTTACTATTTCTTAGACTAGTAATTATATTATTTTGGTTATGTTCATCTTTATTAATAGAAAATATAAATTATTTTTAAAATATTATATTTAAACTTTAAGTAAAATTAAGTTAAAAACTATTTATTGGTATGATGTTTTGAAATGTAATATTATCTACACATTTTTTTAATGAAAATAATGATATTAAAAAAGATATTATTATTATAAATATGTATTTAATCAAAAATAAAGAATGATTAAATTTTGGTTGTGTACAATTTCATTTAGATTCAAATCTCGTTGAGGCATGGTACACTAATAATGATCATTGGTGACTTAAGTTTCCCCCAAAAAAAACATAATTATTATTTAACACATAATTACTACTATTTTACACAAAAGATGCACTCTTTTTAAAAATAGTGATAATATTAATTAAAAATTTATAAGTTGTACTTCTTAATAATATAATCAATGTTTCAATAAGATTAAAATATAAAATAATATAAAATTATTTTGATTTGATAATAAATAGAATCTTCACGTGGTAAAGGAAGTTGACATGTCCTTTTGCTTATTGACAAAGTATCATCCTTTAAAAAATATTTTATTTATAAAAGCATGTTAAATGATTGGTATAATTGACCATACTTATCAATACACTTTAATGGTAATCAGAAAACATGACTTTGACAATAACAAAACCATAACCCTATAAATTTGTATGATTAGTAAAAGAGGGTTATGAAAAGGGACCCTATCCAATATAAAAAGAAAATTCGAACAATCCATCTGGAAGGAACAACAAACAAAAGAATATCCAAATCTATCAAAGATAGCAAACAAACATCAACAACCAATCCATAGTGAAAGAACAAAGAAACAAAATAAAAATACGACCCATGCTATACATTTTATATTTGAGATCTAAGGGTCATTCTCAAAGGATCTATTTTTTTCTTTCCTTTAGTTCTCTTTTTCTTACACACAATGGTCCAATATCTACCTCCCTCAAAAATTAGTAGAATTGGAATAGAGAAATCCAGTGAGTCATAAGACAATCCTTTCTTTTTTGAAATGGTTGATTGGATTTTCTTTGAATGGGTACGAGCCCTCCCTTGCTTTGATTATATGCTTTGATTAATTTGCACTTTCGGAACCACAATAGGGGACATGAAATTTTCTTCTCTATCATCTAAAGCTTGTACAATAATGTGTTGAGGGTTGTCTCCCTTCCACCAAGTATTTTTTTCTTAAATTTAAGGGAAGGACAATCGTTTATTAAATAGTTGGTTCAAAAGCATCTGCAACATCTGAAGGGAAGCCCTTCATAGTCTAATCACTGCATCCAGGGTTTGTAACTGACTTTCTATTTCATTTGAGCTGGTAAATCTTTAATAATATCAACATTGACTAAAATACGACATGTTTTGAATGAATCCATTCCAAAGATTTGGGATCAACAACCCAAAATTCTCTAATGGATTCAACTATGATTACTAAAACAGAGCACTCCCAAAATTGAAGATGTAAATTGGGAAGACTAATCCAAAGAAGTTTTAAATTAAAAATTTCAATATACAAATTATAAATGTTAGTTGTGTACAATTTCATTCATATTCAAATCTCGTTGGAGCATGATATACTGATAATGATCATTAGTGACTTAAGTTTACCCCAAATAAAAATACATAATTACTATTTAACACAATTCCTACTATTTTACATATGAGATGCAATCTTTTTAAAAATAATAATAAAATATTAATTAAAAATTTATAAGGTGTACTATTTAACAATATAATCAATGTTTCAATAAAATTAAAATAGAAAAATAATATAAAATTATTTTGATTAGATAATAAATATAATCTTCGGGCGGTCAAGGAAGTCGGCATGTCCTTTTGCTTATTGACAAAGTTCATCCTTTAAAAATTATTTTATTTATAAAAGCATGTAAAATGATGAGTACAATCGACCAGACTTATCAATACACTTTAATGATAATTATAAAATACTGTTGGATTTGTCTGTGAAATGACTGGTATTGTCGGGCAGACTTCTCTATAGACTTTAATAATATTTATGAAATACCAATATACTGGTCACCAATAATTCAACTGAAAAACAACAATTGCATCCCTACCTACGATGACGTCCTCAGCAATTTCGCATATAATTATAACAAAATATATCTATTTAATATCCTTATTAAAAAAGATGTTTAGCTATTAGAAAATATGAAACATGGCAACGTATAAATGTTAGTAACAAATATTATTCACTACAAATTTTATTGAAAATAAATAAATGAATGAAAAACATATAAGTGTTAGTAATAAAATATGATAATGCATAAATTCAAGTTTAATCTTAACAATATAATATTATAATAATATTAAAAAAATTAAAATAAGATAATATAATTTTACTGAATATTGATAAAATATAATTTTGGTATGAATAAAATTGTAACTCTTCAAATTTGTATAAAAGTTTATGACACAAAAAAGTTTTGATTAAAATATAAAAATTGATATCATTATCAATAATAAAATTGCGATAAATAAAATAAGTTTGTTGCATTCACAAATAAGTTTGTTGCACTCACAAATAAATTTGTTGCCCAACTTATCTCACAATTATTATTTTTTCAGTTTCTATTTTTACAAATCTAAAATCTATTTTTACATAAATTTTTAAAAAAACTATAAACCATTTACAAAGATCTGTCTACAAAAAACAAATTCTTTATGTTATTTAGAGGAGAGATCTTAGCTTGATTTGATGCTAACCCATAACACCTTATCACAAAATACGACTTTAACAATAACAAAATCATAACCCTATAGATTTGTATGAAAGTTTAGAACATGAAGAAACATATATAATTTTTTTTAAGAAAAAAATAATATTATCAACAAAAGCTTTCAGATAAACAAAATATGCTTATTGCATTTAGATAAACGTATTGAATAAAGTTTAACTCCCATGATCAGAATACATAGATGCTCAATCTCCACTTTATACATATCAAACTATCAAAAGAAATAATCAAAATTTCTCTAATAAATAACGAACTCATACATAATTACATTTTATCAAAATATCATTATATTAATTTGACTTGATAAGATATTGAATGAAACTATACATCATTATATATACATTAAATTCTAAAATAAAAAAATTTAATTCCATCAAACGCAACGGAACAGATAAATATTCGCGTGACAAAAAGTACTCGGCATAAATACTTTAAAAAAATAAAATCGTCTAGACATTTCAGGTGCATCCAACCGTGATTAAAATATTCAATAAATTAATGCCGAGCATGGGTATAAGCTCGGTTGCCTCAATGATCAATAACGACAAAGTTTATCTGGAAGGCACTTGTTCCATGTGTTTTCCATGGTCTCTGGAAGTCACATGTTCCAGGTGTTATCCATGGGCTTTGAAAAATCAATTTTAATTTTGCCACACCTTAGAAATCTTAAAATATTCCACAAATTTAGGGCTTATCATACCCTACAGTTACACTGATGCTTATAAATTACAGCCTTCACCACAAGTGTTTCACGCAGCCTTTGCATCTGAAAAATCAATTTAAAAAGCAGCGTAGTTTGTGTTGAGCTCAAAAGTTTTGGTGCTTTTCCAATGTCGAATTCGAAGGTTGAGGATTCTTCTTCTCGTTTTCCGCCCAATGAGTGGGACGATGCTTTTGTGCAATCTATTGAATCTCCATACGGAGTATTTACATCTGCACCCTCGTTTCTAAGTTTTCATTCCGATTCTAATGAACAGACTATATATGTTTGTTGATCTTAAATATTTTTTCTTGCTGCTGGTTTTTTTCTCAGGCATCTATATACCGTGAACGTGTTGAAATACTGATTAAAGAAGTTAAAATCGTGTTAAACGAAATGAAAAATGGAGATCACGATCTAATTGATCGTCTTGAGATGGTTGACTCAATTCAATGGTTAGGAATCGATCGATATTTTCAGAATGAAATAAAAGTAATTTTGGATTATGTTTATAGGTATTTTAAAACAATCTTCTGACATGTTACTATTTCGATTATGGCATCACCTCATTGGTAGATGGAGCAGGGTCTATTGAGTTCATATTTTACTTTGGACTAATCATACCAACTGATGTGGGATTTAATTATTTGAAGCAATGAGAATTTTAGTTATAGAAAGACAAACCCTTCAAAATAAAAAAAAAATTAATAATAGGGTTAGTTTTTGGTTTCAGATGTTGGAATGGAAAAATGGGAATTGGATTAGGAAGTGAAAATGTTGCGAGTGATCTAAATACCACAGCATTAGGACTTCGGGTTCTTAGATTGCATCGCTATGATGTATCTGCAGGTACCAAATAATTTTCTATATTTTTGATATATATTTTTATTTTCTATATTTAACTACTAATAAACATCAATTTATATGTGGTGTTTTTTTAAGCAGATGTGTTGGAGAATTTCAAAGACACAAATGGGGAGTTCTTTTGTTCTAGAGGAAACAACAACAACAACAATAATAATAATAGCATGGAAGAGACACAAATGATGAGAAGTATGCTCAACCTTTTAAGAGCTTCCAGTGTCTCATTTCCAAGAGAAAAGGTTATGGAAGAGGCTAAAGTGTTTAGTACTACATACTTAAAGCAAGAATTATCAAAACTTGGAGATGACAAAAATTCTCAACATGAGCAAAGCTTTTTAAAAGAGGTATGTTCACTTAAACAAGCATAAACGTGTTTTAGATGTTGTTTTATGTCTTATCTTGATTTTACAGGTGGAGTATGCGCTCGTATATGAATGGTCTCGCACCTTTCCTAGATGGGAAGCAAGAAACTTCATAGAAATATACACTCAAGATAATACAAGGTAGAAGTTATTAAATATTCTTGTAAATATCAATTTTTTAAAGCTTAAATATTCAAATTATTAGATTATTTATATTACTAAATTTTCATTTTTTTTAAAAGATTTTTGTCCAGATTGAATAGTGAGAAAATTTTGGAATTGAGCAAATTGGAGTTCAATATACTACAGTCAATGCACCAGATTGAGATGAAGACACTCTCTAGGTAAATATCATCAATAAAATACATGAAACCTCTATTAAAAAAGGGTTGACATAATCTCTTAAAAAAAGTTGGACATATTAAAAATATTTTATATTTATTTATAATTTTTATTATTCTAAAATAAATAATTTAAATTATATTTATAAAAGGTTAACATAACCTTTAAAAAATATGTTTGACATATTAAAAATATTTTATATTTATAAATATTATTTATAATTTTTTAATTTTAAAATAAATAATTTAAATTATATTTATTTTTTTAATTGAAAAATAAATATTATAATTAAATAGATTAATGAAAATGATTCAAAACTCACCTTAATATAATTTATATCAATTAACCTATAACTTATTTTTAACATATTTTATTAAATTATAAAAATATATTTAACTTTTATATCACTCAAATAACCTACGTTGGATGACTATGAAAATGTTGCTAAGAATGCATTTACCTTCTAATTGACTCAAATATCCGTGAAGAGGAAAATGATGAGCATACAATAGTTTATAATGAGTGTATTCTTACATTTTAAGATATATAATTAATATAGATTGTGATGGAATAATATGATAAGATGAATAGTTACATGTAGATGTTGAATGGATATACATAGATCCTAAATGGTTATATATAGACGTCTAATGGTTAGATGCAAATGCTGAACAAGATTGACTGCATAGATATCCGTGAAGAGAAAATTGATGAGGATACAATAATTCATAATGAGTGTATGCTTATTTTTTAAGATATCTAATTAATATAGATGTTGATAGAATAATTAGAAAAGATGAATATTTATTTTAAATTTAATATAAATTGGTTAGAATGGTTTGATTTTTAATATTTGATTTATTATATTTAATTTGATTTTAAAGTATTTTTTAGTATATTGATATTTGATTAATTTTTATATTAGATGGTGGATAGATTCAGGCATTGCCAATTTAATAGCAACAAGAGAGCGTACAATAGAATGGATTTTTTGGGGGGTTTGTGCGGCAGATACAGTGGAGTTTGCTAGCAGCAGGATTGCAATAGCTAAAATATCAACTGCTATGACTGTTCTCGATGATCTTTTTGATGAATACTTAACGCTTGACCAAATGAAACTTATTATATATGGAATTGTTCAAGGTTGGAATGTTTCTATTTTAGAAAGCCTTCCTAATGATTTAAAGCAAGTGATGTTATTTGTTTTTAAAACGGTACATGAATTGACAAGTGAGGCTACTGAAAGACAAGGACGTGATATGATGCCACTCATTACAAAATTGGTATTTATGCATTTTCATTTTTTTTAAATTTTTTATCATATATTAATGTTGCAATATTATATTTTAAATTTTTGATATGTAATTATCAATTAGTATTTATAAGTTTATAAAATAGTGGATTTTGGACTTTGAAAAATCAAAGTAATTAATTATTTGAATATGGAATGATTTTAAGGTATTGTGTTGTAGTGGACAGACTATGTCATGTCCTACTTACAAGAAGCACAGTGGAGAATAAGTCAATTTGTTCCAAACTTCAAAGATTACATAAAGAATGCTACAATTAGTATAGCCATCGCACCAACAATAATGCAGGCTATTCTTGTAGCACCCCAAGTTTTACCAGATGACATTATAGATAAGATATATCTTAATCAATCCAGATTCTATGAGCTCATCGCGTTGTGTACACGATTAATAGATGATTCCAAAGATTATGAGGTACGATATATGATTTTATATATTGTCATTATAAAACTAAGTACATATATGCTAAAATTACTGATGGTTTTCATATGGTAATAAAGGATGTGAAGATCCAAGGACATACATCTTCAGCGATTTTGTCTTATATGAAGGACCAGCTTGAATGCACAGAATATGAAGCATTAAATCACATCAACAACATTATTGACCTTTCACTTAAGGAACTAAGCTGGGAATTTCTAAATCCAAATAATGGGTTGATTGATTGTGAGAAGTTATGCTTCAATCTTAATAGAGGAGTACAATTTATCTACCTATTCGGAGATGGAGTTACCTATCCAGGAAAGGAGGTCAAGCATCAAATATTTAAAGTTCTTGTTGAACCTGTGTAAATATAGATCAAATGATAGATTCTATCATATTAAAATAAAAATTTGAGGTCAAATTAGATGTCTTATATGATGAAATTGATGGTCACTTGATATAGATCTCTGCCAAAATATAGGTTTTTGAACTAAAATTTATTGTGTGGTTATTTTATTTATAGTATCGTACTTAGTGGTACTAACATTTTGATAAATGAATTTGGTCTATTGAATCAAACAACCTTGCATTTTAATTCATATTGATTTATACTCATAAATTTTATGTAATTATCTAAACAAGCCTAAGAAAAATACTATAAGATTTTTAAGTTTTTTCAAAACATATTTTACCTTAAATTTATTTAAATATTTATAAATTAATGGTTAAAATTATTTATTAAAATTTCTAAATATTAATTTTTAACCTATCATATATATTTTTTAAATTTTATATTACTTATATTATAATTTATATAAAATAATTATTATATTTAATTATAATTTGTCTCACATATATTTAATGTTTACAATTATTCACTTTAGTTCAACCTTCAACAATTTCAAAACAAAACAAATAATTATGACATATCATTTAATGTTCATAGCTAATTTCTTCACAATATCCCAAATGATATCATAGATTCATCATTATTCCCATAATTTCTAATTTTAAAATACATTTGAATTTTATTGAAATAAAATAAACATTTTTTGGGCTATTTAGTAATTATGGAAATAAGATTGGAAATATTAGTTATTTCACTTGGAAATTTTATTCATTGAGAGAAAAAAATTTACCTCCCATCAATGGTTAAATTTAGCAATCATTTTTATTCATCAAATAATTTTTAAGTGATGATTTTTAAGTAAATATCATTTAATACATGACATTCATTTCTCATTTTTGACTTTCATATTTTTATATAAATATTAAAATATAATATTTATATAATAAAATAATATAATAATAAGAATATTATTGATATAAATAAAATCATATTTTATTTTATTTTATTTTAAGACATTTTAAATTATATAATACTTATACAAACTAAATAATAAAATGTAATTAGATATAAAAATATTGATGTTTTTATTAATAGTAAAAGAGGGTTTTGAACTATACAATATAAAAAGTAAATTTGAACAATCCATCTAGAAGGAACAACAAACAAAAGAATATCCAAATCTGTCAAAGATAGCAAACAAACATAAACAACCAATCCATAGTGGAAGAACAAAGAAAAAAAATAAAACTACAACCCATGCTACACATTTTCTATTTGAGATCTAAGGGTCATTTTCAAAGGATCTATTTATTTCTTGCCTTTAGTTTTCTTTTTGTTACACACAACGGTCCAATATCCACCTCCCTCAAAAATCCATAGAATTAGAATAACGAGATCTAGTGAGTCATAATACAATCCTTTCTTGTCTAAAATTGTTGATTGGATTTTATTTGAAGGGGTACAAGCCCTTAGATTGTGTTCAACATCAAATATGACATTCCTTGACTTTGGTATCCTCCCTTGCTCTGATAGTATGCTTTGAATCATTTGCACTTTTAGAACCATAATAGGGGACGTGAAATTTTCTTCTCTATCATCTAAATCTTGTACAATAATGTGTTGACAATCGTGTACTAAATAGTTGGTTCAAAAGCATCTGCAACATCTAAAGGGAAGCCCTTCATAGTCTAATCACTGCATCCAGGGTTTGTAACTGACTTTCTATTTTATTTAAGCTGGTAAATCTTTAATAATATCAACATTGACTAAAATACAACATGTTTTGAATGAATCCCTTCCAAAGATTTGGGATCAACAACCTAAAATTCTCTAATGGATTCAACTATGATTGTTAAAACATAGTACTTCCAAAATTGAAGATGTAAAATGGGAAGACTAATCCAAAGAAGTTTTAAATTAAAATTTTCAATATACAAATTATAAATTTTAGTTGTGTACAATTTCATTCATATTCAAATCTCGTTGAGGCATGATACACTGATAATGATCATTAGTGACTTAAGTTTACCCCAAATAAAAATACATAATTACTATTTAACACATAATTACTACTATTTTACATATGAGACACAATCTTTTTAAAAATAATAATAAAATATTAATTAAAACTTTATAAGATGTACCTTTTAATAATATAATCAATGTTTCAATAAAATTAAAATAGAAAAATAATATAAAATTATTTTGATTAAATAATAAATATAATCTTCGGGCGGTCAAGAAAGTCGGCATGTCCTTTTGCTTATTGACAAAGTATCATCCTTTAAAAATTATTTTATTTATAAAAGCATGTAAAATGATGAGTACAATCGACCATACTTATCAATTCACTTTAATGATAATTATAAAATACTGTTGGATTTGTCTGTGAAATGACTGGTATTGTCGGGCAGACTTGTCAATAGACTTTAATAATATTTATGAAATACCAATGGACTTGTCACCAATAATTCAACTGAAAAACAATAATTGCATCCCTACCTACGATGACGTCCTCAGCAATTTCGCATATAATTATAACAAAATATATCTATTTAATATCCTTATTAAAAAAGACGTTTAGCTATTAGAAAATATGAAAAATGGCAACGTATAAATGTTAGTAACAAATATTATTCACTACAAATTTTATTGAAAATAAATAAATGAATGAAAAACATATAAGTGTTAGCAATAAAATATGATAATGCATAAATTCAAGTTTAATCTTAACAATATAATATTATAATAATATTAAAAAAATTAAAATAAGATAATATAATTTTACTGAATATTGATAAAATATAATTTTGGTATGAATAAAATTGTAACTCTTCAAATTTGTATAGAAGTTTATGACACAAAAAAGTTTTGATTAAAATATAAAAATTGATATCATTATCAATAATAAAATTGCGATAAATAAAATAAGTTTGTTGCATTCACAAATAAGTTTGTTGCACTCACAAATAAATTTGTTGCCCAACTTATCTCACAATTATTATTTTTCAGTTTCTATTTTTACAAATCTAAAATCTATTTTTACATAAATTTAAAAAAAAACTATAAACCATTTACAAAGATCTGTCTACAAAAAACAAATTTTTTATGTTATTTAGAGGAGAGATCTTAGCTTGATTTGATGCTAACCCATAACACCTTATCACAAAATACGACTTTAACAATAACAAAATCATAACCCTATAGATTTGTATGAAAGTTTAGAACATGAAGAAACATATATAATTTTTTTTAAGAAAAAAATAATATTATCAACAAAAGCTTTTAGTTAAACAAAATATGCTTATTGCATTTAGATAAACGTATTGAATAAAGTTTAACTCCCATGATCAGAATACATAGATGCTCAATCTCCACTTTATACATATCAAACTATCAAAAGAAATAATCAAAATTTCTCTAATAAATAACGAACTCATACATAATTACATTTTATCAAAATATCATTATATTAATTTGACTTGATAAGATATTCAATGAAACTATACATCATTATATATACATTAAATTCTAAAATGAAAAAAATTTATTCCATCAAACGCAACGCAACAGATAAATATTCGCGTGACAAAAAGTACTGGGCATAAATACTTAAAAGAAAAAAAATCGTCTAGACATTTCAGGTGCATCCAACCGTGATTAAAATATTCAATAAATTAATGCCGAGCATGGGTATAAGCTCGGTTGCCTCACTGATCGATAACACAAAGTTTATCTGGAAGTCACATGTTCCATGTGTTTTCCATGGGCTCTGGAAGTCACATGTTCCAGGTGTTTTCCATGCGCTTTGAAAAATCAATTTTAATTTTGCCACACCTTAGAAATCTTAAAATATTCCACAAATTTAGGGCTTATCATACCCTACAGTTACACTGATGCTTATAAATTATAGCCTTCACCACAAGTGTTTCACGCAGCGTTTGCATCTGAAAAATCAATTTAAAAAGCAGCGTAGTTTGTGTTGAGCTTAAAAGTTTTGGTGCTTTTCCAATGTCGAATTCGAAGGCTGAGGATTCTTCTTCTCGTTTTCCGCCCAATGAGTGGGACGATGCTTTTGTGCAATCTATTGAATCTCCATACGGATTATTTACATCTGCACCCTCATTTCTAAGTTTTCATTCCGATTCTAATGAACAGACTATATATGTTTGTTGATCTTAAATATTTTTTCTTGCTGCTGGTTTTTTTCTCAGGCATCTATATACCGTGAACGTGTTGAAATACTGATTAAAGAAGTTAAAATCGTGTTAAACGAAATGAAAAATGGAGATCACGATCTAATTGATCGTCTTGAGATGGTTGACTCAATTCAATGCTTAGGAATCGATCGATATTTTCAGAATGAAATAAAAGTAATTTTGGATTATGTTTATAGGTATTTTAAAACAATCTTCTGACATGTTACTATTTCGATTATGGCATCACCTCATTGGTAGATGGAGCAGGGTCTATTGAGTTCATATTTTACTTTGGACTAATCATACCAACTGATGTGGGATTTAATTATTTGAAGCAATGAAAATTTTAGTTATAGAAAGACAAACCCTTCAAAATAAAAAACAACTAATAACAGGTTTAGTTTTTTGTTTCAGATGTTGGAATGGAAAAATGGGAATTGGATTAGGAAGTGAAAATGTTGCGAGTGATCTAAATACCACAGCATTAGGACTTCGGGTTCTTAGATTGCATCGCTATGATGTATCTGCAGGTACCAAATAATTTTCTATATTTTTGATATATATTTTTATTTTCTATATTTAGCTACTAATAAACATCTATTTATATGTGTTTTTTTAAACAGATGTGTTGGAGAATTTCAAAGACACAAATGGGGAGTTCTTTTGTTCTAGAGGAAACAACAACAACAACAACAACAATAATAATAGCATGGAAGAGACACAAATGATGAGAAGTATGCTAAACCTTTTAAGAGCTTCCAGTGTCTCATTTCCAAGAGAAAGGTTATGGAAGAGGCTAAAGTGTTTAGTACTACATACTTAAAGCAAGAATTATCAAAACTTGGAGATGACAAAAATTCTCAACATGAGCAAAGCTTTTTAAAAGAGGTATGTTCACTTAAACAAGCATAAACATGTTTTAGATGTTGTTTTATGTCTTATCTTGATTTTATAGGTGGAGTATGCGCTCGTATATGAATGGTCTCGCACCTTTCCTAGATGGGAAGCAAGAAACTTCATAGAAATATACACTCAGGATAATACAAGGTAGAAGTTATTAAATATTCTTGTAAATATCAAATTTTTAAAGCTTAACTATTCAAATTATTAGATTATTTATATTACTAAATTTTCATTTTTTTAAAAAGATTTTTGTCCAAATTGAATAGTGATAAAATTTTGGAATTGAGCAAATTGGAGTTCAATATACTACAGTCAATGCACCAGATTGAGATGAAGACACTCTCTAGGTAAATATCATCAATAAAATACTTTAAACCTCTATAAAAAAAAAGGGTTGACATAATCTCTTAAAAAATGTTGGACATATTAAAAATATTTTATATTTATTTATAATTTTTATTATTCTAAAATAAATAATTTAAATTATATTTATAAAAGGTTAACATAACCTTTAAAAAATATGTTTGACATATTAAAAATATTTTATATTTATAAATGTTATTTATAATTTTTTAATTTTAAAATAAATAATATAAATTATATATATATTTTTAATTGAAAAATAAATATTATAATTAAATAGATTAATGAAAATGATTCCAAACTCACATTAATATAATTTATATCAATTAACCTATAATTTATTTTTAACATATTTTATTAAATTATAAAAATATATTTAACTTTTATATCACTCAAATAACCTACGTTGGATGATCATGAAAATGTTGCTAAGATTGCATTTACCTTCTAATTGACTCAAATATCCGTGAAGAGGATAATGATGAGCATACAATAGTTCATAATGAGTGTATTCTTACATTTTAAGATATATAATTAATATAGATTGTGATGGAATAATATGATAAGATGAACAGTTACATGTAGATGTTGAATGGTTATACATAGATGCTGAATGGTTATATATAGACGTCTAATGGTTAGATGCAAATGATGAACAAGATTGACTGCACAGATATCCGTGAAGAGGAAATTGATGAGGATACAATAATTCATAATGACTGTATTCTTATTTTTTAAGATATCTAATTAATATATATGTTGATAGAATAATTAGATAAGATGAATATTTATTTTAAATTTAATATAAATTGGTTAGAATGGTTTGATTTTTAATATTTGATTTATTATATTTAATTTGATTTTAAAGTATTTTTAATATATTGATATTTGATTAATTTGTATATTAGATGGTGGATAGATTCAGGCATTCCCAATTTAATAGCAACAAGAGAGCGTATAATAGAATGGATTTTTTGGGGAGTTTATGCGGCAGATACAGTGGAGTTTTCTAGCAACAGGATTGTAGTAGCTAAAATATCAACTGCTATGACTATTCTCGATGATCTTTTTGATGAATACCTAACGCTTGACCAAATGAAACTTATTATATATGGAATTGTTCAAGGTTGGAATGTTTCTATTTTAAAAAGCCTTCTTAATGATTTAAAGTAAGTGATGTTATTTTTTTTTAAAATGTTACATGAATTGACAAGCGAGGCTACTGAAAGACAAGGATGTGATATGATGCCATTCATTACAAAATTGGTATTTATGCATTTTCATTTTTTTAAATTTTTTAATCATATATTAATGTTGCAATATTATATTTTAGATTTTTGATATGTAATTATCAATTAGTATTTATAAGTTTATAAAATAGTGGATTTTGGACTTTGAAAAATCAAAGTAATTAATGATTTGAATATGGAATGATTTGAAGGTATTGTGTTGTAGTGGACAAATTATGTCATGTCCTACTTACAAGAAGCACAATGGAGAATAAGTCAATTTGTTCCAAACTTAAAAGATTACATAAGGAATGATATAATTAGTATAGCCATCACACCAACAATAATGCAGGCTATTCTTGCTGCACCCCAAGTTTTACCAGATGACATTATAGATAAGATATATCTTAATCAATCCAGATTCTATGAGGTCATTGCATTGTGTACATGATTAATAGATGATTCCAAAGATTATGAAGTACGATATATGATTTTATATATTGTCATTATAAAACTAAGTACATATATGCTAAAATTACTGATAGTTTTCATATGGTAATAAAGGATATGAAGCTCTAAGGACATACATCTTCAGCGATTTTGTCTTATATGAAGGACCACCTTGAATGCACAAAATATGAAGCATTAAATCACATCAACAACCTTATTGACCTTTCACTTAAGGAACTAAGCTGGGAATTTCTAAATCCAAATAATGGGTTGATTGATTGTGAGAAGTTATGCTTCAATCTTAATAGAGGAGTAAAATTTATCTACCTATTTAGAGATGGAATTACCTATCCAGGAAAGGAGGTCAAGCATTAAATATTTAAAGTTCTTGTTGAACCTATGGAAATATAGATCAAATGATAAATTCTATCATATTATAATAAAAATTTGAGGTCAAATTAGATGTCTTATATGATGAAATTGATGGTCACTTGATATAGATTTCTGCCAAAATATAGGTTTTTGAACTAAAATTTATTGTGTGGTTATTTTATTTATAGTATCTTACTTAGTGGTACTAGCATTTTGATAAATGAATTTGGTCTATTGAATCAAACAACCTTGCATTTTAATTCATATTGATTTATACTCATAAATTTTATGTAATTATCTTAACAAGGCTAAGAAAAATACTATAAGATTTTTAAGTTTTTTCAAAACATATTTTACCTTAAATTTATTTAAATATTTATTAAATTAATGGTTAAAATTATTTATTAAAATTTGTAAATATTAATTTTTAACCTATCATATATATTTTTTAAATTTTATATTACTTATATTATAATTTATATAAAATAATTATTATATTTAATTATAATTTGTCTCACATATATTTAATGTTTACAATTGTTCACTTTAGTTCAACCTTCAACAATTTCAAAACAAAACAAATAATTATGACATATCATTTAATGTTCATAGCTAATTTCTTCACAATATCCCAAATGATATCATAGATTCATCATTATTCCCATAATTTCTAATTTTAAAATACATTTGAATTTTATTGAAATAAAATAAACATTTTTTGGGCTGTTTAGTAATTATGGAAATAAGATTGGAAATATTATTTATTTCACTTGGAAATTTTGTTCATTGAGATGAAAAAAATTTACCTCCCATCATTGGTTAAATTTAGCAGTCATTTTTAATCATCAAATAATTTTTAAGTGATGATTTTTAAGTAAATATCATTTAATACATGACATTCATTTCTCATTTTTGACTTTCATATTTTTATATAAATATTAAAATATAATATTTATATAATAAAATAATATAATAATAAGAATATTATTGATATAAATAAAATCATATTTTATTTTATTTTAAGACATTTTAAATTATATAATACTTATACAAACTAAATAATAAAACGTAATTAGATATAAAAATATTGATGTTTTTATTAATAGTAAAAGAGGGTTTTGAAAAGGGACCCTATACAATACAAAAAGCAAATTTGAAAAATCCATCTAGAAGGAACAAAAAACAAAAGAATATCCAAATCTGTCAAAGATAGCAAACAAACATAAACAACCAATCCATAGTGGAAGAACAAAGAAAAAAAAAAACTACAACCCATGCTAAACATTTTCTATTTGAGATCTAAGGGTCATTTGCAAAGTATCTATTTATTTCGTGCCTTTAGTTTTCTTTTTGTTACACACAATGGTCCAATATCCACCTCCCTTAGAAATCCATAGAATTAGAATAGAGAAATCCAGTGAGTCATAATACAGTCCTTTCTTGTCTGAAATGGTTGATTGGATTTTATTTGAAGGGGTACAAGCCCTCAAATTATGTTCAACATCAAATATGAAATTCCTTGATTTTGGTATCCTCCCTTGCTCTGATTATATGCTTTGAATCATTTGCACTTTTAGAACCATAATAGGGGACATGAAATTTTCTTCTCTATCATCTAAATCTTGTACAATAATGTGTTGAAGGTCATCTTCCTTCCACCAAGTATTTTTTTTTATTAAATTTAATGGAAGGACAATCATTTACCAAATGGTCATTTCAGAAGCATCTAAAGGGAAGCCATTCATAATATAATCACTACATCTAGGCTCTGTAACTAACTTTAAGTTTTATTTGAGTTGGTAAATCTTTAATTATATCAACATTAACTAAACTATGACCATATTTTGAATGAATCCCTTCCAAGGACTTGGGATCAATAACCCAAAATTCTCTAATGGATTCAACTATGGTTGCTAAAATAGAGCACTCCCAAAATTGAAGATGTAAATTAGGAAGACTAAGCCAAAGAGGTTTTAAATTGAAAATTTTAGTATAAGTTTTGAAATTCTAGTGCCATGGCTGAGCCATAAGTAAATGATATCTCCATTCCTAGCAAAGTTCATCACTAAAAATTCCCATTTTATCTTCAACTTTATCAAAAATCATAACGAATATGTCTTTTGCATAGGGATGGATTTGAATCTTACCTATAACCAAATCCTACCATTCCTTTAAAATCTACTCATGGAGTTGAGGCAGGCTTGATGAAAATCCTATGAATCCATAGATCATACCAAAGGTAGATAGGTGTTCTTCATTGATCTTAATGGCTATTAGTTCTTCTTATACAAAAAATAGAGGGAAAATATTTAGTAGGGGCTAAAGGTTATGGTAACATGCTCCTAGAAATAATGTCAACAAAAGAGGGCCACCATCCATTACCTAATTTTGCATCTTTTCTTGCTATCAATGCAAACTTTAGAGGCACCCCAATCATTAGATTTTCCCATGTCTTTGCTCTATTCATTGAGAGGTAGTGTCCCATGAGATTTAAGGTCACTGATAGATTCAAAATTTAGGGTCTTCTTTCCATCTTTCAATGCACTTCTAGATCTATCCATTATAGAAGTTATTACTAATGGACCAACTTTCATTGTCACTAGATATCTATCATGATCACGATGGTTCAAATCACATAGGGTTTCCATATTAGATACTTATGTAGCTAAAGTAACTTCAGATGATAGGGTCTGAGTCACCCCTAAAGTGGATCTATCACAACCTTCATTTGCCAGATCCAAACCATACACCATTGCATCTTGAATATCGATTGATAGGGAACCCAAAGATGTCCCTTCCTACCAACTTCCTATCAAACCAAACACTATTTCATTGTTGACATTCTTTCCTACCAACGAAGTCACCCCTACTTCCTTCTCCAAAATTAGTAATTGTTAATTTTTTTTGACAAATTAAAAGCTATCCAAAAAATTGCCCTTGTCCTTTCATTACACTTGCCACCTGAATATGTTCCCACCCATAAAAATTATGGTGTCATCAATGTTAAATTCAAATATTTGTTTACATCAAAGGCCTTTTAATTGGTAGACCACTATCACATTTTTGTTTAAAAATTAATTGCCACTTTATCTTGTTCAATAATGGAGCATGCCTTGTTATTATTTGATATTAATATTCTGATATTTATTAAGATTTCTTTGACATACCTCTTAAATAACTCTATATTTTTTATAGAGAAGCAACACAATATGATGTATTAATTTATTAACAATGTGATTAAATGAAATAAATACAAATCACTCACTGTGAATGAAGATGCTTCGAGCATAAAATATATTATTAATATGAAATAGTAACCATAACAAGTTAATAGAATAGTACATTTTAAATAAGCACATACAAAAAAGAAATGTGATAAAACATAAAATAAAATAGATAAGTTGTTGAAATCTTCCATTATGAACATCTAACTATCAATTATAATAGTAAGTATGTGTACCTCTTTGAAATTAAAGATGAAGAAATGAGTGATGGGACAAATAAAGTGGCCTTCATATTAGCATAATGGTATATTGTTATCACCATAAAATGAAAAAAATTAAACAAGGAGGAGTTTGCCTATTTAGTTTAACTTTTGGACATAAATTTTTTCAAAAGAATTTATGTTGTTTACTAATCGCATTGTATGACAGGAAACAACAATTTGAAAACTTAGAAACATTTTTTTGGGTTTCTAATGTCATACAAGAAGATTTTAGATCTATAAGATGAATTGACTAAAAGCAAAATTCTATCAAATCATGGGGCATAAGAGTTAAATAGAAATTAATCTTCATTATAGTCTATAGACAAAGAATTATCAACTCTTCTTATAACCATTGTGTATAATTGGTTAAGAATGTGTGTAACACTTTAATTTTATAGGCACATTGCAAAAAAGAGATTAAAAAATAAATGATTGTGTAGAGAAAGAAGGTCCATAACCTAAGCAACAATTGAAAACATATCCTCACTTACTTTATTCCCTTTGATTTCTAGGCCAATCAAGTAAAAGAGTAAGGGAATAACAAGTTTAAAGAGTAAAGGAATAATATTGTGCATGATTTAAATACTACAACATTAGGACTTTGGGTTCTCAGACTACATCGTTATGATGTATATTCAGGGACCAAATAACTTTCTATACTTCTGATATGTATTTTTATTTTTTATATTTAGCTACTAATAAACATCTATTTATATGTGGTGTTTTTTAAGAAGATTTGTTGGAGAAATTCAAGGACATAAATGGGGAGTTCTTTTGTCTAGAGAAAATAACAACAACAACAACAACAACAACAACAACAACAACAATAACAACATGGAAGAGACAAATGATGAGAAGTATGCTCAAGATTTTAAGAGATTTCAATGTCTCATTTCCAAGAGAAAAAGTTATGGAAGAGGCTAAAGCATTTAGCAATACATACTTAAATAAAGTATTATAAAAAAATGGAGGGAACAATAATTTTCAACATTATCAAATATTTTTAAAAGAGGTATGCTCACTTAAACAAGCATAAATGAGTTTTAGATGTTGTTTTATGTTTTATCTTAATTTTATAGGTGGAGTACACACTTGTATATGAATGGTTTCACACGTTTCTTTGATGGGAAGCAAAAAAATTCATATAAATATATAATAAAGATAATACGAGATAGAAGTTATTAAATATTCTTATAAATATCAAATTTTTAAAGCTTAAATATTCAAATTATTAGACTATTTATATTACTAAAATTTCATATTTTTTAAAGGTTTTTGTTCAAATTGAATAGTGGTAATATTTTAGAAGTGAGTAAATTAGAGTTCAATATACTGCAATCTATGCACCAGATTAAGATGAAGTTACTCTCTAGGTAAATATCATTAATAAGGCACTTTAAAAACCTCTATTAAAAAAAGGTTGACATAATTTCTTAAAATAATGTTGGACATAATTCAAAATATTTTATATTTATTTATAATTTATTATTATAAAATAAATAATTTAAATTATATTTATTAAAGGTTAACATAAACTTTAAAATATATGTTTAACATATTAAAAATATTTTATATTTATAAATATTATTTATAATTTTTTAATTTTAAAAGAAACAATTTAATTTATATTTATTCATTTAATTGAAAAATAAATATTATAATTAAATAGATTAATTAAAATGACTCCAAAACTCACCCTAATATAATTTATATCAATTAACCTATAATTATTTTTAATATATTTTATTAAATCATAAAAATATATTTAACTTCTATATCACTCAAATAACTTATGTTGTATGTTGATAAGAATGCATTCACCTTCTAATTGAATCAAATTTTCATGAAGACAAAATTGATGAATATTTCATAATGAGTGTCTTCTTATTTTTTAAGATATATAATTAATATAGATGTTGATTGAACAGTTAGATAAGATGAATATTTGTTTTAAATTTAATATAAATTGGTTAGAATGATTTGATTTTTAATTTTTGATTTATTATATTTAATTTGATTTTAAATTATTTTTTAATATATAGGTATTTGATTAATTTATATATTAGATGGTGGATAGATTCCGGTATCCCGAATTTAATATCAATAAGAGAATGCATAATAGAATGATTTTTTTGGGGGGTTTGTGGGAAAATATACTGGAGTTTTCTACCATCAGGATTGTAGTAGATAAAATATCAACTGCCATGACTGTTCTCGATGATATTTTTGATAAATACTTAATGCTTGACCAAATAAAATATATTATATATGGAATTGTTCAAGGTTGGAATGTTTCTATTTTATAAAGCCTTCCTAATGATTTAAAGCAAGTCATGTTATTTATTTTTAAAATCATACATGAATTGATAAGAGAGGTTGTTGAAATACAAATATGTGATATGATGCCACTCATTATAAAAATGGTATTTATGCATTTAAATTTTTTTAAATTTTATTATATATTAATGGTACAATGTTATATTTATAATTTTTTAAATTTAATTATCAATTGGTATTATAAGTTTGTAAGATCTCTAATTTTGGACTTCAAAAAATGAAAGTAATTAATAATTTGAATATGGAATGATTTGAAGGTATTGTGTTGTAGTGGATAGATTATGTCATGTCTTATTTACAAGAAGCATCGTGGTGAATAAGTCAAATTTTTCCAAACATAAAATATTACATAAAGAATGCCACAATTAGTATAGTCATGACACCAACAGTATTGCAGGCTATTCTTGTAGCACCCCAAGTTTTACTAGATGGTATTATAGATAAAATACATCTTAATTAGTCCATATTCTACGAACTCACTATGTTGTGTACATGATTAAGAAATGATTCCAAATATTATGAGGTATGACATATGATTTTATATATTGCCATTATAAAACTAAGTACATATATGCTTAAATAAATGATAGTTTTCATATGGTAATAAAGGATGTGAAGCATCAAGGACATACATCTTTAGCCATTTTGTCTTATATGAAGGACCACCTTGGATGCATAGAAGATGAAGCATTAAATCACATCAACAACCTTATTGACCTTTAACTTAAGGAATTGAGCTGGGAATTTCTAGATCCAAATAACGGGTTGCTTGATTGTGAGAAGTTATGCTTTAATTTTAATAGAGGACTACAATTTATCTACCTATTTAGAGATGGAGTTACCTATTTTGGAAAGGAGGTCAAACATCAAATATTTAAATTTCTTGTTGAACCTGTGAAAATATAGATCAAGGGATAACTTCTATCATATTAAAATGAAAATTTAAGGTTAAATTAAACATTTTATATTATTCAATTGATGGTCACTTGATATAAATCTCTAGCAAAATATAAGTTTTTGAGCTAAAGTTTATTGTGTGGTTATTTTATTTATGATATCTTACTTAGTGGTACTATCATTTTGATTGATGGATTTGATCTATTAAATTAAATGACCTTGCATTTTGACTTAGATTGATTTATACTTGTAAATTTTATGTAATTATTTTAACAAGACTAAGAAAGATACAAAGATTTATAATTTTTTTCAAAATATGTTTTACCATAAATTTATATAATTTATTTAAATATTTATAAAACTAATATTTAAAAATCATTATTAAAATCTATAGATAATCAATTTTTAATCCATCATAATCAATTTTTTAATCTTATATTATTTATATTATAATTTTTATAAAATAATTATTATATTGTATGATAATTATAATTTATCTTACATATAATTAGTGATTACAAGTATTTATTTTACTTCAACTTTAAAATAATTATGACATATCATTTAATGTTCATAGTTAATTTCTTCCCAAACATTAATTTAATTTTTTCACAATATCCAAAATGATATCATATATTCATCATTGTTTCCATAAATTTTAAGTTTTAAATGCATTTGAATTTCATTGAAATAAAATAAACATTGTGTGGGGTGTTCAGTAATTATCATATGTAATTATTATAAATTTATTTATTCAATTATTTTAAAATAAAATACGTAACTTTATATATCTTTATTTTTAAAAATATAAATAATAATAATATGCATCCCAAAAAAATAAAAATAAAAACCAAAACATTTCCATTAAAAATTGCTAAAGTTAGGGCATGCACTAGTCTCTTTCCAAATTTGTTTTATATAATAAATGTTTCTAATGTTTTCAACATTTTAATTTATATAATAAAAGGTTTTGATCGATCTTGTTGGATATTAATATTTATTTGTGTATTTTAAATAACTTTAAGTTGTATTTTATAGCTATTTATTTTTTAAATATATTTTTTATATTAGATATTTTTATTATGAAAAATGTTGAAATTTATAATATGTTAAAATGAATTTAAATAAATCACTCATTTTTAAATTATTTTACAATTTAATATGATAATTATATAAAAATAATAATAAATATAAAAACTTGAGAAAAGAATAAATTATAATAATCTACATAGTTAAATACTAATCCATTCATCCTTTCAGTTATTTTCATTAAAATAATTCAATAACTATTATTAATTCAAGGACCCAATCCCTCCATCAACTAGATTACATTAACTCATCATATTTTCTTATCATTTAAGCTATGTAAAGATATGGACCTTATTCTTTATTTTAAGAGAAATCTATTTAATGGATTCTTAACATCAAATCACATTTTTATATAGTTCTAAGCATTTCAAAAAATGATATAGTTTTTATTAATGTGTGCATAAGAAATATTTTCATCAATTTTAATATAAAAAAAGATTATTAAATTGATTTACTAATAGATTAAATGTTTTGATTGCTTAAATAAGTAGATCATAAAACCAATGTAAGGTGTAATAATTTATACTTATTAGAAATAATTTGGGTAACATTTTTTCATTAAAATAATAATCCAAACATTTTATATGATAAGATTTGAGATGTTGTTCTTGATCTCATTTTCCCTTTTTAGAGACTTAATTCTCATCTCTTCCATGTTGAAATTGAAATTAGAATGACTTCTAGTAATATCACACAAATAACTGAAACACTTGAATTAGTCTACACACTTAATGTGCATATTTTGAAAAGTATTGGTGCATCCCTAATATGAACAATACACCATACAAAAGTATCAGTTTTGTCTAATTCATCTTGAGTTAAACTGCAACCTTGTAAGAGACATTTTTGAATTAATTAGGTTGAATAGTTAGTTTAAATTTTGATATTGTAGAAATCACATCAAAGATAATTTAGAATAATTAGCATATCAAATCAAATCAAATGGATATGAAAAAAATCTATAAAAATTGGTGATTTTTTTATTATTCAATACTAAAGATTTAACAAATATTTGAATAATGACATCATCATAAAAATTTTCAAAAAGTTGTCAAGCATTAACATAAATGCAAATAAATATCATAAAATTGAACCTATGCTTAAAAATGCAGACCCAAACCCTAATTAATGGAATTTACTACCCAAAGTGGATTGATTATGAGACACACATCTTCATCTTGATCTTGGGACCACAATCAACCTATTAAATATATAAATAAAATCATAATTTAAACATACTGACCAAGCTTTTCGTTGAAAACAAACTCTAATAAAATATAAAGGAAAGCTTCATCATTATTCCACTTTCTTCTTAGCAATTATACCCAATCATGTGTCATTAGAGAAGATGCTACTTACATGGAGATGCAACATCGATGAAGAATTCAAGGCTACATTCTCAAGCTCAATACACTACTAATACAGTTTCGAAAATACATCCATGAGAATGTACAACTTTTGTTTTATGTCTTTCTATTTGTTTACATTCTCATAGACCTTGCCTAGACTGAGGGATTACGCTTGATATTTTCACGTTCATCAATTTTTTTAATCACTAACAAAGAATTTATCTGTCCTTTAATTGTGATCTACATTTTAGCACACTTGGTGGGACCAAAACACCCCCCAATCCTCTTAGAAACAATCCATTACCTTCTAAATTTGAAAAAATATGATTTTTGAGTTTTTTTTTGTTAATTTTTTTGTGTTTCCATTTTATAAAAATAATCAAGAATGCTCTGCGTTTGGGTAGGATTGATTCCCATAATTTGTGGGAATGCCCTGGTAATTGGTTCGATCATTTTCTATTATCTTTTCTAATTTTTTGTGTTTCTAAATAAAATGGTGGAATCACTCTACTAAATAGCGGGTTTGATATAAAAGATGGTGGTATCACTATGCTAAAAAACATGAAGAATTTTTGTTATTTTTTCTAATATTTAATTCTATTAGGAAAACAAGGTGAATGCTCTATGAAAATCATAGGAATGCTCTACTAAATGATGAGGTTGAGATCAAAAAAGGACCAAAATGGTTGATTCATTCTACTAAATGGTGGGATCACTCTATAAGATGGTAGAATCATAAGGAAGTAAAGTGCACAAATTCTAGAGGCTCCTTACAGGTCATTTAGACTCCATTTTTGATGATTTTTTAACCATCTATTCCTCATGAATTTTAATAATATTTAGTCTCTTTGGATTGATTTATTCATATATTTTTCATATAACATTAGTTACAATAGTGTCAATTTGTTTGCTTTCATGTTTCCCATTTAAGAGAACATATTAAAAATCTAACTTGTTTGCTCTAGGTTTCTCTTGCCAAAGACCACATTTCAAACTCATAACTTTTTTATTTTAGGTTACACTAGCCAAAAAAATATATTTATTACAAAATAAATCATGATTTTAACTCCTTTTTAAATTTAGTTCTTACTCAAGAAACCAACACCTCTTTTAGTTGCTTTTAAAACACTTATTTCCTTTGCATTTACTTTATTTGCATCATTTAAAGTTATCATCGCTTAAGTTTTTATTTTGTGTTGTTTATTTTTGGAGGACATATTCATGTATGACCTTCTCTTGCCCTTTTGTTATGTCCTAAGAATAAAAATCACTTAGGTTATTGTTATGTTTTTACCAAAAGAACATTAGAGTATGCTATTCTCTTGCCCATTTGTGGGGTCATGAAAAAAAGAAATAAATATTCCTTCATTTTATTTTGACTGCATGGGGTGTCTTTTATCTCCTTCCTATGAGTCCTTATGGGAAAATTATTTGGAATTCACTCCCCAATGCATGTACCAACCCTATACATTTTATAAGGTATATAAATTGAGGTTGTATATGATTTTTATTGGTTGAGAGGCTACATGTTTTAATCACATCTATGAAGTGGAATGGATTTCATGCTCTAATACAAACCTTAGACCATAACCCATGGGATCTAATTTTTTGGAACCACTTTATCAATACATTTATGATTGAAGTGTGTATGAAAGAACTAAACCCATGTGTGCTACCCATTAATCTTTCTCCTTTGATAAATTTTGAGCTTCACGTACTACATGATATATCAGGGACCTTATAGATAACCATGTAAAGATATAGCTTAATACCATTAGCTACAAACAATCTTGTAGTGCAATAAAAAATAATCTCCACCAAGATTTCATGATGTACCACTTGATAGTGAAGATTATTTTCAACCAATTTGTCACCACTTTTAAGTAAGGTAGCTATGTGGACTATGAATTTTTTTTCACACCTATAGTACTATTAAAAAATAGGTTTCTATTATATATCTATTATTCATTATTTTTTGTTATACCCATGTGTTACATGTGTGCATACTTTACATGTTGCATGTTGTTATTTTGATCATGGGTTATTTCTCTTTATTAAATAATAAAACTCTAGCTCTTTATATTTATAGTGAATGTGAAAAAAAATGGATTAGTGGTTCACATTGTTGAGCTTCCCCAAAGATCCCTCTATCAATGAACAGTACCTACATAACTAATACTCATAAGAGGGCCTTAGACTTATGTATTTCTCCCCTATGTGTTAGTTTATGTGTGGATAAGGATGCAATATGCGATAAAACAAGTACAATAGTGACTTATTTTATAATTTGACAAACATGGATCATAAAGTGATCATTCGCTAATTTAGAACCATCGATATGTAATCCCCGTGATTTATATGAAAACAAGGTAAAATAGGGAAGTTTTGCTCACTTGAATTCTTGATTGAATGATTTTGATAAGTTTTCTTCTAATTTTTTTAGTACATGCTAGGTGAGGTATGAATGAATATTAATCTTTTGCATGTGTGTGAGCATATGCATGTGCATGTGCATGTGTGTGTGCGTGTACATGTGCGTGTGCATGTGCGTGTGAATCCTTTTAGAGAATATCTTGCATTAAAGCATTTAATATGTCCATATATATATATATCTATATATATATATATATATATATATATATATCTATATATATATATATATATATATATATATATATATATATATATATATATATATATATATATATATATATATATCTATATATATATATATATATGTTTAATTTATAAATTAGATGAATTTATGACATTAGACTCTTAAATTTGAATAATATACTTATATTGATGTAGGTGTTTGATTGAGATGTAAGTGTTCAGGAGATTACAAAACAGGCACATGTCTAGAACTTCTAGAGACATAAGATAAGTAGGTTTGTATAATTATGATGATATAAGGTCTAAGTCATCATAATAACATTTGTAATACTAATATATAAGTAATAGGCCCAAAGATATAGTGAATGCAGACATTTCAGTAATTTGAAGGTTTATAACCAGAAGGTACATCCATGATATGTATTTTCCATGTGTATAATATGATTGAGGTGTTATATAATTTAGAAATAGTGTCTAAACTTATATCAATGATGGTTACTAATGTGTACCTAATTTATATATGTATCTTAACATGATGATTATATGCCTTACATTACATATATCTCATACAAGCTTTGAAGACATATACATTACTATGATGACCTATTCTCAATGTGTTCACATGATTCTACATGATTACATTTGTGTACATAAAATGATATAGTTAATTGTTACTTTTTAGATGATTGCCATAGAGAATTAATCCTTCATGAGAAAAAATAAAATTTTTGGAAATAATAAAGGATTACATGATTTTTAAGTAGTTTACATATTAGTTCGATTCACATATGAGACTTATATCTATACATTTGACACATTATGGGGGAATATTGAATGCATATGCATTTATTTTATAGGAATATGAGTACATATTATTATATTTATATACACTTGAGTGTATATTCCATGCAGGAGCACACAATTTTATATGACTAAAAGTTACAAGGTTTACGATAATCAGATATTAGGATACATTTTTTGGCATATTACATATATATGCATTCATTATTTTAGTGTCACAGGATATAAGTTCTCATATGAAACATAGATAACATATAAATACATAGAATTATATATCATATTAGCACTAATTGATTCATATTATGGAACATGAAGCTGGTTCATGCTCATACACACTACTACAATTTTCTAATTTAGAAAAAAACATTTGATTGTACCTAGAAGTGAGCACCCTTAAATATATAATTTTGTCTATAATTTTTTATTCATATTTGTTGAAATAATTTAGTTGAGGTTCAATGACACTATACAACCTTATCATTACTCATATCGATCCCAATATGTGGTTTTCATCTTTCATCACATGGTTTCAAAATCAATATAACATTATTTACCTGAGCTGGTGTGATTAATATTCAAAAACACTCAACAATCATGGCACTAGTACCTACTTCATGAGAGTTGAGGAATTTATTTTTACAACTATGGCCTTGCCTTAATTAAATAAATTTGGGACATAATCACCCCAATTCTGCAAGTGATTTAACAAGGAAGAAAAATTCTCTAATGCTTCAACAAGGAAGCGTCATCTCTAATAATTTGTAAGGATACATGGTTTACTCACTTATAAGTGTACTCCTTCCTTCACATTTAGTTTCAAATTTCAATTATAGTACGGATTTAAAATTTCATTTCATGGACATTGACTACTACATATTCATTACATGTTTTCTTGGACTATAGTAGGTGTCTTCCATTTCAATACTAGAATAAAGAGTGAAAATTTTAAATAGTAAAATATAGTATTAAATTTTTGGTAATGTCAGTTTTGACATACCTTTAACCTACATGACTTCTACATACATATATGACTCTTATTTTTCCATTATCTTAAATACACATAATTTCCATGGGTCTAACCTTATTTAGTTACTATCACTCACCTAAAAGAATTATACCACTAAGTGTCAAACCTATTAATTATCATACTCAAACGTGTCTAGATCATCAAAAAAGTGTTCATGTATTGTGAATAGAAAAATCAAACTCAGAAGAAAACCTGATTTTGGTACCATCCAAATGTCATAGTTATGTTCCATGCCAATAAAATTTTAAATCTAAATCATTTCTATGCATCGGCCCATACATTTAGCATGTTGATGGTGTGAAAAAATACCCAAAGAGTCTCATATAAATACAAAGTATGCCCAATCCTATTCCATAGGTAGAAAATATGTATCAAGCATAATCTAAAACTTACACATTCAAAGGTATTTACCTATTCTTATAAATATAGTCATCTTACACAAGAAGTAGGGCCTATCCAATTTTAAATAGCCTTAATTGTAAGCCAAAGTTATCATTTTGAAAGTATCAAAAGCTAAACTATAGGTTGCATACATTCAAAGAACACTATTAAACACATTCACCTAACATGGAAAACTACATGTGGGTTGAATTCCTTATTTAGATTATTAGATATGTAGTAAAAACTCAACCATTTAACAAAGAGTGGATATAAGTTAAGCTCAACCCATCTTTCTTCCCTTTTTGTAGGCCATAACCTAGTGTTAAAAGTGGACCTAGTGTTTCAAGTGAAGGAAATAGATTTCTAGGTATTGTATGCATATTTAGACCTTAAGTTCACACAAAAAACCATAATAAAAATAGGTTCAAACCTTAAGTGTAATGTTAGACCTTATGATAAATATATGTTAATTATTATTACCCAAGCCATTAAATATGACCCATAGATTACCAAAGAGCAAGAAAATGAGATGGTAAGGTAGACATAACAATCCTAGAGTCATCAATGGCATCCTCAAAACCTAACATAATATGACTAGTGTCCCTTTCTTGCAAAAGGAGAGACCAATCTATAAGGAAAGTCTAGTGGTAATAGGGAAGAGAATATCAAGATTAAAAAGGAAATTATCATAAGTCTTCCTAGTCCCCAACTACCTTCCACCAATTCATTTTCTACTATCATGTACATAACCAGTAAAGTTGAGAAGACTGCACATCCTCAAGATATATAAAAGAGCACATTCTCTTTGGCACCTCTCCCTTCACTTACAACACCTACACAAGTGATTATCCCAGAGATTCTATAAGCTTCCTTCTCATCCATCCCATCCACTCCTCCATCCATTCAAGCACCTAAACAAGGTCCATCTCCATCCATCCTTCCCTCCATCATTGATGTTTCACTTTACATTCCTTTACCACCACCTATAGTGGTAATTCCTACTACTATGGCTCTTTCACTAGTTTCACCTTCCCCATCACCTCATATTCCCCCCACAATTACCTACAAAATGAAATCTAGAGTCATCCCTACATCATTAAAAGGCTAACAACTAGATAAAATACCATTATTAGCTCTTGTTATTCCTGATAACAAAAAACACTTAGATTGAATCTTATGCCCATTGAGTGTGAGTCCAAAATTATTTATTTAATTTTGAAAAAACAAGTACATAGAAAGGGTGACAATATGATGTTAAACCTTTTTAGAAAGCCATACATGAATAAATAGTTTTCACCTCATGACCTGTAAAAACCAACTAAATCCTACAACCAACTATTTATGGGAGTGCAACCTATAAAGTAGTTTTATAGTGACTCATATATAATTACATTTTATCAAAATACTGTTATAATAATTTGACTTGATAATACATTGAATGAACCTATACATCATTACATATGCATTAAACTTGAACCATAATAGGGGACGTGAAATTTTCTTCTGTATCATCTAAAGCTTTTACAATAATGTGTTGAGGGCCATCTCGCTTCCACCAAGTATTTCTTTATTAAATTTAAGGGAGGGACAATCATTTATTAAATGGTTGGTTCAAAAGCATCTGCAACATCTAAAGGGAAGCCCTTCATAGTCTAATCACTGCATCCAGGGTTTGTAACTGACTTTCTATTTTATTTGAGCTGGTAAATCTTTAATAATATCAACATTGACTAAAATACGACATGTTTTGAATGAATCCCTTCCAAAGATTTGGGATCAACAACCCAAAATTCTCTAATGGATTCAACTATGATTGCTAAAACATAGCACTCCCAAAATTGAAGATGTAAATTGGGAAGACTAATCCAAAGAAGTTTTAAATTAAAATTTTCAATATACAAATTATAAATTTTAGTTGTATACAATTTCATTCATATTCAAATCTCGTTGGGGCATGATACACTGATAATAATCATTAGTGACTCAAGTTCACCCCAAATAAAAATACATAATTACTATTTAACACATAATTATTACTATTTTACATATGAGATGCAATCTTTTTGAAAATAATAATAAAATATTAATTAAAAATTTATAACGTGCATTTTTGAATATAATATAATCAATGTTTCAATAAAATTAAAATAGAAAAATAATATAAAATTATTTTGATTAAATAATAAATATAATCTTCGGGTGGTCAAGAAAGTCGGCATGTCCTTTTGCTTATTGACAAAGTATCATCCTTTAAAAATTATTTTATTTATAAAAGCATGTAAAATGATGAGTACAATCGACCATACTTATCAATTCACTTTAATGATAATTATAAAATACTGTTGGATTTGTCTGTGAAATGACTGGTATTGTCGGGCAGACTTGTCTATAGACTTTAATAATATTTATGAAATACCAATGGACTTGTCACCAATAATTCAATTGAAAAACAATAATTGCATCCCTACCTACGATGAAGTCCTCAGCAATTTCACATATAATTATAACAAAATATATCTATTTAATATCCTTATTAAAAAAGATGTTTAGCTATTAGAAAATATGAAAAATGGCAACGTATAAATGTTAGTAATAAAATATGATAATGCATAAATTCAAGTTTAATATTAACAATATAATATTATAATAATATTAAAAAAATTAAAATAAGATAATATAATTTTACTGAATATTGATAAAATATAATTTTGGTATGAATAAAATTGTAACTCTTCAGATTTGTATAGAAGTTTATGGCACAAAAAAGTTTTGATTAAAATATAAAATATAAAAATTGATATCATTATTAGTAATAAAATTGAGATAAATAAAATAAATTTGTTGCATTCACAAATAAGTTTGTTGCACTCACAAATAAGTTTGTTGCCCAACTTATCTCACAATTATTATTTTTTCAGTTTCTATTTTTACAAATCTAAAATCTATTTTTACATAAATTTTAAGAAAAACTATAAACCATTTACAAAGATCTGTCTACAAAAAAGAAATTCTTAATGTTATTCAGTGGAGAGATCTTAGATTGATTTGATGCTAACCCAGAACACCTTATCACAAAATAGGACTTTAACAATAACAAAATCATAACCCTATAGATTTGTATGAAAGTTTAGAACATGAAAAAACATATATAATTTTTTTTAAGAAAAAAATATTATTATCAACAAAAACTTTCAGATAAACAAAATATGCTTATTGCATTTAGATAAACCTATTGAATAAAGTTTAACTCCCATGATCAGAATGCATAGATGCTCAATCTCTACTTTATGCATATCAAACTATCAAAAAAAATAATCAAAATTTCTCTAATAAATAACGAACTCATACATAATTACATTTTATCAAAATATCATTATATTAATTTGACTTGATAAGATATTGAATGAAACTATACATCATTATATACACATTAAATTCTAAAATAAAAAAATTTAATTCCATCAAACGCAACGGAACAGATAAATATTCGCGTGAGAAAAAGTACTCGGCATAAATACTTTAAAAAAATAAAATCATCTAGACATTTCAGGTGCATCCAACTATGATTAAAATATTCAATAAATTAATGCCAAGCATGGGTATAAGCTCGGTTGCCTCGCTGATCAATAACGACAAAATTTATGGGTATTTTTAAAAGAGGTATGCTCACTTAAACAAGCATAAATGAGTTTTAGATGTTGTTTTATGTTTTATCTTGATTTTATAGGTGGAGTACACACTTGTATATGAATGGTCTCGCACATTTCTTAGATGGGAAGTAAAAAAATTCATATAAATATATAATAAAGATAATACGAGATAGAAGTTATTAAATATTTTTGTAAATATCAAATTTTTAAAGCTTAAATATTCAAATTATTAGACTATTTATATTACTAAAATTTCATATTTTTTTAAAGGTTTTTGTTCAAATTGAATAGTGGTAATATTTTAGAAGTGAGTAAATTGGAGTTCAATATACTGCAATCTATGCACTAGATTAAGATGAAGTTACTCTCTAGGTAAATATCATTAATAAGGCACTTTAAAAACCTCTATTAAAAAAAAGTTGACATAATTTCTTAAAATAATGTTGGACATAATTCAAAATATTTTATATTTATTTATAATTTATTATTCTAAAATAAATAATTTAAATTATATTTATTAAAGGTTAACATAAACTTTAAAATATATGTTTAACATATTAAAAATATTTTATATTTATAAATATTATTTATAATTTTTTAATTTTAAAAGAAACAATTTAATTTATATTTGTTCATTTAATTGAAAAATAAATATTATAATTAAATAGATTAATGAAAATGACTCCAAAACTCACCCTAATATAATTTATATCAATTAACCTATAATTATTTTTAATATATTTTATTAAATCATAAAAATATATTTAACTTCTATCACTCAAATAACTTATGTTGTATGTTGATAAGAATGCATTTACCTTGTAATTGACTCAAATTTTCATGAAGACAAAATTGATGAATATTCATAATGAGTGTCTTCTTATTTTTAAAGATATGTAATTAATATAGATGTTGATTGACTAATTAGATAAGATGAATATTTGTTTTAAATTTAATATAAATTGGTAAGAATGGTTTGATTTTTAATATTTGATTTATTATATTTAATTTGATTTTAAATTATTTTTTAATATATAGGTATTTGATTAATTTATATATTAGATGGTGGATAGATTCCGGTATCTCAAATTTAATATCAATAAGAGAATGCATAATAGAATGAATTTTTTGGGTGGTTTGTGGGAAAATATAGTGGAGTTTTCTACCATCAGGATTGTAGTGGATAAAATATCAACTGCCATGACTGTTCTTAATGATATTTTTGATAAATACTTAATGCTTGACCAAATAAAATATATTATATATGGAATTGTTCAAGGTTGGAATGTTTCTATTTTAAAAAGTCTTCCTAATGATTTAATGCAAGTCATGTTATTTATTTTTAAAATCATACACGAATTGATAAGAGAGGTTGTTGAAAGACAAAGATGTGATATGATGCCACTCATTATAAAAATGGTATTTATGCATTTTAAATTTTTTTAATTTTATTATATATTAATGGTACAATGTTATATTTATAATTTTTGATATTTAATTATCAATTGGTATTTATAAGTTTATAAAATGGCTGATTTTGGACTTCAAAAAATGAAAGTAATTAATGATTTGAATATGGAATGATTTGAAGGTATTGTGTTGTAGTGGATAGATTATGTCATGTCTTATATACAAGAAGCACAGTGGTGAATAAGTCATATTTTTCCAAACATAAAATATTACATAAAGAATGCCACAATTAGTATAGTCATGACACCAACAGTATTGCAGGCTATTCTTGTAGCACCCCAAGTTTAAATAGATGGTATTATAGATAAAATATATCTTAATTAGTCCATATTCTATGAACTCACTATGTTGTGTACATGATTAAGATATGATTCCAAATATTATGAGGTATGACATATGATTTTATATATTGCCATTATAATACTAAGTACATATATGCTTAAATAAATAATAGTTCTCATATGGTAATAAAGGATGTGAAGCATCAAAGACATACATCTTTAGCCATTTTGTCTTATATGAAGGACCACCTTGGATGCATAGAAGATGAAGCATTAAATCACATCAACAACCTTATTGACCTTTAACTTAAGGAATTGAGCTGGGAATTTCTAGATCCAAATAATGGGTTGCTTGATTGTGAGAAGTTATGCTTTAATTTTAATAGAGGACTACAATTTATCTACCTATTTAGATATGGAGTTACCTATTTTGGAAAGGAGGTCAAGCATCAAATATTTAAAGTTCTTGTTGAACCTGTGAAAATATAGATCAAGGGATAACTTCTATCATATTAAAATGAAAATTTAAGGTTAAATTAAACATTTTATATCATTAAATTGATGGTCACTTGATATAAATCTCTACCAAAATATAAGTTTTTGAGCTAATGTTTATTGTGTGGTTATTTTATTTATGATATCTTACTTAGTGGTACTATCATTTTGATTGATGGATTTGATCTATTAAATTAAATGACCTTGCATTTTGACTTAGATTGATTTATACTTGTAAATTTTATGTAATTATTTTAACAAGACTAAGAAAGATACAAAGATTTATTATTTTTTTCAAAAAATGTTTTACCTTAAATTTATATAATTTATTTAAATATTTATAAAATTAATATTTAAAAATCATTATTAAAATATGTAAATAATCAATTTTTAATCCATCATAATCAATTTTTAAATCTTATATTATTTATATTATAATTTTTATAACATAATTATTATATTTAATTATAATTATAATTTATCTTACATATACTTAGCGATTACAATTATTTATTTTACTTCAACTTGAAAATAATTATGACATATCATTTAATGTTCATAGTTAATTTCTTCCCAAAAATTAATTTAATTTTTTCACAATATTCAAAATGATATCATATATTCATCATTGTTTCCATAAATTTTATGTTTTAAATGCATTTGAATTTTATTGAAATAAAAAAAACATTGTGTGGGGTGTTTAGTAATTATCATATGTAATTATTATAAATTTATTTATTCAATTATTTTAAAACAAAATACGTAACTTTATATATCTTTCTTTTTAAAAATATAAATAATAATAATATGCACCCAAAAAAAAAAAAAAAACCAAAACATTTCCATTAAAAATTGCTAAAGTTAGGGCATGTACTAGTCTCTTTACAAATTTGTTTTATATAATAAATGTTTCTAATATTTCCAACATTTTAATTTATACAATAAAAGGTTTTGATCGATCTTGTTGGATATTAATATTTAGTTGTGTATTTTAAATAACTTTAAGTTGTATTTTATAGCTATTTATTTTTTAAATATATTTTTTATATAAGATATTTTATTATGAAAAATGTTGAAATTTATAATATGTTAAAATGAATTTAAATAAAGTACTCATTTTTAAATTATTTTACAATTTAATATGATAATTATATAAAAATAATAATAAATATAAAAACTTGAGAAAATAATAAATTATAATAATCTACATAGTTAAATACTAATCCATTCATCCTTTCATTTATTTTCATTAAAATAATTCAATAACTATTATTAATTCAAGGACCCAATCCCTCCATCAACTAGATTACATGAACTCATCATATTTTCTTATCATTTAAGCTATGTAAAGATATGGACCTTATTCTTTATTTAAAAAAAAAATCTATTTAATGGATTCTTAACATCAAATCACATTTTTATATAGTTCTAAGCATTTCAAAAAATGATATAGGTTTTATTAATGTGTGCATAAGAAATATTTTCATCAATTTTAATATAAAAAAAGCTTATTAAATTGATTTACTAATAGATTAAATGTTTTGAATGATTAAATAAGTAGATCATAAAACCAACGTAAGGTGTAATAATTTATACTTATTAGAAATAATTTGGGTAACATTTTTTCATTAAAATAATAATCTAAACATTCTATATAATAAGAATTGAGATGTTGTTCTTGATCTCATTTTCCCTTTTTAGAGACTTAATTCTCATCACTTTCATGTTGAAATTGAAATTAGAATGACTTCTAGTAATATCACACAAATAACTGAAACACTTGAATTAGTCTACACACTTAATGTGCATATTTTGAAAAGTATTGGTGCATCCCTAATATGAACAATACACCATACAAAAGTATCAGTTTTGTCTAATTCATCTTGAGTTAAACTGCAACCTTGTAAGAGACATTTTTGAATTAATTAGGTTGAATAGTTAGTTCAATTTTGATATTGTATAAATCACATCAAAGCTAATTTAGAATAATTAGCATATCAAATCAAATCAAATGGATATGCAAAAAATCTATAAAAATTGGTGATTTTTCTATTATTCAATATCTAAAGATTTAACAAATATTTGAATAATGACATCATCATAAATTTTTTCAAAAAGTTGTCAAGCATTAGCATAAATGCAAATAAATATCATAAAATTGAACCTATGCTTAAAAATGTAGACCCAAACCCTAATTAATGTAATTTACTACTCAAAGTGGATTGATTGTGAGACACACATCTTCATCTTGATCTGGTGACCAAAATCAACCTATAAAATCTATAAATAAAAGCATAATTTAAACATACTGACCAAACTTTTCAATGAAAACAAACTCTAATAAAATATAAAGGAAAGCTTCATCATTATTCTACTTTCTTCTTATCAATTAGACCCAATCATGTGTAATTAGAGAAGATGTTACTTACATGGAGATGCAACATCGATGAAGAATCCAAGGCTACAATCTCAAGCTCAATACACTACTAATACAGTTTGGAAAATACATCCATGAGAATGTACAACTTTTGTTTTATGTCTTTCTATTTGTTTACATTATCATAGACCTTGCCTAGACTGAGGGATTATGCTTGATATTTTCACGTTCATCAATTTTTTTTAATCACTAACAAAGAATTTATCTGTCTTTTAATTGTGATCTATATTTTAGCACATGTGGTGGGACCAACACACCCCCCAATCTTCTTAGAAACAATCCATTACCTTCTAAATTTCAAAAAAGATGATTTTAAAGTTTTTTTTTGTTAATTTTTTTTTGTTTCCATTTTATAAAAATAATCAAGAGTGCTCTGTGTTTGGGTAGGATTGATTCCCGTAATTGGTGGGAATGCCCTGTTAATTGGTTGGATCATTTTATATTATGTTTTCTAATTTTTAGTGTTTCTAAGTAAAATGGTGGAATCACTCTACTAAATAGTGGGTTTGATCTAAAAGATGGTGGTATCACTATGCTAATAAACATGAAGAATTTCTATTATTTTTTCTAATTTTTAATTTTGTTAGGAAAATAAGGAGAATTCTCTATGAAAATCATAGGAATGCTCTACTAAATGATGAGGTTGAGATCAAAAAAGGACCAAAATGGTTGATTCATTCTACTAAATGGTGGGATCACTCTATAAGATGGTAGAATCATAAAGAAGTAAACTGCACAAATTCTAGAGGCTTCTTACAGGTCATTTAGACTCCATTTTTGATGTTTTTTTAACATGTGTTCCTCATGAATTTTAATAATATTTAGTCTCTTTGGATTGATTTATTCATATATTTTTCAAATAACATTAGTTACAATAGTGTCAATTTGTTTGCTTTCACGTTTCCCATTTAAGAGAACATATTAAAGATCTAACTTGTTTGCTATAGGTTTCTCTTTCCAAAGACCACATTTAAAACTCATAACTTTTTTATTTTAGGTTACACTAGCCAAAAAAATAGATTTATTACCAAAAAAATCATGATTTTAACTCCTTTTTTAATTTAGTTCTTACTCAAGAAACCAACACCTCTTTTAGCTACTTTTAAAACACTTATTTCCTTTGCATTTAATTTATTTACATCATTTAAAGTTATCATCGCTTAAGTTTTTATTTTTTGTTGTTTATTTTTGGAGGACATATTTATGTATGACCTTCTCTTGCCCATTTGTTATGTCCTAAGAATAAAAATCACTTAGGTTATTGTTATGTTTTTACCAAAAGAACATTAGAGTATGTTATTCTCTTGCCCATTTATGGGGTCATGAAAATAAGAAATAAATATTCCTTCATTTTATTTTGACTGTATGGGGTGTCTTTTATCTCCTTCCTATGAGTCCTTATGGGAAAATTATTTGGAATTCACTCCCAATGCATGTACCAACCCTATACATTTTATAAGGTATATAAATTGAGGTTGTATATGATTTTTATTGGTTGAGAGGCTACATGTTTTAATCACATCTGTGAAGTGGAAGGGATTTCATGCTCTAATACAAACCTTAGACCATAACCCATGGGATCTAATTTTTTGGTACCACTTTATCAATACATTTATGATTGAAGTGTGTATGAAAGAACTGAACCCATGTGCGCTACCCATTAATCTTTCTCCTTTGATAAATTTTGAGCCTCACGTACTACATGATATATCAGGGACCTTATAGATAACCATGTAAATATCTAGCTTAATACCATTAGCTAAAAACAATCTTGTAGTGCAATAAAAAATAATCTCCACCAAGATTTCATGATGTACCACTTGATAGTGAAGATTATTTTCAACCAATTTATCACCACTTTTAAGTAAGGTAGCTATGTGGACTATGAATTTTTTTGCACACCTATAGTACTATTAAAAAATAGGTTTCTATTATATATCTATTATTCATTATTTTTTTGTTATACCCACGTGTTACATGTGTGCATACTTTACATGTTGCATGTTGTTATTTTGATCATGGGTTATTTCTCTTTATTAAATAATAAAACTCTAGTTCTTTATATTTATAGTGAATGTGAAAAAAATGGATTAGTGGTTCACGTTGTTGAGCTTCCCCAAAGATCCCTCTATCAATGAACACTACCTACATAGCTAATACTCATAAGAGGGCCTTAGACTTATGTATTTCTCCCTTATGTGTTAGTTTATGTGTGGATAAGGATGCAATATGCGATAAACAAGTACAATAGTGACCTATTTTATAACTTTACAAGCATGGATCATAAAGTGATCCTTCACTAATTTAGACCCATAGATATGTAATCGCTATGATTTATATGAAAATATGGTAAAATAGGGAAGTTTTGCTCACTTGAATTCTTGATTGAATGATTTTGATAAGTTTTCTTTTGATTTTTTTTGGTACATGCTAGGTGAGGTATGAATGAATATTAAACTTTTGCATGTGTGTGAGCATGTGCATGTGCGTGTGCGTGTGAATGTGCATGTGCATGTACATGTGCGTGTGCATGTGCATGTGAATCATTTTAGAGAATATCTTGCATTAAAGTATTTAATATGTCCATATATATATGGACATATTAAATACTTTAATGCAAGATATTCTCTAAAATGATTCACACGCACATATATATATGTTTAATTTATAAATTAGATGAATTTATGACATTAGAATCTTAAATTTGAATAATATACTTATATTGATGTAGGTGTTTGATTGAGATGTAAGTGTTCGGGAGCTTACAAAACAGGCACATGTCTAGAACTTCTAGAAACATAAGATAAGTAGGTTTGTATAATTATGATGATAGAAGGTCTAAGTCACCATAATAACATTTGTAATACTAATATATAAGTAATAGGCCCAAAGATATAGTGAATGTAGGCATTTCAGTAATTTGAAGGTTTATAACCAGAAGGTACATCCATGATATGTATTTTCCATGTGTATAATATGACTGAGGTGTTATATAATTTAGAAATAGTGTCTAAACTTATATCAATGATGGTTACTAATGTGTACCTAATTTATATATGTATCTTAACATGATGATTATATGCCTTACATTACATATATCTCATACAAGCTTTGAAGACATATACATTACTATGATGACCTATTCTCAATGTGTTTACATGATTCTACATGTGTACATAAAATGATATAGTTAATTGTTACTTTTTAGATGATTGCCATAGAGAATTAATCCTTCATGATAAAAAATAAAAATTTGGGAAATAATAAAGGATTACGTGATTTTTAAGTAGTTTACATATTAGTTCGATTCACATATGAGACTTATATTTATACAATTGACACATTATGGGGGAATATTGAATGCATATGCATTTTTTTATAGGAATATGAGTACATATTATTATATTTATATACACTTGAGTGTATATTCCATGCAGGAGCACACAATTTTATATGAATAAAAGTTACAAGGTTTACAATAATCAGATATTAGGATACATTTTTTGGCATATTACATACATATGTATTCATTTTTTTAGTGTCACAGGATATAAGTTCTCATATGAAACATAGATCACATATAAATACATAGAATTATATATCATCTTGGTAGTGATTGATTCATATTATGGACCATGAAGCTAGTTCATGCTCATACACACTACTACAATTTTCTAATTTAAAAAAAAACATTTGATGGTAACTAGAAGTGAGCACCCCTAAATATATAATTTTGTCTATAATTTTGTATTTATATTTGTTGAAGTAATTTAGTTGAGGTTCAATGACACTATACAACCTTATCATTACTCATATTGATCCCAATATGTGGTTTTCATCTTTCATCACATGGTTTGAAAATCAATATAACATTATTTACCTGAGCTGGTGTGATTAATATTCAAAAACACTCAATAGTCATGGCACTAGTCCCTATTTCATGAGAGTTGAGGAATTTATATTTACAACTATGGCCTCGCCTTAATTAAATAAATTTGGGGCATAATCACCCCAATTCCCCAAGTGATTTAACAAGGAAGAAAAATTCTCTAATGCTTCAACAAGGAAGCGTCATCTCCAATAATTTATAAGGTTACATGGTTTACTCACTTATAAGTGTACTCCTTCCTTCACATTTAGTTTCAAATTTCAATTATAGTACGGATTTAAAATTTCATTTCATGGACATTGACTACTACATATTCATTACATGTTTTCTTGGACTATAGTAGGTGTTTTCAATTTCAATACTAGAATAAAGAGTGAAATTTTTAAATAGTAAAATATAGTATTAAATTTTTGGTAATGTCAGTTTTGACATACCTTTAACCTACATGACTTCTACATACATATATGACTCTTATTTTTCCATTATTTCAAATACACATAATTTCCATGGGTCTAACCTTATTTAGTTACTATCACTCACCTAAAAGAATTATACCACTAAGTGTCAAACCTATTAATTATCATACTTAAACATGTCTAGATCATCAAAAAAGTGTTCATGTATTGTGAATAGAACAATCAAACTCAGAAGAAAACGTAATTTTGGTACCATCCAAATGTTATAGTTATGTTCCATGCCAATAAAATTTTAAATCTAAATCATTTCTATGCATCAGCCCATACATTTAGCATGTTGATGGTGTGAAAAAAATACCCAAAGTGTCTCATATAGATACAAAGTATTCCCAAGCCTATTCCATATGTAGAAAATATGTATCAAGCATAATCTAAAACTTACACATTCAAAGGTATTTACCCATTCTTATAAATATAGTCATCTTACACAATAAGTAGGGCCTATCCAATTTTAAATAGCCTTAATTGTAAGCCAAACTTATCATTTTTCAAGTATCAAAAGCTAAATTATAGGTTGCATACATTCAAAGAACACTATTAAACACATTCACCTAACATGGAAAACTACATGTGGGTTGAATTCCTTATTTAGATTATTAGATATGTAGTAAACGCTCAACCATTTAACAAAGGGTGGATATAAGTTAAGCTCAACCCATCTTTCTTCCCTTTTTGTAGGCCATCACCTAGTGTTAAAAGTGGACCTAGTGTTTCAAGTGAAGGAAATAGATTTCTGGGTACTGTATGCATATTTAGACCTTAAGTTCACACAAAAAACCATAATAAAAATAGGTTCAAACATTAAGTGTAATGTTAGACCTTATGATAAATATATGTCAATTATTATTATCCAAGCCATTAAATATAACCCATAGATTACCAAAGAGCAAGAAAATGAGATGGTAAGGTAGACATAACAATCCTAGAGTCATCAATGGCATCCTCAAAACCTAACATAATATGACTAGCATCCCTTTCTTGTAAAAGGAGAGACCAATCTACAAGGAAAGTATATTGGTAACAGGGAAGAGAATATCAAGATTAAAAAGGAAATTATCATAAGTCTTCCTATCCCCAATTGCCTTCCACCAATTCATTTTCTACTATCATGGACATAACCAGTAAAGTTGAGAAGACTGCACATCCTCAGGATATATAAAAGAGCACATTCTCTTTGGCACCTCTCCCTTCACTTACAACACCTACACAAGTAATTATCCCAGAGATTCTATAAGCTTCCTTCTCATCCATCCCATCCACTCCTCCATCCAATCAAGCACCTAAACATGGTCCTTCTCCATCCATCCTTCCCTCCATCATTGATGTTTCACTTTACATTCCTTTACCACCACCTATAGTGGTAATTCCTACTACTATGGCTATTTCACTAGTTTCACCTTCCCCATCACCTCATATTCCCCCCCACAATTACCTACAAAATGAAATTTAGAGTCATCCCTACCTAATTAAAAGTCTAACAGCTAGATAAAATACCATTATTAGCTGTTGTTATTCTTGATAACAAAAAACACTTAGATTGAATCTTATGCCCACTGAGTGTGAGTCCAAAATTATTTAATTAATTTTGAAAAAACCAGTACATAGAAAGGGTGACAATATGATGTTAAACCTTTTTACAAAGCCATACATGAATAAATAGTTTTCACCTCATGACCAGTAAAAACCAACTAAATCCTACAACCAACTATTTATGGGAGTGCAACCTATAAAGTAGTTTTATTATTAACTCAAATATGAAACTAACTTAATAAATCTAATTTAATTTATCTATGGGGGTGTCTTTATAAAAATAATCATGCCCTGCTTATATTTATTTAGTTAACTTACAAACATCCTAAACTAAGTTAAGACTTTGGAACAAGTCCTAACAAACCCACATATGATCCAAATTCAGTTCTTTGGACACATGCCAAGCATTTTAATAAATTTTTCAAATTTGATTCTGTTAAGGGGTTTTGTGAAAATGTCAGCTATCTAATTATCACTTGGGTAATATATTAAATCAAGTGATTTTTTTACCACCAACATTTATAGAAAATGATATTTGACATCCATATGTTTTATTTTGGCATGAAATAATAGATTCTTAGATATCTTGATTACAATTTGATTATCAATTTATAAATGTGTAGGAGAAATCTGAACAGTCTAAAGATCTTCAAGAATGTGCCATAAGTAAACACTTTCTCTAGAAGCATCTCATGCTACAATGTATTTTATTTCTGCTGATGAATTTGACACTATATTTATGCATAGTGTATCCTATTATGGATACTCAGTCATCCACACATATGCCAAAATATGCATCATAATACCCAACAAATTTGAAGTTCTTGTTGTGGTGATAGTCAAGGCCATATGTTTTTATTCTTTGAAGGTAATGAAGTACTCATTTTGTTGCATGCCAATGAATTTCTATGGGGTAATTCATAAACTTAGAAAAAATTCCAACTGAGAATGATATAGTGGACCTGGTAGTGATCAAATATATTAAGCCTCCCACTAATTGTCTATATTATGCATCACAATACCTGACAAATTTGAAGTTCTTGTTGTGGTGATACTCAAGGCCATATGTTTTTATTCCTTGAAGGTAATGAGGTACTCATTTTGTTGCATGCCAATAAATTTCTATGGGGTCATTCATAAACATAGACAAAATTCCAACTGAGAATGATATATTGGGCCTGGTAGTGATCAAATATATTAAGCCTCCCAATAACTGTCTATATTTGGTACCATCAATAAAAGCACTACCATCATCCTTAGACAATTTTAAGTTACTTTCCATGGGAGTGAGGGAAAGTTTACAATCATTCATGTCAAAGCTATTTACTAACTCAGAAAAATACTTAGTTTATGAAATGAAAATACTGTGTTCTTTCTAATTTACTTCTATACCAAGGTAGTAGTAAATAAGTCCAAGATCTATCATCTCAAACCCATCTTTTAATTCCTTCTTCATAGACTTATATGGGTTTCATCATTGCCTATGATAAACAAGTCATCGACATAGAGAACAATAATCACCAATTTATTACCTTATACTTAAAAATAGAGTTTATCATCTAATTCACTATATTGAAAACCAATTGTCTTCAAGTATGAATCCATTTTTTCATACCAAGCCCCAGGTGCCTATTTGAGCCCATACAAAGAATTGATCAGTTTACACACTTCGTGTTCTACACCCACTTTATCAAATCATTAGGGTTGTTACATATATACTTCTTCCTATAAATCAGCATTCAAAAAGGCACTTTTATCATGATATAACCTTCACCAGCCATTTTTAGATAGAACTATTTCAACGCACTAACACCCAACTAAATATGAGTTCCAAGTAGCATCCATAAACAAATGGGCAGATTGAAATTGTCAACAACTGCTTGGAAACTTTCCTTCATTACTTCACCTCAAAAAAACAACATCAAAGGGCTAAGTGGCTTCCTCTCACCAAATAGTGGTACAATACCTCCTACCACACTTTAACTAAAATGACTTCATATGAAACATTATATGGTCAAATACCACTATTGACGATTCCATACACCCCTAGTAGTTCACCAATTTAAGTGGTCAACATGTGATTATAACCTCAGCACCCTATGAGACAATCTTCATATGGCACAAAATAAAATGAAACAATACGCTGATCAACACTATTCTGAGTGCACTTTTCAAGTAGGTGATATGGTTTTTATTTGCTTGTATCAATACAAACAATACTCCCTAGAACTCAAAGGGAATCATAAGCTGACTCCCAAGTTTTATGAGCCATATAAGGTTCTCTAGAATATTGAGTCAATTGTTTATAATTTGGATCTCCCAATGCCTTTCAGAGTTCACCTAGTATTTCATGTCTCTTATATGAATAAAGTTATTGGCACAAACATTAGAGTGTAAAATATTCTACAGAACTTGATAATGAAGGATCCATCCTTCTTGAGCCAGAGGTGATCCTGGATAGGCACAAATGCCAACGTCACTCCCACTACACCACATAGGTGTTAATTTAGTGGCATAGAATGCAACCAAAAGATGTAATATGGGAACCACTATTTCAGATTGAACAACAATTCCCACATTTAAAGTTTTGAAGACATATTTTTATAAGAAAGAGGGGATGTTAGGAGCTTGTGCTACCCCGTGTCTTTACTTTGTTAGTATATTAGTTTCTATAGATGTATATGCTTTGTAATTCATCCCGTGATCATTTTATATTATCCCAAATTCATGGTAAGTAGTAGTTACTAAGATTAGACTTAGTATATAAGTAAGTGTTGAAGCCAATAAAGGCATCCATGGATTTATTATATTGATCTTAATCAAAGGAGGTTCCCCCACTAATTGGTTATGATCAATATAATCCCTTCAATGTTTTTGCTAATTATATAAATCTATTATTTTGTTGATTTTCATTAATCTGTTTTAAGAGAATCCTCTTACATTTTTTGAAATGATAGTATGAGGGAAACCAAAATGAAAAATGATTTATTAAAGATGAATTTGGAGATGGTGGTACTAGTGACATTAATAAGCAAAATACCATCAATAACTTCAACCCATTTAGTGAAATATTCTATGGTTGTTATTATAAAGACATGCTCATCTTGAGAACGAGGTAACTTATCTGTGAGATTTAATCCCCACATGGAGAATGGCCAAGGATATTATACAATTTGAATCTCTACTGGAGGTGAATGAATTAAATCATGATCAAGTTGGAAAGTAGTACACTTTTTATCAAATTTTATGGCATCCTTTTCAAGAGTGAAATAAAAGTATCCTATACATAGTCAGTTGTAGGCTACAACATATCTGTTATAGTGGACACCACAAATGCCCCAATGTTCTTATGCAAGAAGAGGAGGAACCTCATCATTAATAACATAGTGGATCAAAGTACATTAAACATTATAATAATATATTATTTTGTAGATAAATACATACTTAAAACCTTGTTTGTGAATGCAAGTCTTTTTAGGGGAATCTAGGTGGCAAGGATAAGCTTGGTGTTCTAAAAATTGAATGATGTCTTTGTATCATAGGTTTTATCAAATTCTGATGGCATTAATATGGATAATAAGTGAATCATCTGGTTGAATAGATAATGAATATTTTCTTATTTGGATAAGAAAAGTGGGATCGGTAAGAACTTGGTGCAGATGAAAAAGAGATGTTTAAGAAGCAAGGGAATCGATAATAGTGTTTTGGTTTTGAGGGATAGGCTCAATGGTGAAAGAAATAAAATATTTGGAAAGAGTAGTTGAAATTTTATTATAATAAATGAGAGTCTTTATTTTTCATTGGTAATCACCACTGACATCATAATAAATGAGTTAAGAATCACATAAGGATTACAAATATTTGATATTTAAATCAAGAGTAGTTCTCATGCCTAAGATTAAAGATTTATACTCTACCATGTTATTAGTGACATCAAATGTTAATAAAAAATATAAATGGATGATTTTCCAATAGGGATTGTAAGAATACAACCTATCCCAGCTCTTTGAAGGCATTTATCACCATCAAAGTGAAGGGTCCAAGTATCCTCATGTAAATTGACATTGATTTCAGGAAGTTATTTGATAACTACTTTTGGTTTAGTAGTATTAGTAGTGAATTTATGAAAGTGACCTTTAAAGGATATGGCTTGATTGAGACCTTTAATATATAGAATATTTTTATCGATAAAATTGTCTTGAAGGTGATCAGTAGTGGGCACGAGAGTAGTAACAAGTTGATCAAAGATGATTTTCCATTTGAATTTTTTTTGAGTAATAATTCAGAGATCAAATTCCATGAGAATACCCATACACTTGCCAATTCTATCTCTATAAAAAAAGGATTTGAATAATTTTTTTTGAATTGGATCAGAATGAATGATAACATAAATTGTCTGAAAAAGCATATAATGTCAAATTTTTTTGACTAAAAAATATATGCCAAAGCAATCACATTTTAATTTTATGTAATGTTTATCATAATCAATGAGGCCTCAGTTGATATAATATATGGCATACTCTCTTCCTGTATCATCTTGTTGGAAAAGCATTGCCCCAACTAATATGGGCATGGAAGAAGTGTATAAGATCAAAGGTCAATCATTAGAAGGGGTATAATGCAAAGGTGGGTAAAGCAATGATTGTTTCATATTATAAAATGATTTTTAACAAGGATCTATCCATTCTAAAGCATTACCTTTCTTAATAAGAGAATTGATGAAGTGGATATGATAAGCCATTTTTGGGATGAATCATCTAATTGCCCCAAATTTATCGAGATAAGTACAAATGTCCAGATGGATCAAGGGATGGGCATGTTGATGATATAATTAATATTATCAAGGTCAACATCTATACCATGGATATTGACTAAGAATATTAATAGTTACTAGCTATCACACTGAAAACACATTTGTAAAGATTTAGTATAACTCTATATTTAAAAAGATGGTTGAAGATGATGGCAATATCAAAAAGATGAGTCTTATGACATTTATACCAAGGAATGAGGTCATCCACATAGGATTCTAAAATTTTGTAGATAATATTATGAAATATATGAGTCATTTATCATTGATAAGTATCTCCAACATTTTTGAGTCTGAAGGGCATTTTAACATAGAAATAGGTACCCCAATTTATGGTGAAAATGGTCTTATGTTGGTCTTTGAGGGCAATGTGAGTTTGGTTATAGCTTGATAAACCATACATAAGAGATAAAATTTCATAACTAGTGGTGGAATCGATAATGTCATCTATTGAAGGTAGAGAGAAATTATCCTTGGGACAAACAAGATTGAGATTATGGAAATCAATGCAAATGCGAATGACCATGGTGACATTTTTTTGAATAGGGACTATATTAGAAACCCATTCAAAGTAGTCCACCAATTTTAAAAACTTAGAATTGATAAGTTTGATAATTTATCCGTCACATGAGGTAGAAACCTCAGGTGGAAATTTCCATTTCTTTTGATGAACAAGTTTGGTGTCAGGGTAAGTGAGGATATTATGCACCACAATGATAGGGTCAATACCAAGCATTTACTCATAGGAATAGTTGATGATCTCATGGTATTTATTAAAAAATAAGCTAAAGTCATAATTCTTAATAGGTGGCAATTTATGAGAAATAATAATAGATCGAGGGAATGATGGATTACCATATTCAATACAAGTAGTTTCTTTGATAAGCATAACATTATCATCTTCGAAGTGGTATGGTGCATTTGGTAAAGAATAAATTGGATTATATTTAGGGTTGATAATAGTAATGAAGTTGTTGAAACAAGGGGATTTATTTTTGAAATTCCCAAGTTTGTGATATTACTGAGGAAGTTGAGGTTATTAGGCATGAAGTAATTAAAGAATAGATTCATTGCTAGGCAAAGTGGGAAAAAACCATAATACTCAGCATCTACTTTGATATCAATAATTTTATTACCATGGAAATAATATTTAGAATGTATCTGATAGACATCTATGGCCTTGGTATCTAATGTAATTTTGGGAATAGAAGGAGTAGATAAATCAAAAGTGATTGGTATATCATTAGTTTCTTTGACATGGGAAGAATCATATGTAATGATAGGGTCTATAGGTGGTAAAGAAGATGAATGAATATCCAAAGGTTTAAAAGGTAAGAGTTTTTCTACCACCTAAGGAGTATTAAGAAGTGGAGAATCAATAGGAGGTAAATGACCTTCAGGATTAGAATCTATAGAAATGGTGTGAACATCTTAGTTGAAAGCATGTATTTGAGCTAAGGTTTTTTGATAATGTTGAACATCCAAGTCTTCATATTGAGCTTGGGCCATGATGTATTTATCATCATAGGTTCAATAAATGGTACATGCTTGAGATTCAGGGGGAGTTTTAAAATTTGAAATTCCAATATTACTAAACTTTTATGGAAACATGATTAGAGGGTCTTGAAATAATTTGGCCACTACATAGTCATTATAGGTGAAATCATATTCTGGTAAAGAAGGTTCCTAGACATTACATGGAGGGGAAAAATTAGTGATCTCATTAATGAGAGGTATAGTGCGAACATGAGGTAATAAAGGAGGAATCCACTCTGATATATAGGGAGGTATCTTAGTAGTGTTATAAGTATGTTGCAATTCATTAGGTTTATCATCATTCGAATTAGTGAGAGTGACTTTTAAGTCTAGATTGATGTTGATGAACTCAAGTAAGGGAACATTATTAATGGTAGGAACGGTAGGGATGCAATATTGAGATTTTGGATTAGGAAGTTGAATAATCCAAGGGTTTGGACCAGCTTCATGTGTTTGCTATTATGAAATAATTTAATGTATTGGATACTGAAAGAAGTGATGGTCCTAATTATATGAGTCTAAGGGTGATCGAGGAGAATGTTATAAGATAGAGGCAAATCAAGGACCATAAGTTTAGTATGTACAGTCTTAGGTCCAACTGTTAGAGGAAGCCAAATACAACCATGTGGCTTTTGATTACTTTTATCAAATCCACGATAGGTAAGGTGGGTTTTCTCGAGATGATCTTTATTATAACCAAGCTGTTGGATAAGCTAAAAAGATGTCACATTAATACCAGACTCTTTGTCAACTAAATCTTTATGGATAAGGGTAGTGTTAATAGCTATTTTAATGAATAGTGGTGGATCATCAGCATGAAAAAGGATCTCATCATTAATCATGTCTTCTTCAAGAAATTTAATTGATGGTTTAGAATAAGGACACATAGATTTGATGGTATGCATGTTTATAGGTTGAGGCTCAATAGAGGATGGTTCTTCATCTAGAGAAGATGGATCTTCAATTTCTTGTAATTGCTGCATAAGGAACTTATGATGATAATAGGAAATATGAACTAACTCCATAAGTGGAATCTTGCAAGGCATGGAGTTATATTCTTCAAGAAAGTTCCAATGGGATTTAGAACAAGAAATAGTGTGAGTTTTAGAAGGTAAGGTAGATTTTAAGGTAATGGAAGTTATTTGGAGTTTATAAGAATGAAGTGGTTCTTCATGGGCTTATAAAGTTGAATGAGTGGTTGTAGTATCTTTGATAAGTTATTCTTCCAAATATGGTTTCTTGGGCTTTTTGATAGGATCTTTGTGAGGTGGTTTATGATAATAATTGACCTTATCTATGTTAACATATTAATAATTATTGTAATATTGGTCCTAATCAACATCAATAGCATAAATATCCTTGATAGTTTGATTATTATATATGGAAAGAGATTTTTGTTTATCAGAAGAAAAAAATTTGGAAGCTAATCATTTTAGAGAAGTGGTGTTGTACTCTTGATGACAAAGTTGAATCATGGCTTCATGATTGAAAGAATCACCGAGCATGTAGGAAACAAAACACTTAGTAATCCTTCAACAAGTTTCATAAGAGTGACCAATGCCGATGTGGAACAAACAAAATTAATAGGGTCATGCCATTTAAGAGGGTTAATACGATAAGTAAAAGGTTTAGATGGTGATAAGAATTGTTTAATTTGAGACACAGTGAGTTGTATGTGAGAAGATGGGGGAGTGTTAGTTTTGGAAACTCTTAGTTTGGTTTGAGGAATATTTTTGGTGATATCATTGGTAGAATTTTTGTTATATCCTTTCAGGAATTTGGGATTAGGTTTGAATTTATTCATGAGGAATTCTTGACATTTAGTTTGGTCAAGAACATTTTTAAGTGTTTGAGGATCAAAATTTTGAACCTTATATTAAAGCAAAGGAGTTAAATAAGTTATAAAGAGTTTAAACAAATTATCATCAGTTATGTTATGGTCAGATTTATGGGCTAGATATTTCCATCATGTGATAAAATCATGAGTTGATTCGGTGGGAGATTTCTTAGCATTGATGAAATGGCTAAGACAATTTTTGAGAAGATCATTATGTTGAAACTCTTTGATTAAAGGATTGACTAAATTGTCAACTTTCCAAATGGAATGTCAGGGAATTTGGTAGTACCATTCTAATAAATCATTATTGAAGGTTTTAACTAAGAGTTTAGTTCTGGTGAAAGTATTAGTTTGGATCTACTCTTTATAAAGATTGATAAAAGCTTTAAGAAATGATGCAGGGTCCTTAGTCCCATCATACTTGATAGTTAGAGATATATTACCAATATAAATGGACACAATGAAAGGAGCTAAAAACTCATTTTGGATGTTTTGAAGCATTTTTTTATTCATAATAGGTTGAGGAATAACATTTCCTAGGGCATCTCTAAGAGGTGGAGGAATAAAATTTGGATTGGCTTGAGGATTGAGAACCAGAGTTTAATTATCCATATTGATCAAATCATGAAGTAAACTAATCATTTGAGAGGTTTTAGAAGTTTGCATTATGTTCATTTTTTGTATGACTTGTGCCAGAAGTTTAATCATATCAATTGGTGGGTTGGTGTTTGTAGGAGAAATCCTCAAATTGGTATTAGGGGGAGGGTTATTGGAAGATGGATTATTAGTGGAATTATTGGATAGACTTGTGTCAATTGATCCCACATTAAGTTAAACATAATGAAGATGAGAATTGTATTGATAAGTACAAAAAGGATCGAATCCACCCACTTCATCTTGGGGTGTGATTTGAACCATGTCATAATCCACAAATAAAGGAGGGGAAGAGGTTCTCCAAGAGTGAGGGTTCTCTTGGGATAAAAAGAGAGGGAGAAATGAATATCACATATAGTGTCTAAATGGATTTAGGTTTTTCAAGAAGATTATAATAGGGGACTTCATGATGATTTGAGGAAATGAATAGAATGCTAATGAAAGAAAAGAAATAGACCACTAAGTTTGATATACATGATATCAATAAGAGTACAGAGTTGACTAGGTCGACATAATATTGAAAAATAGGAAAAACATAGTCTGATAAGGATACAAGGTCAACCAAGTAGACCTAGTACTATAACTTGATTGGTCAGAAGGGATACAAATTTGACTAGGTCGACTTAGTATTGTAGGAAGGGAAAAAGATAGTCTGTAAGAGACTGTGTTGAATAGAATGACAATGTATTGAAAATAGGAAAAGATTTTGCAATGTAACTTGAAATAAGAAATGAAATAAAATACACAAGTAATTGGATCAAAGAGAATGATCCAATTGAATAAAACAACACATAACCTTGTAAAAACATTGGTCAGTGGAAGCTTTAACACATAAAAAGTAAAGAGAAAACAATAAATAGAAAAGTAAATGATAGCTACGTGGTCATCTTGAATGTTGTTAGATTATTATAAAGTGTTAATTTAAGTGTGATAGGGAAGTTGGCTGAAACGAAGAAACTAAAAAGCAATCTATGGATGGTTTTAGGGTGTTTAGGCTAAAATATATTTGTGTTGGAAATGGTATTGGCTTAGTATTGGGGCCTCCCCCTCACTTCACAATCCCATAGTGATAAGGGTGTCAAGTGATTTACCAATATATACCATTAACCACATATTTATACTTGGACAAAAAAACTAAGTTGGCTTCCCCCTTGGTGATTAAATCCAAGTAGGTAGGCCTTGGGTAGACAAATGCTTAAATGCATTTTGAAATTATGTGATTTGGTAGTGTGTGCAAGAAAGTGAAAAATAGTGAAACTGAAAAGTATATTGAAAAACCACTTAATTAGACTATGTGATCTACTCTAAGCATGAAAACAATTGAAAATGAAAGTGTGAGCTAATTACTAGCATATAGTTATTAATTAAAAACTTAAGAATGGTAAAGATTTGGTTTAGATGATAGTGCATGTAAAGATTATAGAACATATTTGATAGGGTCACTAATATACTCTATAGGTAGGAGTCTTTAAGAACTAAGTCGACCAAGTCAACCTAGTATTTCAAACAAAAGACAAACTATAGAACTAGATCAACTAGGTCAACCTAGTTTATTATAGGATTATAATTTTAAAGACTACAAACTTTGAAAAATAGAACTATAAAGAAGAATTGAATTAAAAGAGAGATAAATAAAGGAACCTTGGTGGGTTCGAAGATGCTAATAACAATGAAATTTATGTTGAAGTGTTTTGAATGTTTCTTTCAAGTTTTGCCAACTGTGTCAACTAGGTCGACTTAGTTCTATAATCCCCTATTTTTAAAATCTTGTTAAGATGACTGAGTCGACCTGTTGGACTTGATTTGTTATCTATAAGTTGATTTTTATACTATGTCAACCTACACAACTTAGTTTACTTGTTTGGAGCTGAATAAAAGACTCAGTTGAACTATTCGACATAGTTTGTTATTTAGAAGTGAATAAGATTACTGTATCAACCTATTCAATCTAAAGACCTATATTTGATGAAGACCTACATATAAATAATATATTCATTTTGATACGACTGAGTGTTAAACATGTACACATAAGTTATGAATTATACCATCCTGGTTGACCTAGTATCACAAATATAAAAAATTAAAAAAATGATATAAATGAAAAGTGTGAAAGAAAACCTGTAAGGGTTAAATTCACATCAGGCTCACTAGAATGTATGGAATAAAAAATACATCAAATCCACAAATCAATCCTATCTCAGAGAGATGGATCCTGCTTACACTTCTAATTGGGGATACATTAGATAATCAGGAACATGACTAATATGGATCTAGTAGACCCAATTAGGGGATATTTTATAACAATTAATATCACTAAGAAGGGTCCCAAAGCATCTAGTCAAGAAAAATATTGCAATAACCTTAACTAAGTCCTATGTTTTCATATTCACTATACTAATAACAAGTAAAGTAAATAAATCTTGTCTAGTGCTCACTAAATTTTGTGTCACATAGTGGGGGTTAGTAAAAAAATAAAATTAAACATGCATAAGAGAATCCTAATTAATTTGTGTATAGACAAAACCTTAATGCACAAAGAGGAAGAGTAATATTATTCAAAATACATTACTTATGGTACTTCTATATACTAAAGTGAGGAGTAAAGTTAGATATATTTAGATAGAATATGAACCCATCCAGACTCAATCTCTCTCTTAGCCAAAGGTTCTTCGCAAGAGGTTTTTGTGGTTTGTAAGGATCACTAAGAAAGGCCAAAGCATCCAAGACTTCTCCACAAGACTAGATTCTCTTCTAAGTATAAACCCTAAGATAAGACACCTAGATTAGAATGGTGGAAAAATAAACTATAAAGAAGTGAAAATTAATAATAAATCTTGATGTCTCCCAAATAATGGAAAAATATATGCATTTATATAGATAAATTTATCCCTAAAACCTTTTGAAAGTTTCAGCTAACATGTTCGACCTAGTCGACTTAGTATCGTTGTTGATAAAATTTCATTAGGTTACAGACTAGGTTGGCCAAGATCCAACCTATAACCTAAATAAGTTTTTCAAATAATAGTACAAGGTCGACATAGTTGACATAGTCATGCAAATTATCAACAGAGGTTTTAGGTTAGGTAAAGGGCTAATGAAGGTGGTAAATGACTGAAGGATTATGAAAAATAGGAGTCAAAGCTTAAGGAAATATTTTTAGGAGTTGATTGATATCAAGTGTCAAAAGGGACAATAATCCTATAAATCACTAATGTTTTGCCCACCCCTTTCTTGATGTACCTTTTATGGCATGCACTTAGAGATATTGAGACTTGATGGGTTCTTACAAGATATAAAGCATAAGTAATTGATAAAGTTTGAAAATATTATGAGTATACACACTATATCATTCAATTGATCTTTTATTTGTTTACTATAATCAAAAAATTTGATCAACGAACCAATAACCATATGCACATCTTCTTTTAGTCCTTTGCAAGTATATTTTCCAAAGTGGATAGATGAAACATGGTAATCTATAGTTGTGACTTCATATTTGAAATTTTTTAGAAGTGAAATATCCACTTCAACATAAATCTCACCCTGATCATCCCTAAAAATATGAGAATCCTTTTTTGGTTTCTTTTTAACTCAAGGATTGAAGTCAATTTGTAGTGGTGGAATCATATTTTTCATATTTTACCAATTTAATTGACCATTGGGATGCTCCAGTATCAAATTTTTCCAATAATAATGATGATTTTATTTATGAATTTCCTTGAACAAGAGCCCAATCTATTATAGGATCCATTATCTATTCTATTTGTGGAGGATGTGTATCTTCTTTCTCTAAAGCCTTTTGGGTGTCTATATCCTTTTTTTAATGATAGGTGAGTATTCCACCACTTTAGAAGAATATTATTCTATCTTTGGAAGAGACTTTCCTTTTTTAATAATAGATTCAATGCCATATTTCGATATGGCCCAAGAAAGAGCCTCTTGTAGTTCAACAGAAGGGAGAGGAAACACTATTATTGAAGATGATCCCTTCGGGTTGAACAATGGATGATCTATAGTCATAAACTATAATGTAGTTTTCTTGATCAACCCTTGTGAATGAACCACCTTTTTAGATGTTCCACTCAACACAACTGATACCCCAAGAGTACCCTTCCAACAAATTGGCTTCTTTATTTTGAACTTAAAAGACCTCTTTCAGGTTGAGGTGAAGGTTCCTCTATATCCTCTATTATAACAATATCTACTATAGTGATAGATGGTGTCTGTTGATCTTCCCTTTCCTTTTAATGTGTTCAATCATGTAGAGGTATATCCATAGCTTTCAAAGGTGGAATAATTCTAGCATATTGTACATCTACCCCTTTGATTATGATCCATATGATAGTTCTCCTAAACATTCTTTGAATCCATCTCTCTAAAGATATTATCTCCACTTGAATCTAGTTGACCCTAGGGAGAGGTGTTGTCTTGATGCCCTATGAAAATAAATTTTCATCTACCACTTAACCATCATCTTCAATATAAAAATATTTAGGGATATCCACAATATTATACTTAATGACTTATTCCAGATTGATGCAGTGTAATTAAAGAGTCTAAATTCTTTTTTATCATCATAATCTATCCAAAAATATTGATTATAGGGAACATGTTTAAATGAAGCACTGAAAATGCCTTCTATCATTCCACTTATATCAAATGAGGGATGATTGTGAAATTTTCATAGTGTGACATGTGCCTTATCTGATTCAATGGATTTAGATTTATGCAATGTGTGTCAGGTGTACCTACCAATACTCATAAGGAATCAGATCCTAGTAGACTTATGTTTTGAACCCAAAACCTTTTGCATCTACATCAGTTATCACACTAGTTACATGAGTGTCCATCTATAGTAAAAAAACTTTGGAAGCACATATGGAGTATAATCACAACTACAAACCTTGATATAGGAGAAGGTGGGAAATTTTATAAACCAACCACCCAACTAGAAAGTTATATGATAATAACAATTGAAAAATGTTAATTGTAAGGATCTGATTTAAACATTTGAATGATGAAATGAAGAAAAAAATCATTAACTCTACAAAAGTGTTTGGCTTTTTCGTTCAATGTCAACTATGGGTAATACACATGTATATGATAGACAAACATTAGGCCCATTATGGTCAACCCACTATAGAATCATCTTCATACAATTTCATAAACAAGGTAAGACATCATATAGAATTTATGAGTAGTTATCACCTCACACAATTGCTTGTGCATCGAATCACTGATCAACTCAAACCAATTGATATAATGATTGTTAAGATGAATTATTTAGATATATTGAAACATCCACTCATTATAATCCATTATTGTGGGATTGCCTACCATTCTATTTAAGAGAGTGCTAATTTCATTAATTTCAAGCTTAAACTCATATTAGGCAATCACCTTAGGAACCCTAGTCACTAAGGGTTTAGATTTAACAAGCTAATGCTTATTCAAGGACCTAAGACAATCACCTTTATTTTATTCATGAACCTATTAAGATATCTATGGAGTGATTTCTAAAAATACCTCATGATCTATAATCTTTAACATTTCTTTAATGGATTTAGGTCTGAGTCATAATATGACCCCTTATTTGGGAGTACGAACTTCCCTCTTAACCCTATCATTGAGAATTACATAGAAATTACAAACATCGTAGCTTGAGGAAGGATAATGTCATAAATTATTTGCATCCAATCATTTTTGAAATAAGTATTTATCCTCTTCTTGTAGTCTTCCATGTCAATATAACTGAGGCCTATGTTGGTGACTTGATTGATGTTATAATCAATAGTGAAAGGGGGAGTGACCCCTTAGAATTGGTATTTCATTTTATTATACTTTTCTTTTCCTTTGATCTTAGGTGTTTCAGACATCTATTTCTTGACACAGGGATGAAAGAGTGGTAAGTAGGGAAGTGAGGTGTGAGTGAGAACATGAAAATGTAAAAAAGAGATGTGGGAAGAGGGGAGGCAAAAGTAAGGGACTACAGTGTTGTCAAATAGCTCTAATGTTGGGGTTTTGAGGTTATAACATAATTTGTAAACTATGATATAGGGAGGAGAGGAAAATCCAATGCGTCAAAAAAGAAAAGACTAACATTTAGTAGAAAAACCTCAATGAATGATTGAATCATAGGTACAAGCTATGGGATATAAATAAAAGGAATCAAATAAATGTAAGAAATAAATAGAAGAAATGTACCACCTATTTAAAACCCTAAAAAATATCTCCAAACCCTAGGTGCACCCACTATGAAGAATCTCAAAAAAAACTTGAGTAAAACAACCTCCAAATGCCAAAGAAAGATTACAACCCCATAAATTATGAGGAAAGACAAATGCAAAGCTTCAAAACTAATGTTTGAATGGTGATAAGTGATAAAGAGGGATACATTAAATAGTGAGGTTCAAGGAGACCACCACACATGTAGATCACATCCCTCATTAATGAGGTTTGAGGTAGGGTAATATGGATGCATTATAATCATCGATCATTACAACTATCAGCTTTTGATAATTGTGTTGTAGTTTTTAGGATCTGATGACTATATTTCAGCAAAAAAGTTCCAATAATTTCATTACATCCATCAAGTTATGATGACTACATTATAGCTTTCAAATTTTGATGACTGCATTGCAATTGTTGGGATCTGATAACTGTATTGTAGCCATCAAGTTGCATTGACTACACTATAATATTAGATTCCTGACTTCAATGTATAAAAAGTGGCTAGGTTTTGATAACATTCTCTTTTCAAAATTTCCCTCTTTTAACTTTATTTTCAAGATAATCTGATTGGGGTACTCTAAATTTTGTAGGCGGATGAAATTTAGGGGACACCATATATGCAAGCATAACTCATAGAGTTAACCAATTGCATCAATTGATGATGTGATGATCATGTTTTTGGATGATTATATAACTGATCAATGACCTCTCAAAGAGTGAATAAGTTAGAAAACATGGGCACATGAGGATTCCCCTAGTGGTAATGGATTGGTGCTCTTGATATAATCAAATTAGGTTGGATTGGATTGGATTAGTTGGATATGGATTAGTGGATATTGGATTTTATATGATGAGATTGGATTCTATAGGATGATATTATTAGGAAGTATGGTGCATGTGATTTTACACATGTAGGAAGTTCAAGTGGAGAGTTATATGTGGATTATTTGTTAGACTAAAGTTATGGTGATGATGGATATTGGTGTTGAGGAACATGATGTCAATTTTGCATGAATTTTGATTGTTTAAGAAATGTTATTTTTGAGGTAGCATGCAAGAAGATGCAATATGATATAAACCACCATGATTCCATTGTTTCTATATGCCATATGATTGACTTAAATACAACATACAAGAAAACACACAAATAAAAAAGCAAATGAATAAAACACAAACAAGCAAAAAAAAAAACATATGCCTTCTGTTGCTTTTGATTATATCATTTTTTTCTAGATATTTTTATTATTTTTGGATTATATGATTTTATATTATTTTTTGTATTTTTATAATTTTATATACAAAGGCCACTAGAAAAGGGAAATCTAGTTCTGGCAGTGGGGATGGAATTGGTGTGGGATGAATGAATTGATGGAAGGGAGTCAGTATGATGTTCAATGATGATGATGGAGAAATTAGAGATGATTAGGGATGCATACATATGGATTAGGATGTGAAGAAGAAAATGAATACGAATATGGATATGATTTATAAGGACCATGTTACATAATAATATAGTGGAAGTCATCAAAGTATCATTCGAAAGATATACCAAGATGTTTTTCATATAAGTCCATAAACTTCTTCTATTTCCTCATCAAAGTCAAAGTAGGGGAAAATATGGGCATGATAGGTTGATAGAGGATGGATAAGATAATAGCGGATGGATGAGGTTGATTTTTACCCAAGTGTAGTGTAGTTATTGATAATTATTTATGCAAGATGCCAAAAACTAGTTTTCATCATGGTACTTGCCCAAGGTGCCATAGAAGTTGTTTTCACCTATGGATGATTATTTATCTTTCTCATTTTTTTAGAAGACTATGATCCTTCAAAATTAATTTTTTTTAATTCAATCTTCAATAAACTATTATACTGATCTGAATTATAGTTGTTCTATGACCATGTCATTGATGTATTCTCCTTAGATTTTGCCATTGACTTCATTAATTCTTGATTAAGATTCTTATGAACACCTTAACTAGGTTATGTCATGACCCTTATGATAGGGGGTGTCACCAAGGAAGGTGATGTGGGATGTGCATTGAATGAGGGATCATATTAGATTTTGTGAAGAATTTAGATGGATGACATGACCATGGAGGTGAGTGAAAATTTCAATAGGCCATGGGAAATTGGGACCAATAGTCTCACACACCACATCATAGTTTTATTTTTAAATGAGTGCTCCATAAAACATGAATTTATGTGTTATGGGGTCAAAGACATGAAAATTTATTTAGGATAACCACTAGAGATTTATACTCCTTAGGCCTAATAGTTGTTACAAGATAAATTATTTTAGGAGTATCCATTGTTCTGATGTTAATTTCAAAGATGTCTTCATACTAAAAATATGCCCCTAGAGGGATAAGATTGAGTTCCTAATTTTTTATATGATTTTGATTATGATTATCTGATAGGGCCTAAAGAGGTTTTCACTAAAGGATGTTAATTTTTTATTTATTTGATTATTAGATTTGATTTGATTAAGAAAATATTCACATTCCCTTAGATGTGTTGATGTATCATTGATGGTTTTATAGTATTTTATAATATGGAGGTCATCTTTAAATCCCATGAATGGTGTGATTTCTTTGTCATTCCAAAAGAGGTTTGATGATCCATGATTATGTTGGTCACATATGATAGGTGAAATATTTTCGATGGAAAGATGTATGGTAGGGATAATGATGTTGTTAAAATAATTGGTGGTGGCAAGATATTTGTAGAGGCTATGAGGGGACCCTATTTTGATAATGGTGGAAACTTCTTCAAGAATCAGATAAGTGTTTATGATATTATTTTGACAAGTAAGAGGTTTTTAACTAATGTCATAATATCCTTGATTGGCATGCACGTGGATTTGTTCTAGGATTCCTTGTTCATGAAGAACAAATCCTTTACCTTCATAGGTTCTCATGATTTGATATATTTTTTAGAGACAAGATACTACTTGATTTAAAAATATGAGTGTAGGCCATCACTGTTTATGAAGAATTATAGGTGGTTTTAATTTTGCTTCTACTAGGAAGTTAGATTTGACAAATGATACTGACCCAAACAAATAAGATGTAGATTATGATTTCCTATTAGGTTTGTTATGGCTCATAGATGAAGCCACATGAAGGTCATTTTAGATTTTTTTGTCTACAATTACATTTGTAAATTTAGGTTTGGTGATGGAATCTTTGATATGTGAGATAAGATGGGGTGATGTGTCCATAGATGGGATTCATGCTGGGCAAAAGAGGGTTGGTAAAAGATTTATATTAAGTCAAATTGGTCAAATATTTGGAGTAGGTCATGTGGATAAAAAATGGACTAGCCCAAGATGGGTTGGTCAAAGATGTTTTAAACAAAAATGGGTTAGTAAAATATTGGTCAAACATTTGTGGGCTTTTCAATAAAGGTTTGTCAATGATGGGTGGACCCACATAGGGTTTGTTAAATATGGTCAGGTCAGTGATAGGTTTATGAAAGTTGGACTCATCAAATACCAACTCCTCGAATATGGGTGGAGCAAAAATGGCGAGGAATTGGGATGTTTTTATTTGGTCAATGGTATTTTTTTTACCTTGATAATGTTCTAGAAGAGACATATATTGTTGTAGGAAGGGATCTTAGCATATCCCCAACTTTTTATTATTAGACATGGATGTACATGATTCTTCTATAAATGGTGTTATTTGGATTGGTAATGATAGGATATAACTATATAATGTTGGGTTATGATCTTGATTGGTGGGTTATTGCTTTGGAGATGGTTGATCACATAATTTTCCATTAGATGGTGATTTTTTGTGGGATCAACATTTGTGGGCTTGTTTATTATCCTATGTCTTCCAAAATTTTGGAAAGTGGAGTTTCAATGATTCAAGAGCCAAATGTGTATAGGATGGTTGTGGGTGTTATGGTCAATTTTCACATATGTCCTAAATTTATGGAAAGTGTAGCTTGGTATGGGATGTTGGATGGCTTGATTGAGATGGGTTGAAAGTTTGATTGTTGGATTTGGGTAGGATAAGATAGGGTTGATGTCACTCAAGTAATTTATGGATAGTGGATATTTGATTAAGTAATGACAATCTCTATGTGGAAGGAGGGATATAGTAGTTTATGTCCTCGACATATTAGCTAATCTATTGGATTTGATCAAGCATGGTTACATTTTAACCTTGGGGATTTTAGCTAGTGAATTGTAGGCTATCAACATCATGTAAATGGAATGGTTTTAGTCTAAGAGGATTGTTTTTGCTTTCTCGATGTGACATTGGATCATATTTTATTTAGTTTAAAATAGGTTGTGTATAAAATATATAAACAAGAAAAATGTGTAGGCATAACATATGCTAGTGAAGTAGGATTACACCCAACTAGTGGCCCACTGATAGTACCCTAAAAGGTATGAGGTGGGTGATATTTTGGAATGTTGTGTGATTGAAACCACTATTCATCTATAGTAAATAAGATCATAATCTAGGCTGAATAAGGCTATCTATGGTCATCATCTATGTAATTTATGGTATGTTAAGGAAAAAATCTACGAGATAAGGGATTTGTTGAATTAGTGGTTATTGGTGGCATGAAACCTAATCACTTCATGGTATTGGTAAAATAAACAACCACTTATACAATGACAATGTATTACCCAAGGATTATATATATCCCACTAGAATATAGGCTTTGTCTCTATATTGGGTGATGAAATCCTAGTCGTAAAACCTTAAAAGAAAAAATAAAGAGGGTATGAGTTGTTTTTTATTCATAAGTTTGTTTAGTATCACAAGGGAAGAGAAGACATAATTGTGACCTAGTTGAACATAAAATACTTAGAATGCTTCTGATCCTAAATTTTGCCTTGTGGTACAAGGGAGGAACATACATGACTTTTGGTCAAAAAACTCACACAGGTAAAGCCAATTAAAATATATAAAAGTAAGATAAATTTATTTAAATTAAATGTTTAAAATTGTGTTGGATTCAATAGTATGCCTTTTAAAATCAAACTTACAATCAAATATGTTAGTAGTTGATTTAGAGTCTTTGAAAAGTAGTAAATATGCAAGAAAAATATTGTTAATAGTTAAAACATGCATACATTATGAGTCATAACATAGACATTGTTTATCAAGACATAAACATCATGACATTTGCATAGATATAAAAACAACAAATGAAATGCAAATGTTGAAATAGTTAGATGTAGATGCTGAATGGTTATATGTAAACTCTGAATGGTTATATACAAACATTGAATGGTTAGATGCAAATTTCAAACAAGACTGACTACAAAGACATGAATAAAATATTGTTTGACTATATTCAGACATTTTTTGACTTTACATAGACACTAAATAGAAAACAAAATAGCTAAACATAGACATCAGAAGGGTACATGTAGATGTTGAATGGTTAGACAAAGACATTGTTAGTGGTGCAAATGTTTCATCATCCTGAATAAACTCTACAAAAGGATACACCTAAAGGTATAATGGAGATGTTGATTGAACCTGTGTGAATGTCAATGTTCCTAAGAATTGACATGTTACACATAATGGAGATGTTATGACATAAAAATGGAATTTAAGCTAAAATAACAAAATTTGATTCAAATTACTTGTAATTAGCCTACAAAACTTGGCTAGACAAGCTTGAAAAACCTATAAATCAAAATAAAACAAGGATTGTGGGTGATTATCCCATCAAGTGTGCCAAATGTATGAACATAGAAATGTTAGAGAAAACATGTAGGTTATAAATCCAAAACAAATCAATTGAAATCCTAATATAACAAATAGAATGCACTTTGAATGAGCAAAAATGATAGGTGTGTATACCTTCACTTACCATAGAGATCTCCCTTGATTTGTCAAATTTTCTCGTATTTGGGACTAGGATGTGGTTATTTAATGAGGCTAGTGTAAGCACTCTAACAACATGTCCCCTTGTTGATCAGATGATTAGATTTATAAGTGAATTGATTGATGAATGATGTTTTATCCTAATATTGGTTGCATGTAGCTAGGTTCTATTGGCTTGTTATAATTTAGGAAGGATGGTTGGATTTATTTATTTCTAAGAATGATGTTGACCATTAGATTTGATCCAAGATAAAGGGTCAATATTGAGTCAAAAATGGGGGGTTGGATAGTAAATGGAGGAGGTTGGATGTGTAAGACTTGATTTGAAAAATGGATGGGATTAATTAATTTTTTTCATAATGTCTCCCCTTTACCTTGGATTTGAGGATTGACTTGGGAATTGGAGTGGTGTCATGACATGAATAAAATATTAGATGATGTGATAATATATGGGTGATATGATGATATTTTATTTTATTTATTTATTTATTTCAATATGTGGTGCATGGATTTTATTATTAGTATTAATCAACTAATTAATAAGGATGGTGAGATGGGAATTAGATGGGATTTGATATGTTGTGAAATCATGATTAATTGATTGGCGGATGGTAGTGAATAGTGATAGGTTGATTAGGGATGTCAATGATTTAATTAGGGTTGACTTGGGATGGATAGGGATAGATTATAAATGAAATTTAAATGATTAGGGTTCATTATAGAAGATGGAATTAGGGTTTAACACATATGAAGGGATTAAGGATGGAATGATTACATAATTACGGTTTGGTATGGAATGTGATGATGAAAGGTTAACCTTGACATTGAAGTGGTATATTTTATGTGTCTACATTAGTTAAAAGACAAAAATTATCCAAAATACATATATTCAAACAACCTGCTATAGGGAAAATGATAGTATTGTAATACCCTATCTTCGTGACTAACTATGATTTAAAAGGTGTCAAATTAAACATTAACATTTTTTTACTGTAATTGGCATGGCATCTTAGATATATACAATTAAATTTTTTTGGTCTGATTCATCATTAATTTTGAAACATAATCATGTTTAGGATGGAGTTTCATTACATTTAAACATTTATCATGGGGTATTATTACATGTAACTTTATAATGAATGATTGAACTTTTTAATTTAAAATGAATGATCTAAACTTGTATAGATGGATATCAAGTAATTTTTAATCATTACATATAACTTTATAATGAATGGCTAAAGATTGTAGATATCATTGGTATGTATTGTTTGTATGCTTATGTGACATCATATAATTTATTATTATTTTATGTGATATGTCGTGATGATTAATTCTTATTCAATCACTTATTATAAAAGGTTCATATAAAATATTTATATAAATAAAAAATAGTCATTCAATTTATATGTAACCTAACAACCTTTGGATCCCTCTCAACTATTGACCCATATTTATTAAATTTTTTATATCTAAACACAACAAAGGTGTGTACAACTTATAGTATACTTATTTTTACATTTTCATTTATTTTAAATAAATAATAACACTACTAATAAATAATGATTAATGATTATTTATAAAAAATCATATTGAAATAATTATAATAATTGTTAAGATTAATAATAATTTTGAAAATAATTTTATTATCCAATAAACAAACCATAAAAAACTCCTCTCCACATACCTACCATTTCATCCTTGTCTATATAGCTTGTTAATTTTTTTCAATTTTCCCACTTTGTTGAGAGCATGGATTTTTTTTAGTTTCAAATGATTACTTAAAAATATATATTAAGTGCTTCATGAATTTTTTTTGGTTGGAGAAGGATCAATTCTATGTTTTTTTTAATTTAATAGGGGTTATCCATATAGTATTATTTATATGCCTTCCAAATCATCTCATTGGTGGTCACCTTCTCAAATATGTGACTTTGGTGTTCATGGAAGACATCACTTGCATAAAAAGTGGTAAGATGCCTCTTCACATTCTTGACATCCATCTCCTACTCATAATTCTCATGGTAGTGATGACTTTGTTAAATAAAACCCTACTAGATGGAGGGCTCAATAACAAGTAAAATTTCTCTTACTTGACTCTCACTGTTAGCCCTACTAGGCAAGACCTAGTTAAATAAGAAAATAAATATAAATTTAATGATGGGTGGTAGGGAATATATGATATGGTGGATTAACTCACTAGTAGTGGCTAGGACAGGGGTAACATACCATGTGAACCTTAATTTCCACCATGTTCACTATTTATTCATATGTTTTAGTCTCATATCTTTCTACTTTGATGTTTCTTAGACTATTTATTATATTATTTTGGTTATCTTTATTAATAGAAAATATAAATTATTTTAAAAATATTGTACTTGAATTTTATGTTAAATTAAGTTAAAAATTATTTACTGATATGATGTTTTGAAATGTAATATTATCTACCCATTTTTATGAAAATAGTAATATTAAAAAGGGTATTATTATTATAATTATGTTTTCTAATAAAAAATAAAAAATGATTAAATTTTGGTTGTGTACAATTTCATTCAAGATTCAAATCTTGTTAGGACATGGTAAACCAATAATAATCATTGGTGAGTTAAGTTGGCCATTTTAAAAAAAAAAAAAAAAAATTACTATTTAACACATAATTATTACTGTTTTATATATGAAATGCACTCTTTTTAAGATTATTGATAAAACATTGATTTTTAAAAAAAAAAAATGTTTCAATAAAATTAAAATATGAAATAATATAAAATTATTTTGATTGGATAATAAATGGAATCTTCGCGCAGTCAAGGATGTCGGCATGTCTTTTTGTTTATTGATAAAGTATCATCTTTTTAAAATTATTTTATTTATAAGAGCATGTAAAATAATTAGAACAATCGACCATACTTATCAATACACTTTAATAATAATTATAAAATATTAATGGATTTGTTTGTAAAATGACTGGTACAGTCAAGCAAACTTATCTATAGACTTTAACAATATATATAAAATGCCAATGTATTTGTCACCAATAATTCAACTGAAAAACAATAATTGCATCCCTACCCTGATGTCCTCAACAATGCATATAATTATAACAAAATATATCTATTTAATATCCTTTATTAAAAAAGATGTTAGCTATTAGAGAATATGAAAAATGGCAACATATAAATTTTAGTAACAAATATTATTCACTACAAATTTTATTGAAAAAAAATTAAAAAAAAAAAACATATAAATGTTAGTAACAAAATATGACTACAGACAAATTCAAGTTTAATCGTGTAATATAATATTATAGTATTATTAAAAAAACAAAATAAGGTAATGTAGTTTTACTGAATATTGATAAAATATAGTTTTGACATGAATAAAATTGATTCTTCAGATTTGTATAAAAGTTTATAGCATAAAAAAGTTTTGATTAAAATATAAATTATAAAAATTGACATCATTATTAATAATAAAATTGAGACAAACAAAATAAATTTGTTGCATTCACAAAGTGTTGAATTATCAAAATAACACAACCTTTCAAATCTACAATTTATTTTTACATAAATTTAAAAAAAAATATAAACCATTTACAAAGATGTATCTATAAAAAACCAATTCTTTATGTTATTGAGAGGAAAGATCTTATCTTAATTTGATGCTAAACCAGAACACCTTATCACAAAATACGATTTTGACAATAATAAAATCATAACCCTATAAATTTGTATGAAAGTTTAAAACATGAAAAAATGTATGTGTGTATATATATCTATATATATATATGAAAAAGATAATATCATTATTAAAAAAAAACACTTTCAAATAAACAAAATATATTTGTTACATTTAGATAAGTGCATTGATTAAAGTGTAACTTTCATGATCAGAATGAGTATATATACAATGTACATTTTATACATATCAAATTATTAAAATAAATAATCAAACTTTCTCTAATAAATAAACTTTCTCTAATAAATAAAGAGCTTAATACATTAAGATATATAATTACATTTTACCAAAATATCGTTACATTAATTTAACGTGATAATACATTGAACGAACCTATATATCTTTACATATGCATTAAGTTCTAAAATAAGAAAATTTAATGCCATCAAACGCAACGTAACAGATAAATATTCGTGTGACAAAAAGTGATTAAAATATTCAAGAAATTATTGCCGGGCATGGGCATAAGCTCGGTTGTCTCACTGATCAACAACGACAAAGTTTACTGCTTTCAATGCGCAGAAAAGAATCAAACCACGTGCTGAGCATGGGCATAAGCTCAGTTACCTTATCTGGAAGTCACACGGGATTTGGATTTGAAAAAACAATCTTAACTTTGCCACTTTTAGAAATCTAAAAATATGCAAAGATACGCCCGTGATTAAAATATTCAACAAATTTAGGGCTTATCTTACCCTACACTGATGGTTGCCTCATTCCTAAGTTTTCATTCCGATTCTAATGAACAGACCGTATATGTTTGTTGATTTTAATTATTTTTTCTTGCCGGTTGTTTATTTCTCAGGCATCTATATACCGTGAACGTGTTGAAATACTGATTAAAGAAGTTAAAATCGTGTTAAATAAAATGGAAAATGGAGATCGCGATCTAATTGATCGTCTTGAGATGGTTGATTCAATTCAATGTTTAGGAATCAATCGATATTTTCAGAATGAAATAAAAGTAATTTTGGATTATGTTTATAGGTATTTTAACATAATCTTTTTACGTGTTACTATTTTGATTGTGGCATCACTTTATTGATATATGGAGCAGGGTTTATTGAATTCATATTTTGCTTTGGACTAATCATACCAATCGATGTGGAATTAATTATTTGAAACAATGAGAATTTTAGAATTGTAGAAAGACAAATGTTTTAAAATTAAAAAAACATCTAATAAAAGGATTAGTTTTTGCTTTCAGATGTTGGAATGGAAAAATGGGAATCGGATTAAGAAATGAAAATGTTGTGAGTGATCTAATAAATACTACAGCATTAGGACTTTGGGTTCTTAGACTGTATCGTTATGATATATATGCAGGTACCAAAGAATTTTCTATACTTCTGAAATGTATTTTTATTTTTTATATTTATCTACTAATAAACATCTATTTATATATGATGTTTTTAAACAGATGTGTTCGAGAATTTCAAGGACAAAAATGGGGAGTTCTTTTGCTCCATAAGAAATAGTAATAGTAATAATAGCATAGAAGAGACAATCATGATGAGAAGCATGCTTAACCTTTTAAGAGCTTCGAGTGTTTCATTTCCAAGAGAAAAGGTTATGAGAAAGGCTAAAATATTTAGCACTACATACTTAAAGCAAGTATTAGCAAAACTTGGAGGGAGTAATATTTATGAATATGATCAAAGCTTTTTAAAAGATGCATGATCTTATAAACAAGCATCAATGATTTTTAGATGTCTCTTTATGTCTTATCTTGATTTTATAGGTGGAGTACGGACTTGTATATGATTGGTCTTGCACATTTCCTAGATGGGAAGTAAGGAACTCCATAGAAATATACCGACAAGATAATGTGAGGTAGAAGTTATTAAACATTATTATAAATATCAAAATTTTAAAGGTTAAATAGTTATAAGATTTAATTTCTTATATTATAATATTTTTATATTGTTTAAAAGGTTTTTGTCGAAGTTGAATAGCGAGAAAATTTTGGAACTAAACAAATTGAACTTCAATATACTACAATCTGCTCACCAAATTGAAATGAAAGAACTCTCTAGATAAATATTATTAATAAGATGTTTTAAAGACCTCTTTTTTGTTAACATAATCTATAAAAAAAAGTTCTACATATTAAAAAGATTTTATATTTATTTATAACTATTATTTATATTTTTTAATTTTAAAATAAATTATTTAAATTATATTTAGTTTTTTTTTTGAAAGATAAATAATTTTATTTAAATAATTAGTGAGAGGACTCACAACATACTATAATATAATTTACATCAATTAAACTAATTTTTTAATATATTTAATTAAATCTATAAAGATATATTTATCTTTTATTTCACTCAAATGACATATTGTATGTTTATGAGAAAATTGATAAAGATGGATTTATCTTCTACTTCACTCAAATCCTCTGTGTGATATGATGAGGACAAAGTTGATAAGGGTACAATAGTTTATAGATAGTGATTAAGTTCTTATTTTTGTAATATATTTAAGTAATATAGACGTTAATGGATTAATTAGATAAGGTGAATACTTGTTTATATTATTATTATTATTATTATTATTATTATTATTATTATTATTATTATTATTATTATTAGGTTAGGATAGTTTGATTTCAAACATTTGATGTATTATACTTAATTGAATTTTAAATTATCTTTTAATATATTTGAGTTTGATTAACTTGGAAATTAGATGGTGGATAGATTTAGGCATCCCTAAATTAATAAAAACAAGAGAGCACATAATAGAATGGTTTTTTGGAGGATTTATGCGACAAATGAGGTGGAGTTTTCTAGAAGCAGGATCAGAGTAGCCAAAATCTCAACTATCATGATTTCCCTTGATGACCTTTTTGATGTATTAGTAACATTTGAACAAAAAAACTTATGATAGATGCTATTATTCAGGGTTGGAATGTTTCTATCTTAGAAATCATTCCTAAAAATTTAAAGCAAATCATGTTTTTTCTTTTTAAAATGATGTATGAATCAACATACGAGGCTTTTGAAAGGCAAGGATGTGACATGATGCCACTCATTACAAAATTTGTATTTATGCTTTTTCATTTTTAAAAAATCTCATATATTAATGTTTTAGTACTATATTTATAATTTTTAATATGTAATTATCAATTGATATCTATATGTTTATAAAATGGTGGATTTTGGACATCAAAAAATCTAAGTAATTAATAAATTGAATATGGTATAATTTGAAGGTATTGTGTTGTAGTGGGCAAATTATGTCACATCCTACTTACAAGAAGCACAATGGATAAGAAGTCAATTTGTTCCTAAATTCAAAGATTACATAAAGAATGCCACAACTACTATGGGCATAGCATTATTAAATTTGCATACCATCCTTTTAGCACCCCAAATTTTACCAGAGAACATTATAGATAAAATATACCTTAATCAGTCCAAATTTTATGAGCTCATCTCATTATGTACACGATTAATAGATGATGCAAGAGATTATGAGGTACTACATATAATTTTATATTTTATCATTATAAATTTAAATACATATATACTTAAAATATTGATAGTTTTCATATGGTAATAAAGGATGAGAAGCTCCACGGACATACAACTTCAGCAATTTTGTATTATATGAAGGACCATCATGAATGTACATAAAATGAGGCATTAAATCACATAAAAAACCTTATTGACCTTTCAATTAAAGAATTGAGGTGGGAATTCTTGAAAACAACATAATGACCTACATGATTGTGAAAATTTGTGCTTCAATCTAAAGAGAGGAATAAAATTTATCTACATGTTTGGAGATGGAATTACCTATTTTGGGAAGGAGATGTTCAAAGTTCTTGTTGAACATGTGGAAATGTAGATGAAGAGATAACTTATATCATATCACAAAAAAGAAATTAGTTCAAGTTAGACATCTATTATGGAAAGAATGGTCACTTGATTTAGATTCCCACCAAAATATAGGTTTTTGAGATAAATTTTTGTGTGTGGTTATATATATATATATATATATATATATATATATATATATATATATATATATTGGATAAATTATGTGTGAGGATAGATGTAGTTAAACAAAGCGTGATCTTATTCTACATTAGCGCGGAGATGGTCAAGGTGTTGATTAGTCTAAGATGCATAGTGTACCAGTTGCAGTTGCAACAGAGTCTACTTGGATGACTCACAATTCATTGCTTCAGTCTTTCTATACCCCTTTGGATCAAGGGGGAGTTTGATGGGTTTATGATCCAAACTTAGATTAATTAGTCTCTATTTTAATTTTTTTAATGCTCGGTTGACAGGTTGGTTATTTGTGAGTTGGTTTTCTTTTAACAAATTTCCATAAGCTTTTTAATGCTTACATTATACAGAAATAAACATTATTGCATTTTCTCAAATATTTTTCTATATATATTCCTCTCTCTCTCTCTCTCTCTCTCTCTCTCTCTCTCTCTCTCTCTCTCTCTCTCTCACTCTCTCTCTCTCTCTCTCTCTCTCTCACACACACACACACACACACACACACACACACACACTCTTTTTCTTAACAATACTATTATTTTGATAGTTGGTTAGTGGATTAGGAGACCTTGTATTTTGATTTAGATTGATTTGTAGTCATGAATTTTATGTAATTATCTTAAAGAGGTTAAGAAAGATATTCTAAGATTTGTATATTTTTAGAATATAATTTGTTATTATTTAAATAGTTATAAAATTAATGGTTAAAATTCTTTATTTGTTTAAATTTTTAAATAATCACTTTTTCAACCAATTCTAATCAAATAATTTTATTTTATATTTTTATATTATAATTTCAAGAGAATAATTATATTATATTTAATTATAATTATACAATGTCTTACATATAATTATTGGTTATAATTTTTACTTTTGTTACAACCTTCAATAAATTTTAATTAAATAATGATGTCATATCATTTAATGTTGATAATTAATTTCTTTCCAACCATTAAATTTAATTTTTCACAATATCTAAAGTGATACAATAAATTCATCATTGTTCCTTAACTTGATGTTGTTAAATGCATTTTAATTTTATTGAAAGAAAATAATATATTTTAAAGTTTTAATAATTATCGAATATAATTAATTTGTTAAAATTTATTAATTAAATTCTTTACAGTAAAAAAAATACTTAACCCTAGGTTTAACGAATATATATTGACATATACATATTGACATGCTTAATTGGCAGGTACCAAAAATCAATGTCATAACAAACTTCAGTGTTAAGGCATTAACTAGTCCCTTTATGACCTTGTTTTATATGGTAGATGCATTGTAGTCAATGCCTTCAAAATTTAATTTTATGTAATAAATTTTTTTGATTGATTTTATTGGATATTAATATTTATTTACGTATTTTAACTAATTTAAGTTATATAAAAATTATTTTCATATGAGTTTATATAATTTAAAGAATATGAAATGATATGCATTATTTAATGGAGAATATGAAATGGCATGCATTATTCAATTTATTTATTATATTAAAGATATTTTATTATGAGACATATTGGTATTATTTTAATTAGTGTTAATTTAACGACTCAGTCAATATAATAACTAGATTTCATAAATCACAATTATTTTTAATCAAATAATCTTATAAATTAATACATGCCAAGTAAAAATAGAGAATCCATTCTTTATTTTGAAAATATATAAATAATGGATACTTAAAAATATCATTTTTATATAGTTCAGTTATTTTCAAGGAACAAAACATTGATCTTTCAAATGAATAATATAGAACTTTACTTCCAATATTTTATAATGGATAATATTATCTTTTCTTCTTTTCAATATTTCAAACACATCAACACAAATTAAAATATTCTTTTACATAACTCTTGAAACTTTGTTGCACTGCAACAGAACTATCAAAATATGGAGTGCTCTCTTCCTAGCCATGTGACTCAAAACTTAATAAAAAGCTTATAATCATAATGGCTTAAGTTTAAGCAATAATCACATAGTATACAATTAAGCACACATGTAATAGGTAATCTAAGTACTTCGGGATAAAGGGGAAGAAAAGTAAAAAGAATATAAATGCAGGAATTCAATTTAGTATAAATTCACTATAACTTTTGACCTGATTAAATTTAGCATTTAAGTCACATTTAAGGTGCCGTAGTTTCGAAAATCATAAAAAACACGATGGATCTATCAAACATGATGGACAGTCGGGAATGGGTTTTTCTTCAATGGATTACAATGGGGACGCACTATTTTTTCAACAGAGACCGGTACCCTTAAACATGTTGCCTGCTTCGACTTCCCTCCTCTCCCACATAGAATAGTTAGGCTCACAATAATTGTTTTAAGGGCCATCAATCTAATACAATTCTGCGAAAATTCATTTGAATCAACAATCGCAGAGTGAAACAACAGTAAATATGCTTGTTGCTGCTGCTCATATGCAGTATTAATTGAGTTGTATTTCAGATTTTTTTTAACTATTATGTTATGCATAGTCATTCTATATTTAACCCAGTAGCTGGAGCATTTTTTTTAATTTTTAAATCTTTAGTTTTTCATTTTGGCAGCATATTTGTATTTTTTCACATTTATTTTAGCAGCCTTTTGCCTTCATGAAATCCTTGTTATCCGTTGCCATATCAAGTTTTATTCTGTTCTTTTCTTTAACTTAGCGTAAGAGCAACACCGCCACCATTCTTTTTATCTCAGCTATTTCAACTCAAGCGGAACCGCATTCCATTTCTGTCAAGGATTTAAAGATATGCGTTTATCTGCATGTGTGGATAGGACATATATATAATGTATATGTTACTGTGGTCATGTTTCTTTCTGGGAGTACGGTGGCATTTGTAGCTCGATCTTTATCAGCCAAATCTACACTTAAAATTATCACCATAGCTACAAAATGCCCTCTCAATCCGGTGGCTCTGACCAGGTACTTTGTTTATTCCCCCGCCCTTCTCTTTATTTTGAGGGGTTTTACGCTAGAAAATGGTCTTTTTGCTAATGCTATTGTCAGTTAACAATAATCTTGTCAGCCTGACCGCAATCCTTATAATTAACAAATGAATCCATAAATATTTTGGATACTAGTTTTGTTTAAATTTAAACAAAGTCATTTTCAAATTTCACAGTAAGTTTGGTTTTTTTTTTTAAAAACATAGAATAAATTGTTTGCTGATTTGTAATAAAACATTTTCATTCGTTAATTTTAAAAATTTGAATAATTTTGTTTGTTTATTGAGAATAATTGAATAAAATATGGAGCAGTTTGTTCCCAAGTTTGTAAACTTTAAAGCTAATTTCTAAAATTTGGACCAAATTTATATTTGCTGGGTTGTAAATTGCTTAAGAAATTTTTGACTCAGCAAGAATTTCAATGTATAATTTCTTAGAGAAAATAGTCTTTGTTTTCTTGCAAATGATCTTTGTTTATTTTCTCTTATTTTTTAAGGAATGATCTCGTCCCTCTTTTCTATAAGGATTTGGAATTTTGTAAGAAATAAAACAGATTTGCATTAATGTTTTCCATTTGTTTGTTGTTTAATATTTGGGGGTTTTATGCAAATGTTGATGACAGAATATCTGTGAAAATTTTGTAACTGTCTTGTAGCAAACATTCTACTAGATAAAATCTGGCATGTTTGCCATGTGTAGCTTTATAACAATTTTTTTAAGCAAATATTTTTTTTAAACAAAAATAATTGGGGAAACCAGGTTTTAATACATAGAAAAATATAAATATATTTATCAAACTTTGTGCTATAATTTTAACTAAAGCTTGAATTTTTAACTGTGTTTTTCAATTATTTAATGTGATCTATGATTAGAAGTTAAAGTCAATTATTTATCATTTGTTGTCATTTCCATGTGTCAAGCTAACTAGTTTGTGGAGCTCTTGGTCAATAGTAATAAGTCATTTTTGATATGTGAAAGTATGAGTAGGGTATTTGGTTTATAGAGCTCTATGTCAATAATATGATCAGGGTATGACTAATGAATTCAAATTTAAGATTGATCATTTTCAGGGTTTATATGATGTAAAGTGAATTGTTTGATTAAAATAGTGTAAATAATTTTTAAATCAATTTTCAAATCAGATTCAGTACTTAATCATTAAGATGATTTTTGATCCATTTAAAATTATGTTAAATGAAATGAAAAATAGAGATGACGATTTAATTGATTGTATTGAGATGGTTAACACAATTCAATGCTTATGACTGGATTGATATATTGAAAAAGAAATAAAATTAATTATACATTATGATTATAATTATGTTAACACAACATTCTTACATTACTATTTCAATTATGGTATCATCCTATTGGTTGAGTTTATATTATTATATTGACTAATTATATCAGCGATTGTGGAATTAATTATTTGAATGAATGATAATTTAGAGTCAAAGAAATAAAATACCTTCAAAATACAAACATTTTATAAAAGGATTAGTTTTTTGGTTACGTATGCTACAATGAAAGAGTGGGAATTAAATAAGGGAATGAAAGTTTTGCAAATGATTTAAATGTTATAGCTTTAAGACTCCAAGCTCTTAAACAACATCGTTAGGATATATATGTAAATACTAAATAATTTTTATATTATATATATATATATATATATATATATATATATATATATATATATATCATAATATTAAACATTTAATTATATGTGGTGTTTTTAATATATGTATTATAAAATTTCAAAAACAAAAATGAAATAATTATTTTATTCTTGAAAAAACAATAATAATTATAATAATATGGAAGAAGTATATATGACCAAAAAAAAATTAAATATTTAAGATCATCCAATATCTATTGACAAGAAAAAATCTTAAATATTTAAGAGCATCCAATATATAATACCAAAGTATTTAACACTACATATTTAAAAAAGTATTAAAAAAACATGGAAGAACCAATATTTTTGAACATGATAAAAGCTTCTTAAAAGACTTATGACACCTTAAACAAGCATTAATTATTTTTATAATTTTCTTTGTCTTATCTTTATTTCATAGATGGAGTACAAACATATGTCAAAAAAATTCTTAAATTTTAAAAAGCATCCAATATCTAAGACGAAAGTATTTAACACTACATACTTAAAAGAAAGTATTAACAAAACATGGAGGGACCAATATTTTTGAAAATGATCCAAGCTTTTCTAAATACTTATGATACCTTAAACAAGCATTAATTATTCTTAAATTTTTTTTTGTGTTATCTTTATTTCATAAGTGGAGTACAAACATATATATGAATAGTCTCACACCTTTCCTAAATGGGAATAAACAAATTTCATAAAAATATATAAACATAAGAGTAAAAAGTTAAAAGATCTTAATCATTCTAATATATATTAGTTTTTTAAAGATTATATAACAAAAAAATATTTGATTTCTTATGTTAATATTATTTTTTTTTTAAATTTTATTGAGGTTGAATAATAATATGTGCATCAAATTTAAATAAAGACACTTTTTAAATAAATATCATTAATAAAGTGATTTTAAAATGTTAAATACTTATTAAAAATGAATTGACATAACTTATTAAACAAATTTTTTAACATATTAAAAAAAAAATTATAAATAAATATTATTTATAATTTTTTTATTTTAAAATAAATTATTTTAATTGTATTTAAATTTTTTAATTGAAAGATAAATATTGTGATTCATTAGATTAGTGGAAGGATTCAAAATAAATTTTGATATCATTTACATCAATTAATTTACAATTTTTTTTATAGATTTAATTATTTAATTAAATATTCAAAATATATTTATCTTTTGTTTCACTTCAATAACCTATGTTATATGTTTATGAGAAAGTTGATAAAAATACATTTATTTTTTACTTCACTCGCATGTCCCATATTGTATATTTAAGAGAGTGCAATAGTTCATTGTGAGTATGTTAGTTTTGTAAGATTTATAATAAATATAGACATTAATGGATTAATTAAATAAAATAAATATTTATTTAAAATATTATTTTTATTAATATAAATTAGTTAGGATAATTTTATAAAAAAAACTATTTTATGTATTGTATTTAATTATATTTGAAATTATTATTTAATAGTTAATTGATATTCAGGAATCCAATATTAATTGCTTAAGTGCATGTTAGAATATTTATTTTTGTAAGATTTGTGGAGCAGTTGAAGTGGTTCACATATTCATTATTGTTTCCATATCTTGGTAAGAGTTATATTCATTTAATTTTTATTGAAATAAAATGAATTTTGGTAGGTTTTTAAGAGTAATTGTTACATTTTTAAAATAAATTTATTAATTAAATAATTTAAAATACAAAAAATATCTAAGTTAAATTTAGAAAATGTAGATTAAAACATGTATAATGATAAATTGAACAAGTATTCATAAAAAATAATGCGATAAAATATTCAAATTTTTATTTTATATAATCAAATCTTCTATGATTTTATTGAATATTAATATTTATTAGATTATTTTAAAAAATATATATTTTGTATTTTCTATTCTCATATAGATTTTTAATTTACGTAATCTAAAGAATATGAAATAGTATACATTTTTCAATTATTTGATCTCATTAAAAATATTTCTTATTATAAATAATTTTGAAATTATTATTAAAATTTTAATTAGAATGTCCCTTTTAAACCACACCTTAAATGGGCTTAAATATAACATTTTAAAAAAAACCACAACTACGTAATATAATAAATGTAGAAAAACAATATACAAAAGATTAAGATAAGAATAAATTAAAATAAATTATAAAACTAAATAATAATTAATTTTTTTTTTTTTTTTCCATTAAAGTAATTTATTGATTATTATTAATTCAAACACCCAATCCTATAGTAACTAATCCTATAGTAACTAGATTAAAAAAATTCACAACATTTTATAATCATTTAATCCTAAAATTTAATATAGGGTAAGTACAAACAAGGACCCCATTCTATATTTTGAAAATATAAAAATAATGGATTCTTAACAACAAATAAGATTTTTATATAAATCAAACCCTTTTAAATAACAATACATTAATCTCTCCTCTCCTAATTTTTCAAATGGTTAATATAAAATATTTCTTCTAATATTAAATGAACAAAAAGATTATCTTTTATCCCATATAATATTCCTTTCCACATCTCCTTAAATTCTATTGGTCTACAACTCAACCTGGGGAAATAGAAAGGGAGAGCTCTCTTTCTAATGTCTAATTTGAATGCCGAGGACTATTATTCTCGTTTTCGAACCAATAAGTGGGATGACGCTTTTGTGTAATATATTGAATCGCCATATGGAGTATTTATATTTAAACCCTCATTTCTTATTTTTGAATCTATTCCAATGAATTTATATACCATGACCATGCTGTAATATCGACCGTTTTGAGATGGTTGACTCAATTCAATGCTTAAGAATTGATTATATTTTAAAAATGAAATAAAATTAATTTTGGATTATATTTGTAGGTATTTTAACATTAATCTTCATATACTTGTTATTATTTTGATTGTGACATCATCTCATTAATAAATGGAGTAGGGTTTATTGAGTTTATATTTTATTTTGAAGGAATGAGAATTTTATAGTCGTAGAAAGAACAACTTTTCAAAATAAAAAAATTTGATAAAAGGATTAGTTTTGGTTTCAAACGTGTTGGAATGGGAGAATTGGAATCAGATTAGGAAGTGAAAATGTTGTGAGCAATATAAATACTACAACGTTAAGAATTTAGGTTCTTAAATTCCATTGCTATAATGTATCTACAAATATTAAATAATTTTGTATACTTGTAAAATGTATTTTTATTTTATATATTTACCTAGTCATAAACATCATATTATATGTGGTGTTTTTTAAGTAGATGTGCTAGAAAATTTTAAGGACACAAAGGGGAGTTCTTTTACAACAGAAAAAATGATAATAATAATAATAATAATAATAATAATAATAATAATAATGATAACATGGGAGAGTCACACATGATGAGAAGCATGCTCAAATTTTAAAGATCTTCTAGTGTTTCATTTTCAATAGAAAATGTTATGGAAGAGGCTATAGTATTTAGTACTACATACTTAAAGAAAGTATTATCAAAACTTGGAAGGAGCAATATTTATCAACATGATCAAAGCTTTTTAAAAGAGGTATGTCCCTTTACACAAGAAAAAATGAATATTATATGTTGTTTTATGTCTTATCTTGATTTTATAGGTGGAGTACATGCTCGTATATGAATGGTCTCACACCTTTCTTAGATGGGAATCAATAAAGTTTATAGAAATATACAAACAAGATAGTACGAGGTAGAAGCTATAAAAAAATCTTGTCAATATTGACTTTTTTAAAGGTTAAGTATCCAAAATATTAGACTATTTATATTACTAGATTTTTATTGTTTAAAGGTTTTTGTCAAGGTTAAATAGCAAGAAAATTCTAGAACTGAGCAAATTGTAATTCAATATACTATAGTCTACACACCAGACTAGAATGAAAGCACTCTCTAGATAAATATCATTAATAAGGTTCTTTAAAGGCCTCTAGTTAAAAATAAGGTTGACATAACATTTAAAAAAAAGATTTGACAGATTAAAAATATTTTATATTTATTTATAATTATTTAATTTTAAAATAAATAAATTATATTATATTAATTATTTTTAATTGAAAGATAATATTGTGATCCAATGGATTAGTGGGAATAACTCGAAACACACCTTAATATAATCTATATCAATTAAACTACAACTCTTTTAATATATTTAATCAAATCATAAAATATATTTATCTTCTATTTCACTAAAAAACATAAAATATATTTATCTTATATTTTGTTTATGAAAAATTTGATAAGGATGCATTTACTTTTTAATTCAGTAAAATTTCTCTATCTAAGAGAAAACTGATGAGGATACAATAGTTCATAATGAGCGTAATCATATTTTTTTAACCTATACAATTAATATAGATGATGGAATAATTAGATGAGATGAATATTAGTTTCAATTAATTTCCATTAATATAAATTGGCTAGGATGGTTTGATTTCTAATATTTTATTTATTATATTTTATTTGATTTTAAAGTATTCTTTAATATATTAAAGTTTGATTAATTTCTACATCAGATGATGGATAGGTTCAAGGATCCCCAATTTAATATCAATAAGAGAGCACACAACAAAATGATTTTTTTAGGGTAGATGAAGTGGAGTTTTCTGGGAATAGGATTGCCAAAATATCAACCAGCATAACTAATCTTGATGACCTTTTTTAATGAATATTTAACACTTGACCAAATGAAATTTATTAAAAATAGAATTGTTCAAGGTTGGAATGTTTCTATTTTAGAAATCCTTCTTAATAATTTCAATAGAGTCATGTTATTTGTTTTTAAAATGGTTCATGAATTGATAAGCGAGGCCACTGAAAGGTAGTGATGTGACATGATGCCACTCATTAAAAAAATAGTATCTATGTTTTTTCATTTTTTAAAATTTTATTATATATTAATGTTGCAATGTTATATTTTAAATTTTTTATATGTAATTACCAATTGGTATTTATAAGTTTATAAAATGATGGATTTTGGGCTTTGAAAAATCAAAGTAATTAATTATTTGAATATGAAATGATTCAAAGTTATTGTGTTGCAGTGGAAAAATTATGTCATTTCCTACTTAAAAGAAGCATAATAGAGAATAAGTCAATTTTTTCTATACTTGAAAGGTTACACAAATAATGACACAATTAGTATAGCCATGGTACTAACAATATTATAGTCTATATTTTTAGCACACTAAGCTTTACCAAATGACATTATAGATAAAATATACCTTAACCAATACATATTCTATGATTTCATTGTGATGTGTATATGATTAATAGATGATTTCAAAATTATGAGGTATGACATATAATTTTATATTTTTTTCATTATAAAACTAAATACATATATGCTAAAATTATTGATAGTTTTTATATCATAATAAAATATGTGAAGCTCCAAGGACATACATCTTCAACCATTTTGTCTTATATGATGGACCATACTGAATGCATAGAAAATGAGGCATTAAATCATATCAACAACCATATCAACCTTTCACTTAAGGAATTGAGCTGGGAATTTCTAAATCCAAATAATGGCTTACTTGATTATGAAAAGTAATGTTTCAATCTTAATAGAGGAGTAAAACTTATCTACCTATTTTAAGATAGAGTTATCTATTCCAAAAAAGAGGTCAAACATCAAATATTTAAAGTTCTTGTTGAACCTATGGACATATAGATCAAGGCATAGATTTTATCATATCATAATGAAAATTCAAGTTTAAGTTAGACATATTATATCATGATTTATATAGATCTCCACCGAAGTATAGGTTTTTGATCTAAAGTTTATTGTGTGGTTATTGTTTTTATAATATCTTACTTAGTAGTATTAGCATTTTGATAGTTGAATTTGGTCTATTGGATTAAGAGACCTTGCATTTTGATTTATAGTTATGAATTTTATGTAATTATCTTAGAGAGGAGAAGAAAGATACTCTGGGATTTATATGTTTTTTCAAAATATATTTTATTGTACATTTATATATTTTATTTAAATATTTAGAGAATTAATGGCTGAAATTACTTAAATTTGTAAATAATCACCTTTTCAACCCACTATAATAATTTTTTTAATTTTATATTACCTACATTATAGTTTAGAAGATAATTCTATTATATATTTAACTATGGTTATGATTTATTACATGTGCTTAGTGGTCACATTGTTCCCTTTATTTCAACCTTCAACAAGTTTAAAGTAAATAATTATGGCATATAATTTAATGTTCATAAATTTTAGTATTGGTGAAAGAGGGTTTCAATGAGGGACCCTGCCCTTTACAAAAAATAAGCATTTGTGGTTTTGAGACCAAATATTACAATAAGCATGCCAAGAGGGACAAATGAGAATAGTCAGCCAAAAAATAGTAGAAAAGTATCAGAAAAGCAAAAACTTAAGTTTTAGCTCCCATCAATTCTTCATATTCCTTAGTCCAATTGTAAGTGATATTTTCTACTGGAATATTTTTTCTTGTTGGTTTGAAGTTTGAAATTTTCCTCTACAAGGCCCTTCATCTTCTTGTCCATTTTGAGATTCTCAATGTTTTCATTTTTTTTATTTTTGTGAGGGAGTGAAGGGCATCCATATTTTGAAGACTTTTCATGATAGTCAGCCTACTATAATCCACAAGCATGATGTGATTTTCATTGAGAGATTCATTTGATTTTTCTAGAGTGAATAGTCTTTCCTTAATATTTTGGAATTTTGAGTTCATTTCCAGGAGGTCAAATTTTATATAATAGATACCATCATTTAGACTAAGTTTTTGGATTTTATTTTTGATCCTTTTCTAGTCTTTTAAGAACCAACACAAGATAAATTTGTACAAATCCACCTCATCTTTGATTTTGCTAAGTTTGGTTTGGTATTTATGCTCCTCCATGATTTCATTAAATTCCATGGGGAATTGGTTTCCATGGGGGTGGGGGTGGGACTGGCCTTCAAAAAAATTGGCTCTTGAATAATATAAGAGGTATGGATTTTTTATTTTAGCATTTTTAGGGTTTTGGTAATTTCCTTTAGTTTGCTACTTTCATTGGGATCATGCGAGGTGGAGTGAGGAGTGGCAGTAAGAGAATTGGGAGCAAGGGAGGGCGTGGGGATAGAGAGAGAAGGGGAGAGGTCATAAATTTTTTTTTTATATTTTTTATTCTTTATTGGGGTGTGGGAAGGTCTGGCAAGGGGTTAGCAACTTTTTTATTCTTGACAAGGGGAAGTTCTTGCTCATTTTGGTCACTATCAATTAAGATGGGGTCTTTGGAATTTTGAGAAGAGGCCAAGGGTTTGGATAAACTTCTAAGGATTCTAGGAGGGATGTTTATTTTAGGTTTAGGATTATCCATTTTGGGAATGATAGGGGAGATGGCATTGGAGGCATAAAATAACTTTTGAATTAGGAAAATCATAGCTTTGTGAAGAGGATATTTTCCTTTCCCATATTGACTTCATATATCAAGGATTTAAGAAGGATATAAAAAGGAAGACTTAGTTTGGTAATATGTTAGAAATAATTTAGAATAGGAAAATGAAGTTGATGCATAAGAATATACCTTACATCCAAGGTCACATACCTCATTATTTTTTCTTCAACTATGTCGAAGGGTTTTAGGATGTCGTTTCTCAAGAATCCCCCAATGCATTCAGGAAAGTGCTCATTTTATCTCAATAATTTATCCATCTCTTCCTTGTGATCTATGTTAAATTTGGTGAAAGTGACTTATATTTTTAGGCCTATGACTTGGGTAATGATATCTTTAGAGATCTCAGCATAAACATTATTGATTGTGACCACATGATCTTCCCAATAATTGACAAATTTCCTCGACAAGTGTTTGTCATATCTAAACATTGTTGATGAAATTCATCATCCCACTAGTTTTGAGGATCTCCTAGACCTTTATATCCTTTCTAAAATTATCTTTAGACATGGTTTCTATTATATTGATATTTCCACCCATTGTGTAGAGGATGTAAATCTTGTGGAGAGCACTACAGTAGGAGAAATGAGTAACATAATAGAGATTATAAGTGGCTCTTTTCCTTTAGTCTATTTGATGGTTCTATAAGTTACCTTGAGTCCCATGTGCAAAGAATATAAAAAATCCATTCTTATGATTTTTATTGATCATAGTTGTATGCAGATTGAAGCTAATTTCATATTCATTAGTGTGAAAAACCATATCTATCTCTTATGATTATTGCATCAAAATTATTTAGAGAAAGTGTCATTATTTTGTCATATTTTGAAAGCTTTCACCATCAACCCTTGATTTTAAAATAAGTTGGCAAGGTGATTACATTCACAATAGGTATGTTGGGATTTCACCTTTTAGAAATCGTTGTTTATGTCTAGGACTTCTTCTATGATGTAGTCAATAGTCCAAGTAGGTTTATTGATCTTATTGATGTAGTTTATAATGTTGAAGAAGTCACCCTTACCTAGTAGATTATTAACTATAAGATTTATGACCACTTGGATACCCCATAGGGCTGCTAGAGCTTATACCTTGTGGTTAATTTAGTGACCCATTCCTCCTTCATATGTAACTATCAAATTTACCTTGCCATCTCTTAAGACATCTCATCCACCAGACATTCCTAGGTTTCCTTTAGAATCCATATAAAGATTTAAATTAATCCATCTTTGATTTGGAGGAATCCATTTATTATTCCTCGTAATTTCTATTATATATTTTGTTATGATGCTAGACAATCAGGTTGGGAGCTAATTTTTAGCTATGTTCTCCTCATAGTTAGATAGTTGTTGATCCTTGTCCCTTTTTGAGATTTTAAATTTTTTAATAATTTAATTGAAAACTTTCTCGACAAACCTATTATAAGTTTTGAAAGATTCCCTGAAGATCCTATTGTTTATTTCTTTCCACACTCCTAATATTAAGCAGGGGAAAAATAAAGTCCATATTTTCTTGAGATGTTTATTAGTGAAGAGAGGATCCAAAGAAACCCACAAGTCACTTAGATAAAAAGAATGGATCATTTAATTTTTAATTTTTGAATAATAAGATTCCATATCTTATGGATAAAAGGGTATGGAAGGAAGAGATGGGGTATAGTTTCAAAGTCAGCCTCACAAAGAGCACATCAGTTGACCAATGCAAGACCCTATTTAGATAGATTATTAAAGGTGAGGATATTATTTAAAATTAAAATCCAAATAAAGATATTGACTTTTGGAATTAAATCCTTGTCCCATATTTTGGACCATGGGAAGATCTCTCGATTTGGAGGGATAATTTGGGTGTATCATGATCTCACTTCATTCTCCACTAGGAGTTGTAGTCTAGGATAGGGCATCTTATTTGAAGAGTTTGGGAATATGAGAACTTTAGAGAATAATATTGAGGTATAAAATAATTATTGCATGCTCATTAATGACATTGGTGATCTGAAGATGCTTCCAATTTTTTATGTTACCTTGAATCTAAATATAATCTATTATCACTATGCCAAATTATTATTGTTTTTGATCTCTGATTTAGTACCGAGATTTGAGATATGATAATGGATGATCAAGTATCTAGGGGTCCTCTTAGAACCTAATATTGATTCCATTAACTAACTTCCATAAGTATCCTTGTCTGAATGTTCATAGTTAATTTCTTCACAAACATTAATTTAAAATGTTCACAATATCCAAGGTGATATCATAGATTCATCATTGTTCCCATAACTTGGTAAGTGTTCAATGAATTTTAATTTTATTGAAATAAAATATTTTTTCGATGGTATTTTTAGTAATTATTATATTCAATAATGTTTATTATTTATGTATTTAGTTATTTAAAAAAATACCTAAATTAAAATTTAGAAAATATATATTAACATACACATATCAACATGTTTAATAGGTATTCCTAAAAATTATTTCAATTAAAAAGTTATTTTCTAGGGCATGGAATAGTCCCTCTAGAAATTTGTTTTATATAGTACAAATGCCTCTTATTAAATGTCTTCAACATTTTACTTTATATAATAGTAACCTTTGGTTGATCTTGTTGAATATTAATATTTATTTATGCATTTTAAATAACCTAAATTCTATATGATTTGTTCTCGTGTGATTTTACATAATTTAGAGAATATGAGGTGGAATGTATCCTTCAAATAACTTACCTCATTAGAGACATTCCTTATTATGAGGAGTATTGTCATTATTTTTAAAATGTAATTGCAATATGTTAAAATGGGCTCAATTAGGGTATTTATTTTTAAAATAAATCCACAAATTAATATGATAATTAACTTAAAAAAATACATATAAGAGCTTGAGAGAGGATTAAATTAGAATAATCTACATAGTTAAATAATAATCCATTTTCCCCCTTTTTTAATTTCAATAAAATAATTCAACAACTATTATTAATTCAAGGACCCAATCCCTCCATCAACTAGGTTCTAACAACTCAAAACCATTTCTTATCATTTAAGCTATGTAGAAATAGGGATTCCAGTCTCTATTTTATATTTTTAAAAAAAAATCTAATTAATGGATTCTTAACATCCAATAACACTTTTATATACTTCAAGGCCTTTAAAAGAATGATATATTTTTGATAAATTCGAGCATAAGAAATATTTTCATCAATGTTAATAGAAAAATGCTTAATAAATTGATATAATATATCAATTTATGCTAATGGATTGAATGATTTGAAGGATTAAATATGTATATCATAAAACCAATGCAAGGCATACTCTTTTAATCTTATTAGAAATAACTTGGTAATTTATCATTAAAATAATAATCCAAACATTACAATGATAAGATTTGAGATGTTTTTATTCATCTCCTTTTCCTTTATATAGTGTAATTTTAGGAGATACAAATATTATAGGTAAAGGATATGAGTTAATATTAGGTGCTAACAAATTATTAAGTAAAGCTTCAGAATCTAATGATTAACTAGATTTTGGGACAGCTTGATCTAACTACAATAATTTAGAATGTTAAAATGTAATAAGTTTAATAATGGATTGTGTAGTATCCAATATATGTGATGTAGTATGTATAACTATCAAAGGTTATGTATGATTCACTTGGTTATGCATAGGAATATAAATATGTTGTAATCATCATGTTTCCCCCATGCCTAAAGGTTTTGATGTAATAATAACATCAACAATAGGAGTAGAAACACATTTGATAGGTTTTATAAGAGGTTTTTCAACATAATCATTAAGTTCTTAAGACATGCTAGCATAAGTATGTTTCATTTTTTCTTTTCTAGCTAAAAATAACAAAGAGTTAAGTTCCTATGGATGGTTACAAAGGAATTCATTAAATTAGGTCACATCAACATGTTAAAATTTATTCTTATTTAAAAAATTAGATTAATGGGTTTTATCACTTTTTATGGTCATAATATGTCCATCAAGAGGATGTAAATTAAGCCTTATAGCATATTGAATGTATAACTTCTATTGTTCATATACCATTCTTGATTTTAATAATGTTGCATTAATACTATGTGTTTTATCTTATGATTTAATTCATTTTATTACATTGGTGTGAATAATTTTCCTCATTAGTGAAATAAAACATGCGATGAAAATATATATGATTGATAAAAATATTACTCATCCAATAAATTGAGGTCAACATACCCCCATTTATTGAAAATGAGGACCCTTGTTCAATTTTTGTGAATTGTGCCATGAATTAGCCATTCAACTTGATCAAAATGCATTTTTAAACATCATGTTGTGATTCAACTTACACTGGCATGTTAGAATATAATCTTTCTTTGAATTTATCTAATGTTACTAACATTTTCTTCATGTGTTTCCATGTTATAGATTTAATGGATCTTCATTGGAATGAGAAAGTGTTTAGCGTTTTAAGTTTAAATGATCAATTTGACCCTTTTGCTTAAACCCTTGGTCTCTAATTGGTTTATTGAATCCAAGTTCAAATAATGTTAAAAAACCTTAGTCTAAATTTATTTAGCCTAAGTTATTATTAAGTGGGTTAATTTTTTTCATGGGTAATTTTATTATATTTTAGACCTAGTTTAATTTTAACCTAAGTCTTAATCGAGTTTATTAATTTTGATGTAGAAAAAATAGACCAACCTTTTGGAGGCCATAACTTTTTGACCTGTAACTCAGTTTGAGCTCTTTCATGCACCAAAATGACCATATCAAAAAGTTTGATTCTACTCTAAGCTTCTTTATCTGTTTACAATTGATTTCAATGTTTTTCAGAGGTCAAATGTGATCATTTTATGGTCTAAAATTAATGTTTAATGATTTTTTAGGAATTTTCTATTTTTATAAATTTTATATTTTTAGAACTAGACATCAAATTTAGTTGAATTTCATCCCATAGGTTAATTTTAGTATTTAGATTATTTTAAGAAATTTTATATTTGCATGTGTTTGCATGCAAAATTTTCTATAAATAGTGACCACTAAAAATAGATGTTTTGTTTTTAAAAATTTTAGATTTTTCAAATTTTTGCATGTCAACTCTAAATTTTGAGTTGAGGCTTATTTAAGCATGGTTTGAATTTGTAATTATTTTAAGTCATTCAATACAAATTAGTACAAGTTATTATTTATAATTTTGGTCTATTGGTAATTTTATTTGTCTTATTAGTTTTCAAGTTTATTAACTGGTATCAGAGCATGTTTGAATCTTGGAGGAGTAAAGAATGGTGAGAGGATAAGGAGGTTTTTCACAAATTAACTAGACTATACAAGATCTACAAAGACAATTTTAACAATTAACATAGGTTATCACCAATCAATAGAGAAGATACAAATCATGATAAAGAAGTTCAACAAGAGTAGCCACCATCAATGGAAAAGAGGATGGTTTGAGATTTAGAAGGAATAAATGAAAGAATCAAGGTTGATGTTTTAGATTATGGAGGTAGTTTAAAACTAGAGGATTTGATAGATTAGATGAATAACATAAAAAATTCTTCAAGTGGAAGACTATGAGAGAAGACAAGAAGGTAAAGTTGCATGCGCGAAATTGAAAGGTCATGAAATGATTTGGTGGGATCACTTGAAGAAAGAGAGACAAAGAAAAGGTAATGAGAATATTAATTCATGCAAAAAGATGGAGAAGAATCTGAGGGATAAATCTCTTCCCATGGATTATGCACAAACCCTATATAGATGATTTCAAAATTTGAGGCAAAAAGATCATAATATATAAGAGTATACAAATAAATTTTATAAGCTTTCCATATGAGTGGATCATGATGAAATAAAAGATTATATGACTACAAGGTATGCAAATGGTTTGAAATTTTATATTCAAGATGAATTAAGCATGCATAAAATACTTAACATGGTGGAGGATTATCAATTAGCTTTGAAGGTAGAAGAAAAAAATAGATAAAATTTTAGAAGGGCATCTACTAGTCCAAAAAGAGTTAGATTCCTTATAATAAGGGGATGAGGTGGGTTTATTACCACTAGAGGTGGATTTAATGCTAATAAAGGTGAATCATCACATGGTGTATAAAGGCAAGATGATAATAGGCAAGGGTTTCAATACCAACAAAGAGGAAAAGGATTCTAGAGAGGATGAGGTTATGGTGGTGATAGAAGATGGTTTTCAAATTAATGTACATCTTATGTCTGTTATAGATGTGGAGAAGAAGGGCACAAAGCATTTAAGTGTCCACACTATCAATATCAATAAAGGAGGTAATAATATTACCCAAGAGTAAATCTAGTTAAGCCTAAAATAAAAGAGCAGAATACTTAAGTCACACCAACAGATGTTGGAGAGAATCTCATGACGAAAATAACCATGATCTCTCCAAAGAAGGATTAAGTATAGAATAAAAAGGGTGGTGATGCATGGCTATTATCAAATATTTTTCAAACAAGATGTACTTCAGGTGGAAAGGTATGCAAAGTAATTATAGATAGTGTTAGTTGTGAAAATATGGTTTCTAAAGAAATGATTGAGGAACTAAATTTGCAATGTGAAAATCATCCTAATCTTTATTGAATTTCATGGTTTAAGAAAGGTAATGAAGTTACAGTAGATAAAAGGTGCTTAATAAAGATTTTTTATAGGAAAGAGTTATAATAATAAAATATAGTGTGATGTTATTTCAATGGATACATGTCATGTGTTATTGGGAAGACCATGACAATTTGACAAGAAAGTAATTCATGATGGAGCAAAGAACATGTACACTTTTTGTAAAGGTGGTAAAAAGGTAGTTTTGTTACCTCTTAAAGAGGAAGAAAAGACATAAAGCATGCTCTCTCCTAAATAATTTATCCAAGATATGAAGGTAGTAGGTTATTGTTATGTATTAGTAGAAAAGAATGAAGAAACAAAATTTTTGCCAATACCAATAAAAGTAGTAACAGTGTTGAAAGAATATATAGATGCTATGCCTGATGAGTTACTAAATGGTTTACCACTGAAGAGAGATATATAACATCACATTGATTTGATTCCAAGATCAGCTCTACCCAATCAACTAACTTATAGGATGAGTCTAACAGAATATGTAGAATTAAATAATTACGTTACTAAATTGCTAAGGAAAAAGGTAATAAGGGAGAGTATGAGTCCTTGTGCAACACAAACTTTACTGACTCTAAATAAATATGGGAGATGAATAATGTGTGTGGATAGTAGAGTGATTAATAAAATTATAATGAAGTATAGGTTTCCTATACCTCATTTAGATGATATGATGGATGTGCTTACAGGAGCAAAATATTTTACCAAGATTGATCTGAGTGGTTATTATCAAATTCAAATTCATGAAGGAGATGAGTGAAAAAATGCATTCAAGACTACGGATAGCTTATATTGTGTGCATGGTGATGCCATTTAGATTATCCAATGCACCTAGCACATTTATGAGGGTGATGAATACAATTCTATGAGAATATATTGGAAAGTTTATGGTTGTTTATTTTTATGGTATTTTGATAATCAGTAAGACTAAAGAAGAACACTTACAATATTTGAGAATGGTAATGTATTTGTTAAGAAAAGAGAACATGTATGCAAATTTGAAGAAGTGCAAGTTTATGCGGAATAGTTTGGTATTTTTGGGATTTGTAGTTTTAGTAGATAGTGTGAAAATATATGAAGAAAAGATAAAGACAATTTTTGAGTGGTCTATTCCAAAAAACATTACAGAGGTAAGAATTTTCCATGGTTTAAAAACTTTTTATAGAAAATTTATTAAAAAATTTAGTAGTATTGTGGTACCAATAACAGATTACACGAGAGGAAAAAATTTGATGGACTAGAGCAGCCACAAAAAGTTTTGAAATTTTGAATAAGATTACAAAAATACCAATTTTAACATTACCTAATTTTAATAAAGTGTTTTAGGTTCATTGTGATGCTCCATTTGTGGGAATTGGTGTTGTGTTGATTTTAGAAGGAAAGCGAATAACATATTTTAGTGAGAAATTAAATAAAGTAAGAATAAAGTATTCTACTTATGATGTTGAACTTTATGCAATTGTGAAAGCATTAAGACATTGGATGCATTACCTAGTGCCTAAAGAGTTTACACTATTTACATATCATGAGGCTTTGAAGTACGTGAATACACAAAAGAAGTTTAATAGTAGGCATGCAAAGTGGGTTTTTTTCTTACAAGGGTATACTTCTAGGTTGAAACATAAATCAAGAAAAAAAATTAGGTAGTTGATGCATTGAGTAGGAGAGTAATTTTATTAACTACTATGGTGAGTGAAGTAATTGGATTTGAAACTATTAAAGAATTATATGATGCTGATCCATATTTTGGCAAGATAGTTGAACAGTGCAGGAATCCATTAATAGGTAGGACATATATTATTAATGATGAGTATCTTATATAGGAATGTTATCTCTTCAAAGGGAAACAATCATGCATTCCATTTGGGTCTCTATGAGATGATATAATAAGAGAATTACATCGTGGTGGTTTGGCTGGACATTTTGGTAAGATGAAGATAATAGCTTTGGTGAAAGAAAAATATTTTTGGCCAAATATGAAGAGAGATGTGACAAGGTATGTTTCAAGGTGTATATCATGTTACGTGGCTAAAGGTCATGCACAAAATATTGGAATTTACATGTTATTACTGGTTCCAAGAGGGCCATGGATAAAATTGAGTATAGATTTTGTGTTGGGATTGCCAAACACACAGAGAGGTAATGATTTAATTTTTGTTATTATAGACATATTTTTTTAAATGGTTCATTTTATTGCATGTAATAAAACCAATGATACCAATATAGTTGTAGAATTATTTTTTATGGATATTTTGAGATTGCATGGTGTTCCAAAAACTATTACTTTAGATAGGGACACAATATTTCTAAGTCATTTTTAGAGGACTTTATGGAAGAAGATGGGTACTAATCTATAGTTCAGTAGTTCATATCATCCACAAATAGATGGATAAACATAAGTTGTGAATAAGAGCTTAGGAAATTAATTGAGATGCATAGTGGGAGAGAAGCCAAAGCAATGGGACTTTGCTTTACCACAAGCTAATTTTACATATAACAGTTCAGTGAATAGATCAACAGAAAAGTCACATTTTTGAATTATTTGTGAGAGAAATCCTATGGGTATTTTATATTTGGTACAATTTGTAATTGTAGATCTAATTAGTGATGATGCAGAAGCATTTACAGAACATATGCAGTAGTTACCAAAAAAAGTAAGAAGAAAGTTATATAAAAGTAATGAGAAATATAAAACAAGAATAGATGCTAAAAGAAGATTCAAGGTATTTTTAGGAGATTTGGTGATGGCTTACTTGAGGAAAGAAATATTTTCAAAAGGTACGTACAATAATTTGAATTATAAGAAAATAAGACTATGCAAAATTGTGAAGAAAATCAATGATAATGCATATGAGGTGAGTTTACCACATAATTTTGATATATATCTAGTATTTACTATTTTAGATTTATATGAATTCCATCGAGAAGAGGATGAAGAATTAAATTGGGATCAATAGGTTCCAAAGAAGAAAAAATAAAAAATAGTGCAAATTTTGGATATGAAGATAATGAGCACAAGGAAAGGGAATTATAATAGGTATTTGGTGCAGTGAGAGGGATTACACTAAGAAGACAACACTTAGACTATAGAATGGGAGATGAATAATATTGATAAAGACAAATATCAACTATATAATCAGGCCAACTCGCAGACGCTGAGATGTTTTCAACTAGAGGAGAATGATGTAGAAAAAATAGACCAACCTTTAGAAGCCATAACTTTTGACCCGTAACTCAGTTTGAGCTCTTCCACATGTTAAAACGATCATATTGAAAAGTTTGATTCTTTCCTAACTAGATATATTTACTTAGAGTTAATTTCAATATTTTTTGAAGGTTAAACATGATCATCTGAGGGTTTGAAATTAACATTTAATGATTTTTCCAGGAATTTTCTATTTTTAAAAATTGTATATTTTTAGAACCAGATGTCAAATTTAGTTGAATTTCATCCCATAGGCTAATTTAAGTATTTAGGTTATTTTGGAAAAAATTTATAGCCACGTGCACTTGCATGCAAAACTTACTATAAATAGAAGTTGTTAAAAATAGACTTTTTTTTAGATTTTAGATTTTTTAATTTTTGCATGTCAACTCTAAATTTTGAGTTGAGGTTTATTTAAGAATGGTTTGGGTTTGTAACTATTTCAAGTCATTAAATATGAATCAATACAAGTTATTTTTTATAATCTTATCCTATTGGTAATTTTATTTGTCTTGTTAGTTTTTGGGTTCATTAAACTCATTTAAACCTTAGTTTAATATTATGCTAAGTATTTTTATATATCTTAAACACTTACTTCTTTGATTTTATTGGTCATAGTAATGAATTAAATGTGAGGATGCCAAGTGTAAAAATATTGAAAGCTTGAAAAGAGGATCAACTCTATGCAGGTGTTCATCTAAAGTTAGCAAGTCAAAATTTCCTCATATCAAAGATTGATGGTGCACGTTTAGGACATGATCAATGATCCATATCAAAACCTAAGGTTAATAAGCCAAGATCAAGGATATAATTGTACATTTGAACATTGATAGTAAACACGAAGTTGACATGTCAAGGAACCTAAGATGGAATTCTAAGGTGAAAAGTGTCACAATCACAATGTGTGAGTTTTTATATAAAGATGGAGATTGATGGTCCATGGTTGATCATGCATTTAACAGATCAATGGTATGAGTTTAATCCTATGAATGAAGATAAAAGAGTCATGATGGATCATGTAATCATAAATGAATGGTACAAAGTGAGTTAATGAGTCAAAGATCTTACATTGCACAAAAAACTACCACATGGTGTGAGATCATTAAAGCGATGGAGACTCTTTTTAAGGTACACAAAGAGACCACAAAACTACAAGTGGCATGATCTCAGATGCGCAAATCAAATATCAATGGATGTAGTGGAAGTCAAGGCCAAGAGACTCCTAAAGAAATCAATGGTTTGAATTTGATCAATCTTGAGAGAGCACAAGATGATGACATATGTCCTAAAAGACAATGGTTACATTTTAAAAATAAATGAGTAGTGTGACATGACAACGCCACATACAAAAGACACATCATATTTAGAAGATCTTATGGACCCAAGCCTATGAAAGATATAAATGTAAAATCCAAATGCAATCTGAGTCACCAAATCTCATATTTCAAACTTATTTCCACCATTAAAGCTCTATATAAACCTTCAAAAAAACCCTAGAATGTATGAAAAGCCCTAAATTGTCCTTGAATGCATTGTGTTGAGACAAGAGAGTTAGATTATCATTTATAAAAGTATAATTCAATTAAAATTATATCAATATTGGCCCATAAACATGTTTAAAATCAAGATGTCAAGCTATATTTGTCATCAGATGTTGAGGGTTGAGTGTTCAAGGACACAAAATTTGTAGCTACTTCATTAAAGACTATGGATAACAATTGCTCTAAATTATTCTAGATAATCGATAACTAGTCAATTATAACCAAATAAGAAGAGAAGATTCTCATAAAAAAGAGAATTTATGATGACATAGTCTTTATTCAAATGACTAAACTCCACTATGTAGCTACAAAACCAGAGGCACTTCACTGTATTGATGTTCTTGGTCCAATTTTGAAAAAAGCTAAAATAGACAAGGGTATGTTTATTAATAAACATAGTTTAAGAAAAAATTATTACATATCCTCAATTGCCTTTGAGTCTTACTATAAGCTACCTAAACCCCATATTGACCCAACCTCCATCATGGGCTAAGAAGCATAACATGATGGACACCCTAGCTAAATGGTTAAAAGTAGGTAAATAAGTTGTTATAGACCCTGCAAAGAAAATCTTAGTGAGTCAATTTAGACCTAGGGTTAAGATGGTCATGACCATGCTGAACAAGTCATATGGATGTACAACTACTACTTATGTATAACCCATATGGGTGATTATGGTCTATTTCATTTTTTAAAAAGTGATGGTTCCTCCCTTAGGTGAAATAATCAGTATTTCCCTAAGCAGACAAATATATGAAATTAAGAATAAGAAGAGGACTAAATTTTACATGATATCATATCTATTAGATGTTTTGTGTGCTACCACTAAGATCCCAAATCAAAGAGAATGGTCTCCAAATGGTACCCAGACTATCTCTCAGTACTACTCCAAATTACATTTCTTGATTGGTACAAGGAACATGAATTTTTTGAGTACCATGATGTTAGAGGACATTCTTAAAGATGATGTATCCAACTCAGGTATTTTATTGAGAATATGCTAGGAAATAGAGAGATATAAAGAGACACCCATGCTCCTATAACTAATCATAACTTGGGTATCTACTAGAATCCATTTTCACAACATAAAAATAAAAACAACCAATAGCAGTACCAAGAATAAATACAATAATGACATATAACTCTACCTCAAAATTGACAATAATAATGCTAACCATAACAACAATAATAAAATGCTAGAAACCAAGGTTAAAGAAACCAAACCAACCAAAGAATTCATCTATCATGCCAACTTTGGCCTCCCCTATTTTGCATATATTTTTTACGTAGTTATTGTTATGTTGTGTTGATTAGGGACTATGATGGATCGATTATCTAATATATTTTATGATGGACATGCTAGATTGGATATAATCATGTTATGTTATTATATTATGATTCATTATTATGTTATGTTGGTTAGGGATCATGATGGATCGATTATCTGTTATATTTTATGATGAACATGTTGATTTGGATATGGTCACATTATGTCATTATGTTATGATTCATTCCATGTCACTTATATGATATATGATCGGAAATGAATTAAAAATGCAAATGTGTATAGTTGTTGATTATCATTGATTGATTGGCTTAAGGGTACTAATGATCATATGATTTTACTATTATTAGAATGCATACTAATAATTTGATGCAATTTTATACCACTTCTTATTGCATGAGAAAAGAGCATAAGAAGTGGGAAAAATAAATAAATTATAATTATGTGTGGAGTACAAGTTTTATGTGGAGTAAGCTCTAGCTCTTATGAAAAGATCATGGAAAATTTTTATGTTGATTCTTTAAAATATTGTTATTAGTGATATATTATCATGATTATTATTGTTACCAAGATGCATTGACATGTGCAATGAGTGTGTAAGAAATTGATAGAAATGGGAAAGAAAGGGAACGATAAGAGGTGGATGATTTATAAACCACATGACATCCTAATCCATGTTAAGTTATGCTAAGTGATATTTGGCCATGTGCGTGTACCCACCTAGTAATTATGTGTATGTGTTCTTCTCCATAGGATTAGTGTTGATTATTTTGGAGCCTTAGGTTGGATGCCGCATAGGTTTTTGTTATTAGTTATTAATGTGTCCATAGATTATGTTGTGTTGATTAATCTTTTAATCAAAAATTAATTTACCTCTTTAATTTTAATTTTAAGATTTTTAGGAAAGCTAAAATTTAAAAGTCTCAAAACTTATTTTAAAAACCTTCCATTGGTGTAAAAAGGGGTCCAAGGAAACATTTTGGAAAGTAAAATATTTATGATTTCACCCTTCTAAACAGATTGGGAAGGGGAGGAGATACAAGCCCAAAATGAGACACTTGTCCTCATTTGAATGGGGGAATAAGGAAGAAATCTCCTTTTTCATATAAGAAAATATCTACCTATTTTATCCAAAATTATAAACTACAACATAATTAGAGAGAAGGAAATCAAGATTGGAAGCTTCAAGAGGAGCCAAAGGACAAATCAAGTGTAGGAAATTCATAAGGCTATTACCTTTTTTTTCTATTTTTGAATAATTATTTTATATGTGTTTGTGTGTGTCTTGTGAATTCATATAAAAATTTTATTGATTGTGTGAAATCCTAGGATGTACTTGGTTAAGGGATATTTTTTGGTCATGGAAGAAGCTTGGGGCTTGTGAAGGCTGCTTGTTGTCTTCCTTTCTAAGACCTGGTTGAAAGATAAGCTTGGAGCCTAAAAAGGCTATTTGTTGGCTTCCTTTCAAGAGCTAGTTTGGTTGAAATAGAAGCTTGGGTCCTAGGTAGGCTACTTGTTGGCTTCCTTTTAAGAGCTAGTTGAGGGAGGAACTTGGGCCCTGTGTGGACTGCTTATTGGTTCCCCTTCTACAAAAATTATTGAGGTTGATGATTATTCTCTAACCTCTCCAAGTACAGTCCTAATGGAAGTGTATAAATCTAGAACTAGAAAGCCTTAAAGCCCTCTTGTTTCCTTGGGTTAGTCATGTGTTTATGTGTGTGTTGAGGTCACCTCTTGGGCTTGAGGGTTGGCTAGGGTGGAGACACCTAATGATGTCATAAGGCTAGGAGGTGAGTAGTCTTTTCTTGCTTACACACTGCTAGAAACTCATGGAGCTACGAAGGAGTACTATAGATTTCAAGGAATAAAGTTAACTAATTATTTATAACACTTATGTGTACATATTTTTCTTATGCAAAAAAAAGAAGAAATATTGTGTGAAATATTTAAAATATTCTATGATTGTTATATGTTGTATTAGAGTAATTTTATCTAAAATAAAATAAATAGATTATTAAAAAATATTCCTAAAATTTTAATTTGATTATAAAAATAATAATAATGAAATATTATACATAAATTAATTTAGAATTTGAGAATAGTTGTGCTTTTGAATTATTTATGTTTATATAAGTTTTTGCTAAAATTTTAATTTGATTATTAAAAAAAATGTTATGCTTTGAAATTAATTTGAATTTGAGAATAATTGTGTTTTAGAATTTATTATGTTTATACACATTTTTCCTTATTTATTAAACAGATTGTGCTTTAAAAAATATATATATATATATACATGTATAATAGAAAGAGAAAATCTAGTTTTAAATTTAAGTATAAATTAATATAGCTCTTAAATTGATATTTACATAGTTTTTGCCCACTTTGACACAACTAGATTATTTATATATATATATATATATATATATATATATATATATATATATATATATATATATATATATATATATATATATATATATATAAAATTTAAATACAAATGTAAATTGAAAAAAAAATCCCCCTGTAATTACTTCTCTACTTGTACTTAGTTCTCCACTTTCTCTCTCTACTTGCAAGGAAAGATATCAAACATATATGATAATATATATAATGATATATTTATATAAATAAATATATATTACACACACACACACACACACACACACACACACACACACACACACACACACACACACACACACACACACACACACACACACACACACACACACACACACACACACACACACACACACACACACACAATATGTTTAATAAAATAATAATAATTAATTTAAAAAATAAAGTAAAAGAAAAAAGGTGGAAGAAAAAGAAAGGGGCTCACCCCAAAGGGATAGTGGTGGCCATGGCTGTAGCCACTCCTTTACAAGTAGGGTCGTGGCCAATGCTGTAGCCCTACCTCATGAAAAAAATATATAAAAAGGAAACATATAAATATAAAAATTACAAAATAAATAAATAGATTTTTAGTTAATATATATTTGTGATTTTTTCCCCATATCTATGGAATGTGATGAACAGAAAAAAATAAGAAAAAGGAAAAAATAGAAAAAAAAATAATAATAAGGATAATAGAATTAAGATGTATGTATGTATATATACTTGCATCTCCTAATTTGGTTGTATATTTAATGTGTATGTACCCACTAATCTTCATTTTAATTTTCATTTCCAATCCTACAACAAACATACAATATGGGATGTTCAGAAAAAAAAATAGAGAAAAGAAAGGAGGAAAAAAAAGAGCAAACAAATGAAGCCCTAAATTCTTTTAATCTTTATCAAAGAGAAATTTAGGGTTTTTCTTGTAAACCTAGATCTTATGGTGGAGATAAATTTAATTCTAAGGTGAAGAATTTTCTTTGCTCATATAAATATTTTAAATAGATTAATTTTATTATTTGCACTTTAGGGTTATAAATCAAGGGTGGAGAGCCCCCCTGAATCTAAGGGTTGGGATTTAATGTTTTATTGAGCTTATAATTACATTTTTAATTTCTTTAAATTATTAAATAGAATTAGATCTGAAATATTCCATTTATGAGTGTTTAATTAAGTTGAATAGATTATTTAATTTTTTTTATAGGTTATATTTAAAAGTTAAATTAACAAGTTAAATTATTTTTACTATAGATTATTTTTAGTTCATAAGGGTAAATTAAATATTAGTTAAAGTTTATTTAATTAAATGAAATGAGATGCGGATTATTTTTTTGGGTGTTTAAATAATTTGAATTATTTATTTAAATTATTTTATGAGTAATTTTACTTAAAATGTTACTAGCAATTTAATATTTCTTTTGATTGGGTGAATATTTTGTCAACCAGCTAACTGGTGAGCAAAATAGGTCTCTTCAACCATAACATAGGGAGATTTTTCATCCAAAGTTGCACATTTACCACATCCAAAGGGGATAAATCTCTCCTCTCATCAAGGGGAGGTTCCCTATTAAATACGCAGGAGCTATATATACTATAAATATGCAAAAAATAATACGCAGGGGTAAGATAAGCCATCCATGTCTCCTTTTTTAGAGATGATGTCAAAAAATAGAGGAGAAAATCCTAGTGAAAACACTAAAGGCACTTCTCTTATTTCAAAAATGTTCTTGCAGGAAACAATAGGAGTTCTTTCAGGTAGTAAAAGTAACTAGTAACCAAGGGTGTAGTAACCAGCGGCCTAAGATGTAGCACAAAGTCTCCACCTTGACTACCCAAGAGTGAAGTATGAAGAACAATGGGGGAAAAAATTCATCCCATGGTCCTTTACATAGAAAGAAACTAAAAACACATACTGAAAACAATTACATTAGCACAAAGTCTGAAAGTAACTAGTTTTAGGACACCTTCCTGATTACTTCCACTAGTTCTACTTGTTAGATCAAATAAACAAGAATGCTTCTAGGAAATAAAGGTAAGAACAATTTCCTAAAGTATCACAAGATAAAATAGCACAAAGTCTATAAGTAACTTGCTTTCTAATTCAATCAAAGAAATATGAACAACAATCAGAGCTCAAAGTCTCAGTAATGCCTTTCAATTTGGGCAGACTTTTTTATTTTATATTCAAAATATCTCTTCAAAATGATGGCCACCAAGCAAGTCTTGGTGCTCTCTCCCATGGGATGGCCCATGCTACAGTCAACACCTTTAATGTGCATTCAGTTCTATTTGGAAGGACCATGCCTAGAACAGTGCATTGCCTTAACTATGGCATGTCTATTCACCTAATATGTCTTTTCCTAGGTCTGGATCATCTGGTCTATCCCCTCTGATATTTGTGCAGTTGTCCATTTTGTCTTTACTCCAAAAGAGACTAACAGGTCACGCCCTCAATGTTTGTAAGCTCAAAAATCTATTTTGCAGACTGTTCCAGCTACCGAAATAACTTCTATGTATATATTTCAGGCTTTTCCCTCGTTCTACTTTTATCCTTTCTAGATTTGTCTATTCCTAGAATTTAAGCTCCTAGGCTATCTTTTTAGCCAGTCACTTGGTTCTTCCTTCAAGTTTTATGCTTTATTTGAATTTCAACAGATATTCCCTTACTTTAAATTTGACATCTATGGAGCTGTCAATGGTCGCTAGCTGCTTGAACCATGTTTAACCTTAAACATTTAAACCCATTGAAAATACATTGGTTCATTGATTCATTCTTTCTCTTTGTTCCATTGCTTCCTGGTTTAGTCACTTTCTCACTCCTTGGTTAAACCATCCATTGAACCACCTGTTTGTTGCTTCTTTCCTTGACTAAGGCCACCTTTGAACCTTTGAACCTATGAACCATTGAACTTTGAAATCTTTCAGTTCAAGGTTCAATCATTTCATTGGTTCATCCTTTGTCCATCACTTATTCTTTTTAAGCTCTTTGATCTTCATCACGTTGGTTAAACCTTTGAACCTGTGAACTCATTAAACCTTTTAGTTCAAGGTTCAATGGTTCAATCAGTTCATTATTTTTATTTGGCTAAGTCCTTTTGATCTTTTTGAACCAAACACATTGAACCATCTGGTATTTGAACCTATTGAACCATTGAACCTTTAAACCAAAGTGGTTCAATGGTTCAACGGTTCAATGGTTCAAGCCTTCTTCTCTTTGATAAGTTTTTTGAAGCTGTTGAACCTTGAAGCAGTTGAACTTTAAATCTTGACAAATGCACTTAACTCTTGCTGATGATGTTGAACCAAGATGGTTCAAGGTTCAATGGTTCAATGTTCAATCTTTCCTTTGAAGCTTGCCGATAGACATTCTGGTTGAACCTTGTCATTGAACCAACCTTGAAATCACCTAAGTGTTGAGAGCTTGCTTCTTTCCTATAGAGTTTGTATAAATCAACTTTCAAAGCCCATAAAACTTGGCTTGTAGAGTTTGTAGATTTTCTTCTTGTAGAGTTCATAGATTCAAGCCTGCAGAGTCCATAGATTCAAGCCTGCAGAGTCTATAGATTTTTGGAAAAGCTTTAAAAAATGAAGAACTTGAATGCTCAAAATAATTCTTGAAAAGGGAAGAGAGGATTTTGGTCTGTTGAACCAAAATAGTTCATATGTTGTCCAAAAAATGAGTGATATGTTTGGGGGACAACAGCTGGCTCTAGCTGGGAAACTTCCCTTAAAATTTTGAAACAACTAAGGGGAGTAGAAACTAGAATCTTCAATGCCTTGAAGTATGCCATTAGGCTATAGAGTCATGCTACCCAAAAATAAAGGCTCCAAAAAATGAAAATGAAAATCACAAAATAGAACTAAAGACTATACAAATGTACATATATACAGGTGAACTTATCTGATACTTCAAGAATTGAAGTGATTCAAAAACTACCCATTGTTAGACAATGAAGATGATGTTCTATCCTAATAAACTAGTAGGAAACCCTTTTGTCCCTAGAATCCATGACAGGCGAATGGAACTCTCCACCATGAATCACATTTTTTGTGCATTCCTCTTGGTTCTTTCTTCTTCTTGCGCCATGGCAAGGAGTGGTCTTCAATCTGAAAACTATAACTCCTTGCTCTCTTGGTGAAGAGTTCATTTTGTTGACTTTGGAGTATAGCAATATGGTCCACCACCATATCTTCTTGTTCTGCTGGTTCAGTCTAGCACATGCTTTGATTATCCCCCTCAGACACCTGACAAACCACTGGTTCATCATATCCTTTGGTGTGAAGGAGTTTGCCATCCTGGGCTTGAGCATCCTTCAATATGAGCAACAGAGATTCACATTCAGTTGTGTTGTTGGTGTTGTTAAACTACAACTTATATGAAGGAAAAATATCTCCTTGAGGAGATATCAAAATAGTCCTAGCTTCAGCATTGGTAGAAGAATTGCTACCATCGGATTCTAGCATCCAAACATCATTAGAAGCTAATCTTCTATCAAATTTATCTTCATTGGAGATGGAATATTCTTCTTCATTTGTATTTCACCCTACCAATTATTTTGATGTCTTGTTTAGATCAAGTCCTAGATTACCAGCTACGAGACTTTCATACGTTGAGACATGAACATCCTCTGTGGTCAAGAAGTAATTACCCCTACCTAAAGGCTCAAATAAAATTTGAGCTGTAGGGGCTAACATTTGGGTGACCACAATTTTTGCCTCAGATAGGTCCACACTTAGTTCTCCACCAATGTTTAACTACTCAGGATTGACTTGTAAGAATTCAAATTCAATCATTCGAATTTTGGATTTCTTGACATGATCAATTATGTCAGATGACTAGAATGGACATGGAAGAGGGGATGGGAGTTCATCATTTTGGTTTTTTGGAGGGGGAGGACTAGTCTGTGAATTTGAAGTAGAAGGTGCAGAAATATTTGATGTACTTACCTTTTTGGTAATCATTGGGTCCTTTGACTGGAAAGGAAGAGGGTTTCTCTGCTTAGCAATTGAAATTTTTGGTTGGGGTCACTCCTCTATCTTTTATTTGTCGGCTTGCTGAGCTGACTGATTCTTGGACTGGGTGAATACTGTGTATGATCCTTCAACTACTTTGTCTTCACTTTTGGGTTCATCCTGGTAATTCAGAACACCAATGTGGGAGTCACCAACTGATTCTTCTTGATCCTCTGTGAAGAGATCAACATCAAGAAATGGTTAAAGGTGCTTCAAGGGCAAGGTTCCTCTATAAGAGAGGGAGATGATTTGGTTGCCCTTGACTTCTAGCAGGGTTGCCTTGATATGGTTGATTGGGGAATCTCCTCCTACCCACATCTTTGTATGAAGGAGAAAAAGACAAACCTTGTGTCATTTGCCTTTTCAAGTCTAGTAATTCATTTTCTAGCTTTTGTACCATTTGATTAGTGGTGGCTATGGGAAAATATTCAAAAGATGAAGAGGGTTTACCTTTGTTAGGATATCTCCTTATCTTTCCTACCAAGATAAGGCCATCTTCTACCTCAGTAGCCAAGTCTTGAGCAGCCTCAAGGTCTATGTGACCAGCATGTCTCAATATAAAACTCACTTCTAGTAGCTATGAGTTGATGAAGAAGCATTTGAGTTTTTTAGGTGTTGGCTGAGTAATTGTAGGAATCCTATTTCTCAGCTTGTCAAAATTGGTAATGAAATCTCTCATAGGCTCATGAGGCTCCTTGTTCATCTATGTGAGCTGGGCTAGCAAGGCATGTGCATCTTCTATAGGCTTGAACCTAGCTTCAAATTTAGCTGTGAGTGTGTCCTAGTCAGCCACTAACCTAGCCTATAGGTGGTAAAAGTAGTCTGCAGCAACACTTTATAGGGTTTCCACAAAGAGCTTGATTGTTATGTCTTCAAATTCCACCTCTATTACGTTGCAGGCTATGTTGAAGGCTGTAATGTGTTCATTAGGGTGAGCTTTCCCATCTCCAAAGAATTTGGGGAAGTTCCTTGAGCTGCGTGGAAGTTCATGTAGAGGTGGAGTCAAGTCGAGTGGGCCAAATGAGTTACCCTAGGGGCCTTCAACTGCCATGATTTAATTATGAAAATAGGGATACCAAATCTGGGTGAAGTGGCTAGATTGAAAAACAAAAATGGAAAATAATTATACCTGCTTCAACTTGAGACTTCAAATTGTGCACTCTTTCCTAGTAGCCCTAGTTTTGTAGACCAGATAAAATAATGGAGATAGAGGAAAATGGTAAGGCTATAATGATAATGGGTAAGACATAGAATGGAGTCACCAGAGTCTATAATGGATAAGGGCAGGGACTACTTCAATCTAAAACTTGAGGCTTCAGTTGCACATTCATCCCTAGTGGAGTCACCAAAAATTATTGGGTGAATATTTTGTCAACCAGCTAACTAGTGAGAAAAATAGGTCTCTTCAACCACAACATAGGGAGATTGGTCATCCAAAGTTACAAGTTTACCACATCCAGAGGGGATGAATCTCTCCTCTCATCAAGGGGAGGTTCCCTATTAAATACGCAGGAGCTATATATACTGTAAATATACAAAAAATAACACTCAGGGGTAGGATAAGCCATCCATCTCTCCTTTTTTAGAGATGATGTCAAAAAATAGAGGAGAAAATCTTGGTGAAAACACTTAAGGCACTTCTCTTCTTTCAAAAAAATTATTGTAAGAAATAATAGGAGTTTTTTCAAGTAGTAAAAATAACTGGTAACCAAGGGTATAGTAACCAGTAGCCTAAGATGTAGCAAAAATTCTCCACCTTGACTGCCCAAGAGTGAAATATGAAGAAAAATGGGGTCACAAAGTCATCCCAAGGTCATTTACATAGAAAGAAACTAAAAACACATACTGAAAATAATTATATCAGCACAAAGTCTGAAAGTAACTATTTTCAGGACACCTTCCTGATTACTTCCACTAGTTCTACTTATTATATCAAATAAACAAGAATGCTTCTAGGAAATAGACATAAGAACAATTTCCTAAAGTAGCACAAGCTAAAATAGTACAAAGTCTACAAGTAACTTGTTTTCTCATTCAATCAAAGAAATATGAATAATAATCTGAGCTCAAAGTCTCAGTAATGCCTTTCAATTTGGGTAGAGCTTTTACTTCTGTATTCGAAAGATCTCCTTAAAATAATAAAAGAGATTACAATATATAGCCACAAAGCAAGGCTTGGCATTCTCTCCCATGGAATGGCTCATGCTATAGTCAATACCTTCAATGCACCTTTAGTTCTATCTGGAGGGACCATTCCCAGAACAGTGTGTTGCCTTAACTATGGCATGTCTATTCATCTAATATGTCTTTTCCTAGGTCTGGATCATTTGGTCTATCCCCTCTGACATATGTGCATCTATCCATTTTGTCTTTACTCCAAAGGAGACTAACACATTGCACCCTCAATGTTTGTAAGCTCAAAAATCTATTATGTAGACTGTTCCAACTACCGAAATAACTTCTATATAGATATTTCAGGCTTTTCCCTCTTTCTACTTTTGTCCTTTCCAGCTTTGTATCTTCTTGGAATTTAAGCTCCTAGGCTATCTTTTTAGCTAGTCACTTGGTTCTTCCTTCAAGTTCCACGCTTTATTTGAATTTCAATGGATATTCCCTTACTTTAAATTTGACATATGTGGGGCCATCAATGGTCGCTAGCTACTTGAACCATGTTGAACGTTAAACCTTTGAACCCACTAAAAATACATTGGTTCATTGGTTCATTAGTTCATTCTACCTCTTTTGTTCCATCACTTCCTGGTTTAATCGCTTTCCTGCTCCTTGGTTGAACCATCCATTGAACCACCTGTTTGTTTCTTCTTTCCTTGACTAAGGCCACCTTTGAACCTTTGAAGCCATGAACCATTGAACTTTAAACTCTTTCAGTTCATTGGTTCAACCTTTATCCGTCACTTATTCTTTCTAATCTCTTTGATCTTCATCACACTGGTTTAACCTTTGAACTTGTGAACTTGTTGAACCTTTTGGTTCAAGTTTCAATGGTTCAATCGATTCATTCTTTTTATTTGGCTAAGTCCTTTTGATCTTTTTGAACCAAACGTGTTGAACCATTTGGTCGTTGAACCTGTTGAAGTATTGAACCCGTTGAACCTTTGAACCAAAGTGGTTCAATGGTTCAACGGTTCAATCCTTCTTCTCTTTGATAAATGTTTTGAAGCCATTAAACCTTGAAGTGATTGAACTTTGAGCCTTGACAAATGTGCTTAACTCTTGCTGATGACATTGAACCAAGATGGTTCAAGGTTTAATGGTTTAATGTTCAATTCTTCCTTTAAAGCTTATCGATGGACATTTTAGTTGAACCTTATCATTAAACCAACCTTGAAATCACCTAAGTGTTGAGATCTTGATTCTTTCTTGTAGAGTGCATATAAATCAACCTGTAAAGCCAATAGAACTTGGTCTGTAGAGTCCATAGATTTTCTTCTTGCAGAGTCCATAGATTCAAGCCTGCAGAGTCTGTAGATTCAAGCCTACAGAGTCCGTAGATTTTTGGAGAAGCTTTAAAAAATGAAAAAATTGAATGCTCAAAATAATTCTTGAAAAGGGGAGAGAGGATTTTGGTCTGTTTAACCAAAATAGTTCATATGTTGTCCCAAAAATGAGTGATATTTTTGGGGGACAACACTTTTTATGGTAGATTATTATTGTTTTAAAAAGTTAAATTAAATTATTTATTTAAATTTAATTCATTAATTGACTATGGATAATTTAAATTAATCTATTACTATGATGATTAAATGTGTGTTATATCATATAATATAAATATCTTTAGAAAAAAAATGTGTGGTTTTATGGTGGAGTGGTTTGGGCCACACACTTTGGTATCAGATCCAGGTTACAACACTGGGAACTTTGAGGATTATGTTAATACATTTCATTAGTGTTAGGAACCATATTTAATTGTTTTTATTTGTGAATATGGTTTGTAAAATAAAGAAACCAGCACATGGGTAGCTAGGTCATCGGTCTCCATAGAGGTTAATAGTGGACATTGGTAGAGTTGAGGAGGGAAAGGTAGAGTTGGGTCATCAACATGAGCACCTAGAATCATTAGTATATATTCATCTAGACCATTAGAGAGACCCCATCAAGTTTGGACCTCAAATACTATAATCCATTCAAGAGTTAATTGGGGTTGTGTAGATGTGTCTACCCTCACCTTCATTCGAGGGACTTGGTGATCAGGTGCTAAGGTCATAGGGAGATGCTCAGGGATATATGCACCCACATGAGGGTTCTCATGACCATTCTAGAGATGAGGATGAGAAATAGAGGTTGAGATCCCCTAGGAGAGATCATCATGGGCCATAATCACCTAACCATGATAGACATGCAAGCCATACACTGACAAATCTCATTAGAGAATTTACACAGTTACAACTACCAACCTTCTTTGAGTTATTGAAATGAGTGGAAGATAATTCTTGGTTATGTAACATCACCAAATTATTCAACACTCATGGCTATCGAGATAATGCATGGGCCCACTTAGCCATATATCTATTAAGAGGACTAGACTTAGCTTGGTGAGAGAAGGAAGAAGTTAAATCTCATTTAGATATTTAGACTCTCACTTGGGAGTAGTTTTGAAATTGATTCAATGACAGATATCTTATGAGACATTTTAGACATTAGATGTCTGATGATTTTCATTCTCTTCAGCAGCATTAAGGTATGATAGCAGAATATGAGGCCAATTTTTTTGAGATCTTACCTTATGTAGAGTTTACTCAGGATGATGAGATGTTCATTACATAGTTTATCAGAGGGCTTAATGTCAACCTAGAAGGCATAGTTCATCTTCTAAACTCTCTAACACTTTAATTTATAGTTGAGAGGGTTTTTATAGTAGAGTAGAATAGGGCATAATTTCAAATTCTGAACATCACCAAAAATCATACCATGCACCTATATAATGGATTAAAAATATAAAATAAATGGAAAGAGTTACCCCTGATAGTAACTTATTCTAACTAGGTAGCACTACCAACATTCCTACTTCCATGTTTCCAACTTAGTTAATGGTAAGGGAGATAAAATTCCTTAAGTTAGTGTTGAGTTGGATGGAAGTTGTGAGAGGAATAAAAATGTTGTTTTTAGGCTTAACTTTCCAGTCACGATGTTAGGGAAATTTGTTTTTAGTTGTATGTGAATGTAAATGTTAATGAAATAAAATCAAATTAAGCTATAAATAAAATCAAATTAAGCTAAAAATTAAACACAAAGTAAAAAATCTAATCTAACAAATGCAAAGCACCTCAGATGATAAAAAGAGATAAATGTGCATACCTTCACTTACCAAAGATGAATGAAGCCTATCTTGATGTGTGAATTGTGATTAAATATGAAATGAGATGTGTGTGTTCTATGTCAATTATGCACAAGCAAATTGACAACATGTATTATTATGGATGGATTGATTTATTGATGAATGATGTTTACTCCTAAGATTGACAACATGTAATTGGGATTTTTTGTCATGTTATAATTGAAGGAGGATGGTTGGATTTATATATTTATGAGAATGATGTAGACCATTGGATTTTATCCAATATCAAGGGTCAAAATTGAGTCAAATATGGTGTTTTGGCTCATAAATAGATGAGGTAGGATGTGTGAAACTTGATTGTAAAAAAGGATAGGTTTCATTTTATTTTATCATAAGTTTTCCCCCTTACCTATGATTTAGGATTAACTTGGGTATTTAGAGTGATGTGATGATATGTATAAAATATTAGATGATTTGATAATAGATGGGTGATGTGATTATATTCATTTTTATTTATTTATTTATTTAGATATTTGGTTCATGGATTTTATTATTAGTGTTAACCAAATAATTAATAATGATTATGACAATTTATTAACTCATGGGATAATGAGATGGGATTTGATATGTTATTGGGATATCAAGATTAATTGATTAGAGGATGGTAGTGAATACTGATAGGTTGATTAGGGATGTTGATGATGGAATTAGGGTTGAATTAGGATGGATAGGGACATATTAGGGATGAAATATGAATTATTAGGGATGATTAGGGTTCATTATAGAAGGTAGAATTGTGGCTTAACATGGATGAAGTGATTAGGGATGGAATGATTATAAAATTATAGTTAGTTATGGAATGTGATGATGAAATATCAGTGTTGACAATGAAGTGGTGGATTTTAGGTGTCTACATTTTCCCCTTATTTCAAAGGTTGTTGTGAGGTAATGAATGGAGTAACAGTTTTCAAAATAATTAAGAATCCACAAAAATGGCATAATAGGATTCCCTTGTTAGAATTATGAATGTAAGATTTGATGCCCCTTTAAGAGGACATGCATAAATGAAAATACATGGATGAGATCTTGAAATGAAAAGAGGGATATTAATATGGAAGAATAAAGGCTAAGATGGATGGGTGGAGGATGAATAGAGAGGGGTTGGGGTATATTAGTGTGTAATGAACATGTAAGATGATGATGAATATGGATATGGATATAGGATAATATGGATGGGTATTATTAACTCACTTGAGTTAAGTCTTGCATGATTTGATTAGTGTTTATTGATGTTATCTTCCCCAAGAAATGATATATGTGAGGGATCAGGTTAGGAATAATATATATTGATGATAAATTTTTGAGATTTATTTACCCTGAGAAATGATATATGTGATGGAGTATATTTGGGAATGATATATCCCAATGAAACTTCACACTTTGATTAGATTTATTGTTTTTTTATTGGATGTTTAGTATATTTTTGGATGAAGAAGTGTATGACACTTAAATGCACACACCACAATTAACATTATAATGGGATAGAGTCCCTCTTTTATTTTTAGTCAAAGTTACCTTTATTTAAAAGAGAAGAAAAACACAAACCTAACATATTCACAAATATACATACTAAATTATTTGGGGGGTTTTCATATATATGGGAAAGGAAATATGACAAGAAGAGTGAAGTAAAGAGAATATAAAAATTTAATTGTGAGAGAAGAGAAGAAATAATGTGAATAAGTGAGCATACACATATTTCACTTATATATCACATTCATTAACTCAAAATAAATTTACTATCAACTGAAATATTTTATTAAGAAGAGAAAAAGTAAATCAATAACACAAATAAAAAACATAAGAGTATTCATCCATAACTGAGGACAAACATAAAGTCTAGCAATAACTTAATTTTATTGATTCATCAAAAAACACAAAGTTTCTTCTTTTCTTCTTTTAAAAAAAATTATTTTTAAAAGATTAAAAAAATTGTCATCCCCTAGAGACGCATTCAATCTTGCTATTTATAAGAAATTCTATCCCTAAAACCTAGGGAAAAAGCTCTAAAAATAGGAATACTTACACTTTCTAAGGTACATGTTGATGTGTTCAATTTTCATTCAAAACTACAAAAACCTTTAAATCAAAACATAGTCCTCAACCTATGAAAAAGGTCATGATAGAATGCACTTTTGATCTAAAAGTTAGGTTGTATCCCTTGGCACCTACTTTTCATCATCCACCATGAGTATTTCTGACTATGTGGCCCATTGTCATTTCTCCTCATACTCCTTAAGCTTATATAATATCTTCTCCACCTTATCTTGATCCAGAACTTTGGAGTGTTGGTAAGGAATCTTAGCCTCTACTTGTAGGTTTATCATTTTATAGGTAATTCTCTTGAAATTATTCAAATATTTTTATAGTCTATCAAAATAATTCTAGAAATGCACAAATCTTTGATATTATTTGTAGTTGAACGATGAAACAAGGTTAGTTTCTTAATCAAGTATTTGATTAAATTTTCCCTATATATATATATATATATTTATATATATATATGCTATGATAATCAATTTCCCTTCATATCCTAATAATGAACATTGGATTTTTTTAATTATCTCATAGTATTAGAAGTAGAGTTAGTTGCCAAGATTCTTGATTCTTTAAGATTACATAATGATTCTTCTATATTTTTTATTATATTCCTTGTCAACCCCATAAACTAAACTTTATCTCTTAAGTCCTCTTCCCTAAGGACTCCCTCATCAACCAAAGTATCTTCATCTTCTCTTTCTAGGGTTTGAAACTGTGGTAGAAAATGTTTTAATTTACCCAACTATTTGTACTCAACCTCTTTTTTATAGGCATATTATTTTTATTATTCGATCATGGAATAAACTTTGACAACTAAGTCTGTTATTTTACCTCATTTTTATAATAGATTTTCATTTCACTCATCAGTAGATCTTCCCATATTTCACAATTTTCCAAGATATTTTCATTGTTTCAAGAGCTTTTCATACCACTCATCTATTATTTGGAGAGTTTTAGCATCAAGAGTATTGTCTTGAAGTTGAGGTTGAGCTTGGTTGACTATTTTATGTAATACTAATGTAAACTGGTTCACTTTATCCTTCAATCCATCTTTTATTACTTTATCATGAACATTTTTTTGAACAATGAACCAATAACCATATTCACATCTTCTTTTAGTCCTTCGTGAGTATCCTTACCAAGGTGGACACAAGAAACTTGGTAATCTATAGTTGGGACTTCATATTTAGAATTTTATAGAGGGGGAATATCTAATTCAACATACCTCTCACCCTGGTCACCCCTAAAAATATGCTAAACATTTTTGGGTTTCTTTTCATCTCAAGGATGTGGTGGAATAAGGGTAATGAAGTCGATTTCTAGTTGTGGAACTATATTTTTCAATTTTTACCAATTTACTCGACTATTGGGATGGTCTAGTATCAATGTCCTCTTGTAATAATGATGATTTTATTTTTGCATGTCATCAAATAAGAGTCTAATCTATTAGAGGCTCCATTATCTATTCTATTTGTGGAGGAGGTGTGTCTTCTTTCTCTAAAGCCTTTTGGGTGTATATCTCCTTTTCTTTAATGATAGGTGAGTGTTCCACCACTTTAGAAGTAGATTATTTTATCTTTAGAAGAGACTTTCCTTCTTAAATAATATATTTAATGACATATTTAGATATGGCCGGAGAAGGAGCCTCTTATAGTTAAACATAAGGGATAGGAAACACTATTGTTGAATATGATCCCTTAGGGTCCAAAAATGGAGGATCTATAGTCATAAACTATAATTAGTGTTCTTGATCAACCCTTGCAAATGAACCACCTTTTAAAATGTCTTACCCAATGCAACTAATATCCCAAGAGCACCCTTACAACTAATTGGATTCTTTATTTTTAACTTTAAAGGCCTCTTTTAGGTTGAGGTGAAGGTTCCTTTATCTCCTCTATTATAAAAAATTTTGTTGCAGTGCTAGAAGTTGTCCCTTTATCTTCCCTTTCCTTTTAATTTATTGGATCATATATAGGTATATCCATATATTTCAAATGTGGAAGAATTATATCATATTTTACACATACCCCTTTGATTATGATCCATATCATAGTTCTCCTAAAGACTCCTTGAATGAGACTCTCCAAAGATGTTATCTCTAGTTGACTCTAATTGACCCTGGGGAGAGGTTTTGTCTTTATGCCCATGAAAATTAATTTTCATCTACCACCTCACCATTGTCTTTAATAAACAAATATTTAGGGTTATACATAATATTATACGTAGTCACTTATTCTAACATGATATTGTTAATTAAAGAGTCTAACTTATCTTTCATCATCGTAATCGATCCAAAAATATTCATTATAGGAAACATGTTTAAATGAAGTGCTAAAAATGCTTCTATCATTCCACTTTTATAAAATGAGGGATGATTTTTAAATTTTCATAGTGTGACATGTGTCTTATTGACTCAATGGATTTAGATTTATATAATGTGTTGCAAGTGTACCTACCAATACTCATAAGTAATTGGATCCTAGTAGACTTATGTTTTGAAATCAAAAACTTGTGCATCTACATCAGTTTTTACACTAGTTACATGAGTGCCCATCTATCATAAACAAACTTTGGAAACACATATGGAGTATAACCACAAATACGAACCTTGATATAGGAGATGGTGGGAAATTATATAAACTAACCACCCATATAAAAAGGTTTATGGTATCAACAATTGATAAATGTTGATTGTAAGGCTCTAATTTGAACATTTGAATGATGAAATAAAGAAAAATATCATTGACTCTACAAAAAAAATTGGCACTCTCTTTCAACATCAACTGGGGGTAATACACATGTATACGATAGATAGACATTAGGGCCATTATGGTTGACCCACTATAAAATCATTTTCGTACAACCTCATAAACAAGGTAAGATATCATATATAATTTATGAGTAGTAATCACTTGACATAACTACTTGTGGATCAAATTACTGATCCACTCAACCTAATTAATAAATTCTTGTTAGCATGAATTATTTAGATATATTGAAAATTCCACTCATTATAATCCCATATTTTGGGATTGCCTAACTTTCTATTTGGGATAGTGATAATTTCATTAATTTCAAGCTTAAAATCCTATCGAGCAATCACCTTAAGAACCCTACTCACTAAGGGTTTAGGTTTTAAAAAATTATGATTAATAAAGGACATGAGACAATCACCTTTATTTTCTTCTTGAACCTATTGGGATATCTTTGGAATGATTTCAAAAAATACCTCATGATCTAGAATCTTCAACATTTATTTAATGAATTTGGGTTTGGGTCACAACATGAACCCTTCTTTAGGAGTATGAACTTCCCTCATAACCAGATCATCGAGAATTACATATAAATTAGAAACATAGTATATTGAGTAAGGCTAATTTCATAAATTCTTTGCATCCAATCATTTTTGAAAGAAGTATTTATCCTCTTCCTGAAGTCTCCCATGTCAATATAACCTAGGTCTATGTTGGTGACTTGATCAATGTTAGAATTAATATTTTAAGGGGGAGTGACCACTTGGAATTGGTATTTCATTTTTATAGACTTTTATTTTATTCTCTTCTTAGGTGTTCCAAACATATATTACTTGACATGGGTATGAGAGAGTGGTAAGTAGGGAAGTGAGGTGTGAGTGAGAACATGAAAATGTAAAAAAGAGAGGTGGAGGGAGGGGAGGTAGAAGTAAGGTAATTCAATGCAGTCATAAATTTCTAATTTTGGGGTTTTGAGGATACAAAACTATCTGTAAACTTTGATATAGGGAGGACAAGAAACTCCAATGCAGAAAAAAATAAAAGACTACTATTTAGCAGAAAAACCTCAATGCATGATTAAATCCTAGGCACAAGATATGGGATATTAACAGAAGGAAGAAAACAAATGCGAAGAAATAAGTAGAAGAAAAGACATCACCTATATAAAATCCTAAAAAAAAACTCCAAACCCTAGGTGCACCCACTATGAATAAACTCAAAAAAACTTGAGAAAAATAACCTCCAAATTCCAAGGAAATATTAAAAGACCCCTAAATTATGAGGAAAGACAAATGTAAAGCTTCAAAAATAATGTTTGAATGGTGATAAGTGATAAAGAGGGACTAATTAAATAGTGAGGATTGAGGATATCCCCACAAGTGTAAAACTCATCCCCCATTAATGAAGTTAGAGGCAAGGTGGGATGTATGCATTACAATTATTGGACATTAAAGTTGTCAAGATCTAATAGTGCTATTGCAAATATTAGGATTTGATGAATACATTGTAGCCATCAAGTTCCAATAATTTCATTGCATCTATCAAGTTGTGATGACTACATTAAATCCATCACATTTTTATGATTGCATTGCAATTATTGGGATTTGATGACTACATTGTAGCCATTAAGTTCCAATGACTACACTATAGTCTCAGAATATTCACTCTAATGTGTAAAAAAAGGCTAAGTCTATGATAACACTCTATTCTCCAATTTTCCCTCTTTTAACTTTATTTTCAAGAAAATATGAATGGGGTACTCTAAATTTCATAGGCAGATGAAATTTAGGGGACAAAATATATGCAACATAACTCACAAAGTTAACCAATTGCATGGATTGATGATGTGATGATCATGTTGTTGGATTATTGTATAATTTATGAATGACCTCCCAAAGAGTGAAGAATTTAGAAAACATGGGTAAACAAGGATTCTCATCATGGTAATGGAATGATACTATTGATATAATCAAATTAGGTTAGATTGGTTTGGATGGATATGGATTAGTGGAGATTAGATTTGATAGGATGAGATCGGATTTGATAGGATGCAATGATTAGGAGTAATGGATCATGTGATTTTGCACATATAGGAAATGCAAATGGATAGTTCGATGTGGATTATTTGTTAGAATATAGCTATGGTGATGATGGATGTTGGTGTTGAGGAAAATGATGTCAATTTTGCATGAATTTTGATTGTTTGAGAAATGTTATTTTTGAGGTAGCATGAAACAAGATGTACCATGATATAGACCACCATGATTCCATTATTTATTTATGCCATAGGATCGACATAGACACAAAAAACTAAAAAACACAACCAAAAAAGCAAATGAATAAACCATAAACAAGTAAAAAAACATATACCTTATGTTGCTTTTGATTGAATGATTTTTTCTGGGTATTTTTATTATTTTTGGATTATATGATTTTATATTATTTTTTGTATTTTTCTAATTTTATATACAAAGTCCAATAGAAATGGGAAAGCTAGTTCTAGTATTTTGGATGGCATTGTTATGGGATGAATGAATGGATGGAAGGGAGTAAGGATGATGTCCAGTGATGATGATGGAGAAATCAAAGATGATTAGGGATGGATACATATGGATTAGGATGTGAATATGAAGATGAAGATGAATATGGATACGATGCTTAAGAATAATGTTAAAAGTATCATTCAGAGAATATACCAAGATGTTTTTCAAATAAGTCCCAAGACTTCTTCCTTTTCCTCATCAAGGTCAAAGTAGGAGAAAATATGGGCATGATAGGATAATAGGGGGTGGATAGGATACCAATGGATGGATGAAGTGTATTTTTTCCCAAGTGTAGGGTAGTTGTAGATAATTTATTTTTTCATGATGCCAAAAACTAGCTTTCATCATGGTACTTTCCCAAGGTGCCATAGAAATGGTTTTCACCTATAGATGATTATTTATCTCTCATTTTTTAGAAGACCATGTTCCTTAAAGCTAAGATGTTTTTAAGTTGATATTTAGTAATATATTATATTTATTTGAATTATAGTTTTGCCATGATCATGTCATTGATGTGTTCTCCTTAGATTTTTCCATTGACTTCATTAATTATTGATTAAGATTCTTATGAACACCCTAACTAGGTTCTATCATGGCCCCTATGATAGAGGGTATTGCCAAGGAGGGTGATGTGGGGTGCGAATTAAATGAGGGATATTATTATATTTTATAAATAATTTATATGGATGACATGACCATGAAGGTGAGTGAAAATTTCAATAGGCCATGGGAAATTGGGACCAATAGCCTTACACACCATATCATATTTTTATTTCTGAATGAGTGTTCCATAAAAAATGAATTTATGTGTTATGGGGTCAAAGACATGAAGATTAAATTAGGATAACCACTAGATATTTCTACTTCTTATCCATGAGAGTTACTACAAGATGAATTATTTTAGGAGTATCTTTTATTCTGATGTTAATTTCAATAATGTCTAAATCCTGAAACCATGCCTATGTAGGGAGAACGTTGAGTTCCTAATTTTTGTTATGATTTTGATTGTGATTATCTGATAGGGCCTTAAAGAGGTTTTCACTAAAGGATGTTAATGTTTAATTTATTTAGTTATTTTGATTATTGGATTTGATTTGATTAAGAAAATATTCCCATTCCCCTAGATGTGTTAATGTATTGATGATGGTTTTAGAGTAATCTATAACATGCAGGTTATATTTAAATACCATGAATGGTGTGATTTCTATGTCATTATGAAAGAGGTCCAATGATGCATGATGATGTCAGTCCCAAATGATAGGTGAAGGATTTTAATGATAAGATGAATGGTAGGGATAATGATGTTGTTGAAATAATTGGTAGTGGGAATATATTTGTAGAGGATATGAGGGGAGCCTATTTTGATGATGGTGGAAGCTTTCTCAATAATTAATTAAGTGTTTATGATGTTGTTATTTTGACAAGTAGGAGGTTTGTAACTAGTGTCATGATATCCTTGACTAACATGCACATGTATTTATTCTATTATTCCTTGTTCATGAAGACTAAGTACTTTACCTTTATAGGCTCTCATGATTTGATAGATTTAGTTAGTGATAAGATACTACTTGATTTAAAAATAGGAGGCTAGGTCATCACTTTTTATGAAGCATTCATAGGTGATTTGAATTTTGCTTCTACTAGGAAGCTAGATTTGACAAATGATACTACCCCAAATGGATAAGATGTAAATTATGCTTTCCTATTAGGTTTGTTATTGATCATAGAGGAAGACACATGAAGGTAATTTTGGATGTTTTGTCTATCAGTACCTTTGTAACTTTAGTTTTGGTGATGGAAGCTTTGATATGTGAGATAAGATGGGGTAATGGGTCAATAGATGGGTTGTCATGTTGGGTAGAAGTGGGTTGGTTAAAGATTTATAGTAGGTCAAGTTGGTAAAGTATTTTGAGTAGGTCATGTGGATCAAAAATGGACTAGCCCAGGTGTTTCAATGAATTTCTTATTATTTAAAAATAGGAAGAAGAAACTAAGTACAAGTATGGTTGAAAAAATTATTTGATTATGCATGCATGATCTAGACAATTGTGAGAGATCCTCTTTAGCTTGGGAGGATGAATTTTATAAAAAAGAGACTAGAAAATGGTTTGTTAGTTAGTTAGGCAAGATGAATTATCTAGCAAGCTAGATCCAATAAGTGTGAGCTCCTTTGGAGGCTATCAATCCACCTTTTAAGACAAGTTAATGCTGATAAAAGAAGGTTACATAACAAATATGAAAGTAATTAATCAACTAAAATAAACTCTCTTCCAAAATAAATGCATTTACCAAAATAAAATTAAGGTAAATGCTAAACTATCAAAAGGTCAATTTAGGTTAGGTTTAGGGTGTTATTTTTTTTTGTATAGTGACAGACGTCAAGAAAATAGAGTTTGGTTGAGGTTATTGGGTAATTGGGTACTTGTTGGTTGCTTTCTAGTTTTTGGTCTAATAGTAACTATTGGTGGTTGAACTAACCATCGGTGGTCAAGCTAATCATTAGTGGTTGAGCTGACCATCAATAGTTAGACATATCATTAATGGTTATAAAGACTGTCACCAGTTACTATCAGTCTAGTCTAGGTCAAAAAACATAGTTGGGTGAAGTTGACTGATTTGGTTCAAATTTGGTTTTGGTTGGCTAATAGTTGAAAGATAGAGGGTGAGTCTCAGAGATGATTAGTTTATAGTTTAATTGTTGAGATGTCAAAGAGGTCAAGGATTGGGTGAAATCAATAAAAAAATAACTTGGATCAATGACAAAATACTTAGTTTATAGCTTGATGAAGAAGAAGTCCATTGATGGAGATTATTGGTGATGATTATTGATGCTGATGATAATTGATGATGATTGATTGAACTATAAAATAAACTCTAACCCATGAAGATGATAGATGTGGATGGCTCTTGATAATTATAGATAAATGGATGTAGATCCCATTTTCACCTCATAAAGCTCTCTTTTTATAAGAAATAAGGAGATGTGGAAGTGTAGGTTCAAGAGGGGTTCAACTCGTGTCTAAATTTAACTTGGACATGCATTGAATCACAAAAGCTAATTATAAAAAATCAAGTTACATTTTGATTTTGGAGTTAACTATTTAGGCAATGGATAGTTGATCATCGGTGGTCAAGATAACCATTAGTGGTTAAAGGTCAAAGGTTAAATTAGTCAAAAGGGTGGGTTTAGACAATTAGAAGTTTGACAGGGTAAATGGCTAGGATGTGGTTCAAGGAGGTTAGGTTACAACATGTGAAAGCATGGTGTTTGGTTTTGTGGTGTTTACATTTGCCCCCTTTTGTTATATAGTTTGTATCAACAAGCTACAAAATAAAAATGGATTGTGGGTGTAGGTGAAGGTGAAGGTTGGTTTAAGGTCAAGGTTGTCTTGAGTATGGAAGGAGGTGTTCCCCCTTAAATCAAGAAGTGATGAGGTAAAATGGAATTGTATGTAGGTTTGATAAGTGGGCAGGTGGGTGAAAAGGGTTGGGTATTAAAGTGCAAATAAATGCATAAAATGTGAATAAGTGTGATAGTCAAGATCATGCATAGACAATACTGCCAAGATTGGTAAAAATTAAGGTTGGTGCTAAGGGACAAGTGACTAGTGTATCATGTGACTACATTTAGGCATGACAATTGGGTATAACTATTAGTCTCCTAGACAAGGTCAATGTTTCCATGGGTATCCAAGGCAGGAAGTGCTCTTAGTGAAAACACAAATGGGTCAACTATCATGGGTATCTGAGGTAGGAAGTTCTCTTGAGAAGATACAAGTGGGCCAGGTATACGCGAGGTGGTGTAAGTTTAAAAAGTGGTCAACATAGAAATGTTGTCATTGTGGTCAAAGGACAAAGCAAGGTCCTCAAAAAATATGAAAAAGGTTAGGCCACAATGGCAAAGTCCAAGAGGGGTGGATAAATGTGGTTTCCAATGGGTCAGTGGTTGATGGAGAAGGTAATCTCCTATGGTTTCCAATGGGTCAGTGGTTGATGGAGAAGGTAATCTCCTATGGTTGATAAAAATGTTTGGTTGGTGAAGAAAGGCAATCTCTAATGGTTCAACATTTAAGGGAGAATAAGTTACTCCCCAATGGGTTGGTTCAAATGTCAAAGTTGGTGAAGAAAGGTGATGTCCTGGTTGGATGGTGCAAAAGGTTGTGGAGAAAGGGTGATCTCCAAAAAGGTCAAAGGTTACTTGGTCTAAGGTTGGTGGAGAAAGGGGTGATCTCTAATGGTTCAATGTTTAACAGAGAATAAGCTACTCCCCAATGGGTGGCTATGTTGTAGAGAAGGTGTTCTCCACTGGTTAGGATTATGGAGAAAGGTGTTCTCCAATGGTTAAAATTATGGAAAAAGGTGATCTCTAAAGGTTAAAGGTTTAAGGAGAAAGGTGATCTCTAATAGTTAGGTTGGGTTAAAAGGTCAAGGTCAATAGAGAAAGGTAATCTCCTAGTCAGTTTAGTTGGTGGAGAAGGGTGATCTCTAATGGTTGGTTGTGTGGTGTTCAAATAGGTTGCCCAATTTGGTGTACTGCATGGTTTGGAAAAAAAAGTGCTCGATTTCATGGTGAAATAGTCCGAAAGTTGGTAGTTAAAGGTTCAAAGACTAAAAAATGAAAGACATACATCTTGACAAATGTCATGAAAGGTAAAAGGAGGATGTTAAACACTCTGATTGGAAAAAACCATAATGGAAAGATGGGTGGGCTTATAAACATAAAACCTTCATGCTCTATGTTATTGTTAGTTTGTTGGTTAATATAAGGTAGCTTGATCAGGAAGTGTCAACTAAGCTCAAAAATCCCTTACTTATAGTATATAAAGTGGAGATGGATGAAGATGAAACCTTCTTATGATACTAATATGTCTCTTCTATAGGTCACCAAAGAGCCGATATAAATAGGTCTATGTCATAAAATGTGTAGACTTATTGAAATGGGAAACCTACCTATGAAAGTCGATTATGGATTCCACCTTAGTTTGTTGTTTGAGAGTTGACTGTAGCTTTCAAGATTAGTTTTATTTTGTTGTGTTTTGATAGTGGGTCTTTTGATTTGTTTCTATATATAGGAATTTAATCAATGTGGGAATCTTCCAAGAAATTGCTATCCTTTTGACAAATGCTTTACTCAACCATCCTTCAAGGGAGTGGTCTAAGTTTATTTGTTTTATTCAAGGCTTTTTGATAGTTGTCCTTAAAGGGAGTAATCTACCTTATATTTGTGCAATTTTAGTATGATTATGCAACTATCCTTTGAGGGAATAATCTATGAATGCTTAGAAATGACCCATGATTACTTGTGGTAATGATTTTGTTTCTTTTATTTGATTTTTTACTTTGACATAACCCTGATTATATAGGCTTAAAGGTTGGCATTTATGGAGGCAAAAAAGAAGCATAATAAGGTGAGGTAGGTGAAAAGAGGGTTAGGTGATGATGATCATGGGAATCTATCCTATGAATGTGGCAGAAAGTACCATGAGAATCATGCCATGGGTAGAGTCATGGTAACCATTATTCAAGATAAGGCCGTGATTGTGACAGATAATCACATGATTCAATTTTAATTGGTTTCCCCTAAAATAGGGAGATGAAATTTGGTTTGAAATAAAGGTATGAGCTTAAGTTAGACACAAAATGACCAAGAACTTGGTTTAAACAAAGAACATGACACGATTGTAAAGCATTTAGGTGCTTACATTTGAATAATGCCCCAGATCCATACTCATGCAAATGGTTTAGGCCAATGAAGGGTGAAGATGTCCCCGAATTACTTTTTGATAATTGATTAGATGTGGAAAAGAGAAAGTTGGATTGATAATGGTTAGTGACAAGGTTGGTTAGGTGATGGTTGGTTTGATTAGTGGAGAAAGATGATCTCTAAAGGTTAAATGGCTGAGGGAGAATAAGATACTCCCTAATAGGTGGTTGGTTGTTCAAAAATGAGTGGTTGGTGGAGAAAGGGTGATCTCTAGGTTGGTTGGTTGATCCACTAAAATTTGAAGTGGAGTAGGTTGGTTGGGGGAGAATAAGGTACTCCTAAATATGTCTGTTGGTTGGATAATAGGTGATCTCCAAAGGGTCATCAATTGGTTTGGTAAGGGTGGTGGAGAAAGGTGATCTCCAAGGTGGGTTCAGTTGATTTTCACCCATGGTTTAAAAGGTCAAGGTTGGGTTAAGGTCGCTTGTTAAGGTTAGGTTAGGTGGTTAGAACCTTTTGGAGGGAGATTTCCCCCAGTTTCTCTTCCCATAAATGTTGAGGTGGGAAAGAGATTCCAAGACAAAGGTGTTGGGTATCAAAAAGGGCATAAGAGGGATGAAAATGAATTCATCCATGCACCAAAGGTTGTTAGTTGTTAGTGGGTAAAAAGGTCAAGTTAAAGGTGGTGGTTTAGGTGGAATCACCGTTATGGTGTTATGGTGAGGAAAACATTGGTGGGTCAGAGTTGGATAGGTTTGAGGTCCAAATATGATGTTGGGAACATCATCCTAAAATAAAGGTGGGGTGGACAATAATGTCTAATTGTCCCAATGAGGGAGCTTATGTGAGGTGTAAGTAGCTTGGATAAAAGGGTAGCCAAAATTTAAGAAATCTTGAATGAAGGGTTGATGTTGGTTTGAGTTGATAAATGAGTTGTTTATGGTTGGATTAAAAATTAGGTTGATCATGGCTGATTGATTTGGTTTAAAAGTTCATTTTATTGGTTGGGGGAGGTAGGATGGGTGGTTGATTTAGCTTGTTGGTTGGGTTTTCTTGTTTGTTTAGTAAGGTAAGGTGACAAATATTTGACCCTATTCAAAAGGGAATTGAACCAAAAACAATGTCATTAGGTATATTAAAACTAGTAGATTATAGAAGAATTGAATGGTTTTGATTTTATCTAAGGTTGGGTTGGATTTAGTTATAGATGAGGTGTTTTGAGTTTGGGTTAGCTCCATTAAAAGAAGAAGTGGAAGAGGTGGGTTGGTTTCCTTAATGCTAGTCTCAAAAGAAAGTTGAGAAGGTTCTTCTTTGTCAACAAGTGAGTGGTTCAAGGTTGATTCTTCTTTAGTGATGATTTCAAAAAGAAGTTGAAAATGGTGCACTTGGTTAACAAGTGGATCAGTTGGGGTTTTGATTATGGTTTCCCTAATTATAGATGCACTAAAGACCAAATCTAATGAAGGGACCTCATTGTGTTAAAGGCTTTGGTTATGGGTTGGCACAATAATGGGTGCAAAAAGAGGTTCAATGTTTGATTATTTGAAGACATTCAAGGATAGGTTGGGGGGAACACAGAGGATATCATTTGGAACCTCCTTTTGATTAATAAGGTTTTGGACAAACATCGTAAAAAATCCACATCTGTCTACCACATGTTTATCTGTACAATGATACGTACAAAGCTCATTCTCTATGAACCAAATGGGTTTTGGAAGAGAACCATTGATAGCTTTGATTTGATGGAGTTTAATGATAGAAGCACATAAATTTTTTCAGATATTGAGGCATATGATTCCCTCAGTGGGGTATACTACCTAGGAAGAGGGTGTACCAATGGCTCTTGAGGTTGTTGTTTCCCGATTTTTATACATAGCTAGTTTGTGTTACCTCTTCAACTAGTTTTTGTTCTTCCTTACTCATTTTTTATGTTTAGGCATTTTGCTATTTTAAACTTTCCTTGTTCTAATTTCCCTTCATTTTTTTCCCCTTGGATTTGTTTTTCCTTAGCCCTAAAGTGCCCTTTGGAGTTTTCTGAAGGCACTTCACTTGCCTTGTTTTCCCCCGAGTGTCCCTTCATAATTTTTTTGAAGTGCACTTCTTTTACCCAGGTGACCCTTCAGAATTTTTTCAAAGGGAACTTTTTCATCTAAGTGTTGCTTAGAAAAAGTTTCAAAGGGCACATTTTACCCAAGTGACCCTTCAAAAATTTTCTAAATGAAACTTTTTCGTCTATGTGTCCCTTCAGAAAAGTTTTAAAGGACACTTTTTGCGCAAGTGTCCCTTCAAAACTTTTTTGAAGGGCACTTTTGCCCTAGCCTTTCTCAAAAGCCCCTTCAAAATTTTTGTGAAGGGACCATTTTAAAGAACATATCAATCCCAAAAACAAAGGCCTATCAATCCTAAGATAGAAGAATTCATGAAGAAAGAGCTAACCAAGTTAATTGAGTCTAGGATTATCTTTCCTATCAAGCACTCAACTTGGGTAGCCAACCTTGTGCCGGTTTGAAAGAAGAATAGAGAAATAAGACTTTGTGTGGATTTTCATGATCTAAATAGAGTGTCTCTTAAGGATAACTATCCACTCCCTTCTATGGAACAAATTTTGTAAATTGTTTTAAGTTCTCAATGTTTCTCACTTCTTGATGGTTATACAGGTTATAATCAAATAATGGTAAATGAAGAGGATCAATTCAAGACAACCTTCACCACCAAGTGGGGGACATTTGCATACAAGAGGGTCAATTCAAGGAAAGGTTGGGTTGGTTAGAAGTGAGGTTGGGTTTATTATAGGTGAGGTTACGTTGATTGTAGGTGAGGTTGGGTTGGCTATAGTTAAGGTTGGGTTGGTTATATGTAAACTTTGGGGTATAAGTGGATCTTGATGTAAGGTAATGCTCCAAGGTAAGAGGGTTGTCTTTTAGGAGTCTAAAAAAGATAGTATCTCCTAGAGAAACTATCAGAGGACTCTCCATTGAACAAGGCGATGGAGTTGAGGTGGATGAAGGCAAAATGGTAGAAGGTTTCCAAGAGAAGTTAGATTCTTCACAACTCAAACAAAGAGAAGACAAGAAAAAGTAAAAGAAGATAAAACATATGCTAAATCACATAAAATCTTAAGGTTCTTTTTAGTTTCACTTGTGCCTTATGGCTTAAGTTTGAATAATGTAACTCAACTAGGCTTATAGAGACGGTACTAAAAAAGATGTCTAGGGTTACTTTTAGCTTGTATTCAGGTGATCAAAAGGAATTTGTATTGGAATAAATATGTGGCTTGGTATTGGGGCCTACCTCCTCACTTCACATACCACAATGATAAGGGTGTCAAGTGATTAGCCAATATATATTGATATCTAAAAATTATACTCAACCAAAGAGCTGAGTTGGTTCTCCCCTTGGTAATGACCTCCAAGTAAGATCATTGGGAAAGCGTAAGGTAACTGCCAGGTGATGAAATCCTAGTCAGGCCATGTCTCAAGTTTGTTTGATGTTTAATTGGTAAAAGTGGTTTGGTTGAGTGTGTGCAAAAAGAGTGAAGCTATGAAAAATTACTTTGCCTTTCAAGTTAAGCTATGTGAGTTAAACTTTCAAGCAGTCGATGTATGCACTTAAATTTAAGGCCAAAAGAAACTTTTTGTTTCATTAATGAGCATAGAATAGAGAGACAATGCAAATAAATAAGAACCCAAGTAGAGACACAAGGGTCCCATTGGGCATGCTTGAATGTTTTAATGAATTTCTTGCTTATTATTCAAAAAGAGGAAGAAGAAGAAACTAAGTATGGGTATGGTTTAAAAACCTATTTGATTGTCCATGCATGATCTATATGGTTGTGAGAGCTCCTCTTTAGCTTGGGAGGAAGACATATATATGAAAGAGACTAGAAAATGGTTTGTTAGTTAGGTAGGCAAGGTGGATTACCTAGTAAGCTAAATCCAAGAAGCGCAAGCTCCCATGGAGGTTGTCAATCCACCTTTTAAGACAAGTTAATACTAATAAAATAAGGTTGCATAACAAATATGAAAGTACTTAACGAACTAAAATAAATAATTTTCTAAAAGAACTATGTTTAACAAAATAACATTAAGGTAAATGCTAAAGTATCAAAATGTCAATTCAAGTTGTTGTTTCTGCTCTATATAGTGATAAAGGTCAATAAAATGGAGTTTGGTTGAGGTTATTGGTGACTGGGTACTTTTTAGTTGTTTGCTAGCTTTTGGTCTGATAGTAACTGTCGGTGGTTGAGATAACTATCAATAATTAGACAGATCATTAGTGATCACAAGGATCATCAATTATTACTATCATTCCTATCTAGGTCAAAAAACTTAGTTGGGTGAGGTTGATTGATTTGGTTCAAGGTTGGTTTTGGTTGGCTACTGGTTGTAAAATAGATGGTAAGTCTTAGAGATGATTGGTTCAGAGGTTGATTACTTAGATGGTCAGGAGGTCGGGGGTTGGGTACAAGATACAAAAAACTAAATAACTTAGAACAATGACAAAATACTTAGATGATAGCTAGATGAAGAAGAAGTGCATTGACGGATATTTTTGGTGATGATTGTTGATGTTGATTGATTGACCTACAAAAAAAACTTTGACCCATGAAGATGATAGATGCAAATGGCTCCTGATAATTGTAGATAAATGGATCCATTCCCATTTTCACCTTTTGAAGCTCTCTTTTTATAGGAAACAAGGAGAGGTGGAAGTGTAGGTTCAATAGGGGTTCAACTCAAATCTAAATTTAACTTAGACATGTATTGACTCACACAAGCTAATTATAAAAAAACAAGTTATAGTTTGATGCTAGAGTTAACTATTCAGGTAGTGGACCATTAATTGTTGATGATGAAATTGATCATCGGTGGTCAAAATTCAAAGGTTAAATTGGTCAAAAGGATGGGTTTAACCAATTAGGGGTTTGGCAGGGTAAATGGATAGGAGGTGGTTCAAGGAGGTCAGGTTACGACATGCAGAACTATGGTGTTTAGTTTTTTGGTGTCTAGATCATGATGGGTTAGTCAAAGATGTTTTAATCAAAAATGGGTCTGTAAAATATTGGTTGAAAATTTATGGGCTTGTTAAATAGAGGTTGTCAAATATGGGTTGACCCACATAAGGTTTATCAAATATGGTTGGGTCAATGATAGGTTCATGAAAGGTGGACTCATCAAATATCAATTCCTCGAATATGGGTGGACCAAAAATGGTGAGGAATTGGGATGTTTTTATTTAGTGAATGGTATGTTTTTACCCTTATAATATTGTGGAAGAGGTTGATCTTGTTGTAAGAAGGTATCTTGGCATATCCCCAAATTCTAATTCTTAGACATGGATGCACTTGATTCTTCTATAAATGTTGTTTTTTGGATTGGTAATGATAGGATACAATTGTATAATGGTGGCTTAGGACCCTGATTGGTGGGTTATTGATTTGGATATGGTTGATTGCAAAATTTTCCATTAGACGGTGATTTTTTGTGGGATTGACATTTATGGGCTTGTTTCTTCTCCTATGTCTTCCAAAATTTTGGGAAGTGGAGCTTTAATGATTCAAGATCCAAATGAGAATGGGATGGTTATGGGTGTTAAGGTCATTTTTTACATTTATCCTAAATTTATGGAAAGTGTAGCTTGGTATGGTATGTTGGATGGCTTGATTGAGATGGGTTGAATGTTTGATTACTAGATTTGGGTAGGATAAGATAGTGTTGATGTCACTCGAGTAATTTATGGATAGTAGATATTTTATTGGGTGATGATGATATTTATGTGGAAGGAGGGATATAGTAATTTATGTCCTTGAAATGTTAGCTAAGCTATTAGATTTGATTATGCATGGTTAGATATTAAGTTTGGGTATTTTAGCTAGTGAACACTAGGCTATTAGCATCATGTAAATGGAATGGTTTTAGACTGAAAGGATTATTTTTGTTTTCTTGAGATGACACTGGATCATATTTTATTTAGTTTGAAATAGGTTACGTAATATCAGTCATTTTTTGGACAACATTTGAACTATATTAAACTATTTTTGCCCCAACAGACCAAAATCCTCTCTCCCCTTCTCAAAAATTATTATGGGCATTCAAATTCTTGATCATTCAAGCTTTTTCAGATTTTTATGGACTCTGTAGGCTAAAATCTATGGACTCTATAGATATGTTTCTACATACTCAACATGCTTGAAATAAATAGGTTCAAAGGCTTCTACAGGTGATTTCAATCATAAGAACAAGTTTCCAACACTTAGTCATTTTCAAGATTGGTTCAATGCCTTGGTTCAACCAAAAGAGTTCATCGGCAAGCTTCTGTGCAGTGTTTGAACCATTGAACCATTAAACCTTAAACCATTTTGGTTTAACGGGTTCAAAGGTTCAACATCATCAACAAGAGTTAAGTGCATTTTTCAAGGTTCAAATTTCAATTGCTTCAGGTTCAATGGCTTCAAAACACTTATCAAAGAGAAGAAAGCTTGAACCATTAAAATGTTGAACCAAAGTTGGTTTAATTGGTCAGTTCAATCGACAAGTTTAAAGGGTTTCCCCAAAGCCAAAGGACAAAGAGTCTTTGTGGAGGGCAGTAAACCAAGCCGTGTGCACTTGTGGAAGGCAACGAGCAAAAGTGAACAAAGAGAATTCCTTCAAAAAAGTGAACCAAAGACAAACAACCCTTGCGAAGGGTAGGCAAGGAGTAGATGGACCATTTTAAAAGTTTGAAGGATATTTCTGGGCTTGAACAGTCCTTACAGAGGTCACCATTATCTTTTGGGAAAATAACGTAGTAAAATGGTTAAGGCAAGAATCCTTCAGACTTTTTGTTCGAAGGAATTAACTCGAGAACAAATCTCGATAAAAAACCCGATGAAAAGCAGAGGCAAAGCAAAGGAAGATTTCCTTTGGACAAATTGTCTAAAAGAATTACTTCAGACTTTTTATCTGAAGCAAAATTTCTACCAAAATAGAAAACCTGATGAGGAAATAAAATCTTGAAGGCCACCTGAAATATCCTGAAGGGTAGGTACCCTTGTAGGAGGCTCTCACTAGGGAAAGTGGACCATTTCTAAAGACCTCGAAGGGCAAGTTCCCTCTGAGAAAGATCAAACCTCAAGTTGCAACGAAAGCTGACACGTGTCCCTCATAAAGATGTAGTGGAAGCTACCACATGTCATCTTCTAGGATAGTTTCTAGTAATTTTTAAAATAATGGAATGTGCCACGTGTCATCTACAAAGCTTGGTAGAGGTTTCCAAGTGGAAACATCCATAGCTTCTTCCTTTTATTGAGTAAGGACTGTGGTGGGTCACAGTTGAGTGGCTAAACTTGAATGGAATGTTCCATGTGTCATCATCTACATGAGTTTAAAAGAGTCCTAAATGTCTCTATGAACTCAGTGGAAGCTACCACATGTCATCATCCACAAGACTCTTAAAAGGCTCCCAAAGCCTCTATAAGTTAAGTGGATACTGCCACGTATCCTTGCCTATTTCATAGTAGAATGTGCCATGTGTCATTTGTTAAGAATAGCGAAAAGTGGCCAAAGCAAATAGGAAAGACATGAAGGAGGTGCTAAGGAGGATGACAGGCCCATAGCCATCAAATTCAGGGCAACCAAGTAGCCATTAGCTTTCAAATGATGACAGACCTGAACACATCAAATTTGTGATAATAAAATAACTATTGATCCTTGCAGACTTAAGCACATACCCTATGAACAAATTCAGTGACCGGTCAAAGAGATAGCTTGAGAGCTCAAATCACATAGATAAAGGCAAAATACAGCTAAGAAAGGGGGAATGATGAAGAAGGATCAGAAATATTTGTGCATGGGAGATGTTTCTAGAAGGTAAATCAACCCACCAGGTGGACATTGGAGATCACAAACATTCAATGGCACAACTTATTTTTCTACATTGAATAAAGTGAACAGCTGGAAATACATCAGGGAAACACATCAGGTGGTCCATATTAAAAATTGACACTCGATTCTAGCATAGCCCATGGACAAAATTTAAAATGCATTGAATGCATTATAAGCCATCATTTTTGTGAGACAAAGTGCCCAAGTCTTTCTTGGAGCACTATATATAGGACTCTCTCCTATTATTTTAAAGGGATCTCAGTCTGTGATCAGAAATAAAACTCAACCCAAATTGAAAGGCATTACTGAGACTTTGAGCTCAGATTATTGATCATACTTCATTATTTAAATAAGAAAACAAGTGACTTTTTAGACTTTGTGCTGGAATAGCTTGGTTATTGGAGAAATTTTTCTTATGTCTATTTCTTTAATACATTTTTTTTCCATTTAATTGAATAAGTAGAATTAGTGAAAGTGATCAGGAAGGTGTCCTAAAGCTAGTTGTAGAGAGACTTTATGCTGCTACAATTGTCTTTAGTTTGTCTATTTTTCTATTCCTGTGTAAATGATCTTGGAATGACTTTGTGCCCTCATTATCCTTCATATTTCACTCTTTGGCAGTTGAGGTGGAGACTTTGTGCCTCATATCATCCTGCTGTGTTACTACACCCTATTACAGTTACTTGTCATCACCAAAAAGATTTTTTTTGTCTGTTAAACAACACTTCTGAAAGAAGAGGAGTGTCTTCTATCATTTCAGTAAGATTCCCCCTTTGATTTGTGAACATCATCTCTAAAAAAAGAGAGATGGATGGTTTATCCTACCCCTGCGTATTATTTTCTGCTTACATATATAGTATATAGTTCCTTCATATTTACAAGGAACCTCCCCTTGATGAGAGGAGAGATTTGTCCACTTTTGATGTAGTAAACCGACACATCTATTTGACTAATATTCCTTGCTATGGTTGATCAGACCTATTTTTCTCATCAGTATGCTAGTGAGAAAATATTCACCCAAAATTTTTTGGTGACTTCGTTAGGGATTTACGTGCATTTTGAAGCCTCAAGTTTTAGATTGAAGTAGTCCCTACCCTTATCCATTATAGACTCTAGCAAATCCATTTTGTGTCTTACCCATTGTCATTATAGCCTTACCATCTCCCTCCACCTACATGCTAATTGGGATAAAATGTGCAGTTTGAAGCCTCAAGCTTCAAGCTGAAGCAAGGTCAGTTCTTTCCCATTTTTGTTTTACAATCTGGCAGATCCATGGCATACATGAAGCCAAAGAGATAAAGGTATTGTTGATTCTATATTCGAGTTGGTATAACAAAGTAATTTTGATCTGTTTTCTTCATCATCTCGCCTCTAACGAACCAGGAGCTTTCCTCCTACTAAAGTCAAGTCTCCATTACTAGGTAAAACCTCCATTTTTTTTATTAATAAAGCTTTGCCAATAATTACCCCTCTAATAGTTGTTATTCCACCTTTCCATAGTCATACTATGGAAGTTCAAGGCCTCTGGGGTAACTCTTTTAGCCCGCTTAATCTAAATCCACCCCTACATGAACTCCCACATAGTTTGAGGAAGAATTTCCCCAAGTTCTATGGTTATGGGAAAGTTCACCCCAATGAACACATTACATCCTTTAGCATAGCCTGTGGCATAATAGGTGTTGAATTTGAAGATGTGGCAATCAGACAGTTTGTGGAAACTTTACAAGGTGCTAATACAGACTAGTTTTACCACTTACAGGCTCAATTAGTGACTGACTAAAACACTCTTAAAGCCAAATTCAAGCCTGCAGAAGATGCACATGCCCTGTTGGCCCAACTCACACAAATGAAGAAGGAGCCTCATGAACCAATGAGATATTTCATATCCATGTTTGACAAATTGAGGAACAAGATTCTTGCTATTGCTCAACCAGCACTTGATAATCTCAAATGTTTCTTCATCAACTCTTAGCTGCCTAAAGTAAGTTTTTTGATGAGACGTGTTGCCCAAATAGACCTTGCTATAGCTCAAGGTTTGGCCACTGAAGTGAAATATGACCTTATCTTGGTAGGAAAGATAAGAAGAGATCCTAATAGAAGTAAATCTTTTTCATTTTTTGAATATCCATCTACAGGTACCACTGATCCAATGGTTCAGAAGCTGACAAATGAACTACTAGCCTTGAAAAAAAAAATGGGCCAAGGTATTTCTAATCCTCTTTATCAGGATATGACAAGGAGGAAATTTCAGAACTAGCCATATCAAGGCAATGCTGCCAAAAATCAAGGAAAACTAAATCATCTTCCTCCCCCATAGGGGAAACTTGCCATTGAAGCACCCCCAACCAATTTAGTAGTTAGATATCTTGAAATATAATCCAATTTATCTTTCCAACCTGAATTTAACCAAGAGAATGATGTTGATCTCCTTGCAAAAGACCAATAAGAATTCACTGGTGACTCCAACATCAGTTTCCTAAATTACCAAGATGAACCCAAAGGTAAAATTGAAGTAGTTGATGGATCATATAATGTATTCACCCAGTCCTAGAACCAGTTAGCCCAGCAAGCTGATAAGGAAAAAATAGGGGAAAGTTCTCAGCCTATAATCTCAATTGCCAAATAAGGAACTTCTCTGCCTTTCCAACTAAAGGACCCCATGAGTAATAAAAAGGTAAGTACATCAGGCATTCCTCCATCCCCAACTTCAATTCCACAAGCCAGTCTTCCCCCTCCCAAAAATAAAAAATATGAATTGCCTTCCTATGCTTAAAAATATGAATTGCCTTCCTATGCTTCTAGTCCATTTCAGTCATTTGACATAATCAATCATGTCAAGAAGACTAAAATTCAAATGTCTAAATTTGAATTCCTGCAATCTAATCCTGAGCAGTTGGATAAGTTAGTTCAGTGTGTGAAGAATAAAGCTGTCCTTATAGGACAAGATGCTAAGAAGGTAACTCAAGATTCCCCAAAGAACATGCCCATTCCAAACAATCTTGTCATTACTCCTCAAGTTGCCCCTAGAATAATAGAGCCTTTCTATGTTTCCATATTGATAAATGGTCATAAACTGAGCAATTGCATCATAGACTCAGGTGCATCTGATAATGTCATGCCTGCCAAAGTGGCAGAATCTCTTAGTCTCACACTCACCAAGACATTTGAGAGGTGTTTCTCCATGGAGAACAAATAAGTACCTCTACTAGAACAAATCAAGGATGCCCAATTTGCATTTGCAGCAATCCCAGATAAAAGAATCAAGATGACAGTTCTAGTGGCTGATGTCCCAGCATCTTATGGTATTTTGGTAGGGCAAAATTTTTGCAAGGATGTTGGTGGAGAATTGAGCATGGACCTGTCTAAAGTGATGATCTCTATTAAAGTCATCATGCAGAGGTTACTTCCTAAAAAAGAATCAAAATATGTTGTCACTCAGACATCAGCCCCTGAAGCTCAAATTCTATTTGAATCTTTAGGCATGGGCAATTACTTCTAACCATAGAGGATATTCATGTTTTATCAGATGAAAGTTCTATAGGTGGTGATCCAAATATGGATTCAAACAAGACGTTACAAAAATTGGTAGGGTGCAGTATAGATGAAAAGGATCTTCTGCCTCTAATGATGAGAAATCTGAAAGAAGATCAATTACTGATGATGTTTGGATCCTAGAATTCGATGGCAGCAATTCTTCTATTGGCTCAGGTGCTGGGATTGTGTTGATATCTCCTCAAGGAGATATTTTTCCCTCTTCATACAAGTTGTAATTCAGCAATACTAACAATACTACTGAATATGAATCTCTTCTACTTGGATTGAAAGCCGCTAAAGATAAGGGTGTCAAATTCCTTCATGCTAAAGGAGATGCCGAGTTGGTGGTTTGTCAGGTGAGAAACTTGTATCAAATCAAAAATGAGAGATTACCCCCTACTGTAATCTAGTCTGAGATCAAATTAAAATCTTTGATGCTTTCATCATCTCTACCATACCCAGGGAATTCAATCACTGAGTTGATGCACTAGCTGTTTTAGCAACTCTCTTAGTTCCTCACTTAGACTTCAAAGGAAAAAAGTACACTATTAAATTGGTCTTTTGACCAAGCGTACCTGATAATGTCAGTCATTGGTAGGTGTTTAACAATGATAACCAAATCATCACCTTTTTGGAACAAATAGATAGCTTCAAATAGTTGCACTTTGAAGGCAATAATTCTCAAAAGCTTAAATTAGCTCCTGAAATGAACTCAAATGTAGATGAAGAATTCTTGAAAATCAAAGGGAATAAAATTCCAAAAGGACTAGTTTCTCTTGAGAAACTATTTGACAAACATGACTGGTTCATCAAATAGCAACAAATGGATTTAAGCTCCTCCCAGGGATTTGATCAGATAAATTTGGGTACCAAAGAAGATCCCAAAATGGTTAATATTGGGAAGTGTTGTACTCCTAAGGAGAGATTCAAGTTCACTACTCTACTCCACCAATACATGGATGTGTTAGCATACTCCTATGATGATCTGAAGTCACTCATACCTTAGAAAATTCACCATGAAATTCCTCTCAAGGATAAATTAGTGCCTTACAAGCAAAAATCTTGATAGTATAATGCAAAGATATTAGGTATTATTCTGTTTGAGATACAAAAAATGTTGAATGCTAGAATCATTTTCCCAATCCGTCATTCCACATAGATTGCAAACATAGTCACTGTGAAGAAAAAAATAGTGAAATTCGCATCTGTGTGGATTTTAGGAATCTAAATCAGTCATCTTTAAAGGATAACTATCCTTTGCCAATCATGGATCAAGTGCTTCAGACTGTGACAGGCTCAGAGATATTATCAATGCTAGATGGCTTCTCAAAATATAATCAAGTTGAAGTTAGTGAAGCAAACCAACACAAAACTACCTTCACCACTACTTGGGGCACGTTTACATAAAAAAGGATGCTTTTTGGCTTAATAAATGTTGGTTCCAACTTTCAAAGGGAAATGGACCTTGATTTCAAGGATGAAATGGGTAATTTCATTATATTTTATCTTGATGACTTGACCATATTTTCTAAGCATCACCCAAATCATATACACCACTTGAAACAAGTGATGGAACGCTGCCACCAGAATGGTATTTCCTTGAATCCAAAGAAGTCTATTTTTAGAGTAACAGAAGGGAAACTTCTTAGACACATTATGTCTAAAGAAGGCATAAAGATTGACTTAGTTAGATTAAAGTCTATCCAAGATCTTACCTTACCTACAAGTAAGACTGATATTCACTCTTTCTTTGGAAAGGTGAATTTTTTACGAAGGTTCATCCCCAAGTTTGTTGAGAAGACTAGACACATTATGAACATGATGAAGGGAAAGGCCACCTTTAGCTGGACTAAAGAAGGCAAGTTACCATTTGAGGATATCAAGACTGGCATTGCCCACGCCCCAATTCTAGTTTGTCTAAACTTCAACAAAGAGTTCATCATATACAGTTATGCTTCTGAACACACGATTTCAACAATTCTGGTTGAATAGAATAAATAAAGTTTGGAATCTCCCATTTATTTCATGAGCTATCCTCTCAAAGCTCATGAGCTAAAGTAATCAAACATGGAGAAGCATGTGTATGCAGTGGTGAAGGCAGTAAAGCATTTCCGCTTCTACATCTTGAATTCTCACACTACTGCCTTAGTTCCTGATACCACGATTAAATCCATATTGACTCAGCAGGAGTTTGGAATAATAAGAGGAAATTGAATTTCAAAAATCTAAGAGTTTGATCTAGTTATCAAACTAGTAAATTTGGTACAAGGAAAAGGCCTATGTCAATTAATTGTTGATAACAAACCAGAAGAAACAGAGCATGAAGAAGCAAAAGATGAAGACATGCCAATGGTCCTCTTTGTCTCCACTATGAATGAGTGGTATTCAAGTATTGCTCATTTCCTTAATTGTGGCGAATGTCTTTCTCACCTATCTTACAAAGAAAGGAGGACTATCAAGTTGAAAGCTACCAATTTTGTCCTTTGGGACAATGACTTATACAAGAGGAGCCTTGATGGAGTGTTCCTTCACTATGTGGACAAGGAGCAGCAAAACTAACTTTTGAAATCCTTCCACAATCTAGCTTGTGGAAGACATTTTTTTGCTCTTATAACTTCCCATGAGATTCTATGAGCTAGGCATTCCTAGATAACTCTTTTACAAGATGCATATAAGTGGGTAAAAAAATGTGAACTGTGCCAGTAGTTTGTTGGGAGACCCAAGTTAGCCGCCCTACCTCTTAAGCCAGTGGTCATAAAAGAACCATTCCAACAATGTGGAATTGATTTTATTGGAGCTGTAAACCCATCTTCAAGTCTTGGACAAGATTATGTCCTTACATTACCTAATTACTTCACCAAGTGGGTAGAGGCTATCCAAACCAAGCATGCTACTTCAGAAGTAGTGCACAATTTCCTTAAGGAAAATATCATTTCTAAGTTTGGAGTCCCAATTAAAATTGTCATAGATAACACAACTTATTTCATTTCCCAAGAGATTACTCAATTCTATTTTTACTATAGAATTACCCTCTCCCACTCTTCTGATTACTTTCCACAAGGGAATGGACAAGCTAAATCAAGTAACAAGAACTTGATAACTATCATCAAGAAGCTGGTGGATGACAACCAAAGAACATGGCATAAAGCATTGGTTGATGCTTTGTGGGTAGCTATAATTACACCAAAAAGGGCAATTGGTATGTCTCCTTTCCAACTTCTTTATGGTATCAATGTTGAGATACCAATCGCCTTGGAATTATTGGCATTAAAATTGACTAAGGCAATTGAAGATCAGACATATGAAAGTTCCATTGATAAAAGGATCATGTGCTTGACTGAGATGGATGAGCAAAGAACTATGGTGGTGGACTGAATTGCTGCCCATCAAATTCTGGTGAAGAAGCTCTTCAACCAGAAGGCAAAAAACTATGATTTCTAGGTTGGAGATCAAGTCATGTTATGGGACAAGAGAAGAGAACCAAAGGGAATGCATGGGAAGTTTGATTATCTTTGGAGAGGATAATTTATTATCCATCAGCTCAATGGTGAAAATACCTTCTTATTAAAATATTAAGACAGCATGCTCTTCTCTCTGACTTAGAATGGGTAGCATCTGAAGCACTTCAATTTGTGAAGTATCAGATAAGATCAATTTATACATATGTATATTTGTATAGTCTTTAGTTCTATTTTTGTGCTTTCATTTTGGTTTTTTTCACCTTTATTTTTGGGTAGCACGACTTCATATCCCAATGGCACACTTCAAGGCACTAGAGATTCTGGTTTCTACTCCCCTCAGCTATTCTAAGTTTTCAACTGAAGGAAGTTCCTCAACTGGAGCTCGCTATTGTCCCCCAAAAATATTAGTCATTTTTTGGACAAAATTTGAACTATTTTGAACTATTTTTTCCCCAACAGACCAAAATCCTCTCTCTCCTTCTCAAAAATTGTTCTGGGCATTCAAATTCTGTCATTCAAGCTTTTTCAAATTTCTACATACTCTACAGGTTTGAATCTATAGACTCTGGAGGCTAAAATCTATGGACTCTACAGATATGTTTCTAAGGACTCAACATGCTTGAAATCAATAGGTTCAAAGGCTTCTACAGCTGAGTTTAATTATAAGAACAAGTTTCCAACACATAGTCATTTTCAGGATTGGTTCAATGTCTTGGTTCAACCAAAAGAGTTCATTGGCAAACTTCTATGCAGTGTTTGAACAATTGAACCATTGAACCTTGAACCATTTTTGTTCAATGGGTTCAATGGGTTCAAAGGTTCAACGTCATCAACAAGAGTTACATGCATTTTTCAAGGTTCAAAGTTTAACTGCTTCAGGTTCAACGTCTTGAAAACACTTATCAAAGAGAAGAAGGATTAAACCATTGAACCGTTGAGCCAAAGTTGGTTCAATCAGTCGGTTCAATTGGTAGGTTCAAAGGGCTACCCCAAAGATGAAGGAAAAAGAGTCTTTGCAGAGGGTAGTGAACCAAGTTGAGTGCCCTTGCAGAAGGCAACGAGCAAAAGTGAATAAAGAGAATTCCTTCAGAAAAGTGAACCAAAGACAAATAGCCCTTACAGAGGGCAAGTAAGGAGTAGATGGACCATTTCAAAAGTTTGAAGGATATTTTTGGGCTTGAACAGTCCTTATGGAGGGCATAGTTTTCTTTTAGGAAAAAAACACGGCAAAACGGTTAAGGCAAAAATCCTTCAAACTTTTTTCTGAAGGAATTCACCTGAGAAGAAAGGCCGACCAAAAACCTGATGGAAAGTAGAGGCAAAGCGAAGGAATATTTCCTTCAGATAAATTTTCTAAAAGAATTACTTCAGACTTTTTGTCCAAAGGAAAAGTCTACCAAAATAGAAAACCCATCAAGGAAATAAAATCCTGAAGGTTGCCTGAAAGATCTCAAAGGGTAGGTACCCTTGCGGGAAGCTCTCACTTGGGAAAGTAGACCATTTTTCAAGACCCCAAAGAGAAAGTTCCCTCTAGGAAAGATCAAACCTCAAGTTGTAGTGGAAGCTGCCACATGTCCCTCAGAAAGATGTAGTGAAAGTTGCCACGTGTCGTCTTTCGTGACAGTTTCTAGTAATTTTCAAAATAGAAAAATGTGCCACGTGTCATCTACAAAGCTCATTGAAGGCTGCCAAGTGGAAACATTTGCAGCTTCTTCCTTTTGTTGAGTAAGGACTATGGTAGGTCTTGGGTGAGTGGTTAAACTGAAAAAGAATGCTCCACACGTCATCATCTGCATGAGTTCAAAAGAGTCTTATATGTTTCTATAGTGTTTATATGAGCTCAATAGAAGCTACCATGTGTCATCATCTGCAAGACTCTCTAAAGGCTCCCAAATCCTCTATAAGTTAAGCAGACACTGCCACGTATCCTCACCTATTTCATAGTAGAACGTGTTATGTGTCATTTGTTGAGAATAGTAAAAACCGGCCAAAGCAAATAGGAAAGACACAAAGGAAGTGCTAAGGAGGATGATAGGCCTACAACCATCAAATATAGGGTAACCAAGTAGCCGTTGGCTTTCAAATGATGACGGACCTGAACACGTAAAATTTGTGACAATGAAATAACTATTGATCCTTGTAGACTTAAGCACAGACCCTGTAAATAAATTTAGTGACCGGCCAAAGAGATAGCCTGAGAGCTCAAATCACATAGATAAAGGAAAATTATAGCCAAGAAAGGGGGAATGATGAAGAAGCATAAAAAATATCCATGCATGGGAGATGTTTCTAGAAGGTAAAGCAGCCCACCATGTGGGCATTGGAGAGTGCAAACATTCAATGGTGTGGCCTATTTTTCTACATTGAAAGAAGTGAACAACTGAAAATACATTAGGGAAACACATCAGGTATCCCATATTAAAAATTACCGCTTGATTCTATCATATCCCATGGACAGAATTTAAAATGCATTGAATGCATCATAAGCCATCATTTTTTTGAGACAAAGTGCCCAAGTCTTTCTTGGAGCAAGTCTTTCTTGGAGCACTATATATAGGACTCTCTACTATTGTTTTAAAGGGATCTCAGTCTGTGATCAAAAACAAAACTCTGCCCAAATTGAAAGGCATTACCAAGACTTTGAGCTCAAATTGTTGATCATATTTCATTATTTGAATAAGAAAACAAGTGACATTTCAGACTTTGTGCTGGAATAGCTTAGTTGTTGGGGAAATTATTCTTATGTATGTTTCCTTAATACATTTTTTATCCATTTAATTGAATAAGTAGAATTAGTGAAAGTGATCAAGAAGGTGTCCTGAAGCCGGTTGTAGAGAGACTTTGTGCTGCTACAATTGTCTTTAGTTTGTCTATTTTTCTATTCCTATGTAAAGGATCTTGGGATGACTTTGTGCCCTCATTATGCTTCATATTTTACTCTTTGGAAGTTGAGATGGAGACTTTGTACCTCATTTCATCATGCTTTGTTACTGCACCCTGTTACAGTTACTTGTCATCACTAGAAAGATTGCTTTTGTCTACTGAACAACACTTTTGAAAGAAGAGGAATGTCTTCTATCATTTCATCAGGATTTCCCCTTTGATTTTTGAACATCATCTCTAAAAAAAGAGAGATGGATGGTTTATCCTAACCCTGAGAATTATTTTCTACTTACATATATAGTATATAGTTCCTTCATATTTACAGGGAACTTCCCCTTGATGAGAGGAGAGATTTGTCCCCTTTTGATGTAATAAACTTGGACATCTAGCCGACTAATCTTCATTGTTGTGGTTGATCAGACTTATTTTTCTCATCAGTACACTGGTGACAAACTATTCACCCAACATTATGTAAATAAGAAAAACATGTAAGCATAACATATGCTAGTGAGGTAGGATTACACCCAATTAGTGGCCCACTAATAGTACCCTGAAAGGTATGAGGTGGGTGATATTTTTAAATGTTGTGTGATTGATACCACTATCCATATAAATTAAAGAGGATCATAATATAGGCTGAACAAGGCTATCGAGGGCCATCTTTTATGTACCTTATGGTATATTGAGGCACAAATCTATAAGACAAAGGAATTGTTGAAGGAATGGTTATTGGTGGGATGAAACCAAATCACTTAATGGTGTTGGTAAAATAAATAACCACTTATGCAATGACAACATATTACCTAAGGAATATATATATCCCACTAGAACATAGGTTTTGTCTCTATGTTGGGTGATGAAATCCCAATAGCAAGACCTTAAAGAAAATATAAAGAGGGTGCAAGTTGTTTATGATTCCTTAGTTTGTTTGGTAGTAAAAGGGAAGACCATAAGTAAATGTGACCTTGTTGAACACAAAATACTTAGTGGCACAAATCTATAAGACAAGGGAGTTGTTGAAGGGATGGCTATTATTGGGATGAAACCAAATCACTTCATGGTGCTGGTAAAATAAATAACCGCTATGAAATGATAACATCTTACCCAAGGAATATATATAACCCACTAGAAAACATGATTTATCTCTATGTTGGGTGATGAAATCCCAGTTGCAATACATTAGAAGAAAAAATAAAGAGGGTGCAAGTTGTTTTTGATTCCTAAGTTTGTCTAGTAGTACAAGGGAAGAGCATATGTAACTGCAACCTAGGTGAACATAAAATACTTAGATCATTTATGATTTTAAAGTTTGCCTTATGGCATGAGGGAATAACATACATGACCTTAGGTCTTAAAAACTCACACAAGAAAAGCTAATTAAAATATATACAAGAAAGATTAAGTGATTTAGATTAAATGTTTAAATACCTACTGGGTTTGACAATATTCCTTTGAAAATCAAACTTACAATCAAATATGTTAGTAGTTGATTTAGAGTCTTTGAAAAGAAGTAAATATGCAAGAAAAATATTGCTAATAGTTAAGACATGCATACATTATGACTCATAACATATACATTATTCATAAAGACATAGACATCGTGACATTTACATAGATATAAAAAAAATACAATGTAAATGTTGAATAGTTAGATGTAGATGTTGAATGGTTATACGTAAACTATGAATGGTTATATACAAATTTTGAATGGTTATATGCAGATGTCGAACACAACTAAATACAAAGACACGAAGAAAATAGTGTTTGACTATATTTAGACATTTTTTTACTTTACATGGACAATAAATAAAAAATAAAAAATTTAAACATAGACACCAAAAGGCTACATATAGATGTTGAATGGTTAGACAAAGACACTGTTAGTGGTGCAAATGTCTCATCATCTGAATAAACTCTAAAAAAGGATACACCTAAAGGTATAATGGAGATTTTGACTGAACCTATGCAAATGCCAATGTTCCTGAGAATGGCAATGTTGTTACACATAATGGAGATGTTATCACACAAAAAATGGAAATTTAAGCTAAAATAACAAAATTTGACTCAAATTGCTCCTAATTAGCCTAAACAAATTGGCTAGCCAATCTTAAAACACCTATCAATCAAAATAGAACAAGGTTTGTGAGTGATTATCCTATCGAGTGTGCAAAATGTATGCACATGCAAATGTTAGAGCAAACACATAGGTTAGAAATCCAAAACAAATCAATTGAAATCTTAATATAATAAATGGAATGCACTTTGAATGAGCAAAAGAGATAAATGTATATAACTTCAATTACGATAAATATCTCCCTTGATTTGTCAAATTTTCTCATATTTGAGAGTAAATGAGGCTTGTGTAAGCACTTTGATAACATGTCCCCTTGTCAATTGGATGATTAGATTCATAAGTGGATTGATTGATGAGTGATGTTTTATCTTAATATTGGATACATGTAGCTAGCCTCTCTTGGCTTGTTATAAGTGAGGAAGGATGGTTGGATTTATATATTTCTAAGAATGATCTGGACTATTAGATTTGATCCGTTATCAGGGATCAACATTTAGTCATAAATGGGAGGTTGGCTAATAAATAGAGGAGGATGGATGTGGAAGACTTGATTTAAAAAATGGGTTAGATTAACTAATTTTTTTTTGTAATGTCTCCCCCTCACCTTGGATTTGAGGATCAACTTGGGGAATTGGATTGGTGTGATGATACGACTATAATATTGGATGATGTGATAATAGATGAGTGATATGATGATATTTTATTTTATTTATCTAGATATTTGGTGCATGGATTTTATTATTATTAACTAAATAATTATTAAGGATTAATTAGTTGATTAACCCATATGATGATGAGATGGGAATTAGATGGGATTCAATATGTTATTGTGATATCATGATTAATTGATTGGGGATTGTAGTGAATAGGTATAGGTTTATTAGGGATGTCGATGATTAAATTAGGGTTGAATTGGAATGGATATGGATAGATTAAAGATGAAAAATAAATTATTAGGCATGATTAGGGTTCGTTATTGAATGTAGAATTAGGGTTTAACATATATGAAGCGATTGGGGATGGAATGCTTATAGAATTGGGGTTTGGTATGGAATGTGATGATGAAAGGTTAGCCTTCACATTAAAATGGTATATTTTATGTGTCTACATTAGTTAAAGGACAAAAATTCTCTAAAATAAATATATCCAAACAACCTACTATAGATAAAATGATAGTATTTGAATACCCTATCTTTATGACCAACTATCGTCTATAAGGTATCGAATTAAACATCATCATTTTTTACTGAAGTTGGCATGGCATCTTGAATATCTAAAATTAAATTTTGTTGGTTTGAATCATCATTAATTTTGAAACATAATCATGTTTAGGATAAAGTTTCATTACATGTAACCTTTTAGCATGGGGTATTATTACATGCCACTTTATAATGAATAATCAAACCTTTAATTTTGTAATGAATGACCTAAACTTGATTAGATGGATGTCATGTATTTTTTTTAACATTACATATAACTTTATAATGAATGGTTATAAATTGTACATATCATTGGCATGTATTATTTGTGTGTTCATGTGCCATTGTATGATTTATTAGAATTTTATGTGATATGTTGTGATGATTAATTCTTATTCAATCACTTATTCTAAAAAGTTTCATATAAATTTTTTATATAAATTAAAAATAATTTTTAAGTTTATATATAAACTAATAGCTTTTGGATCCCTCTCAATTATTGGTCCATATCTATTATATATTTTTTACATCTGAACACAACAAAGACTTGTAGTGCACTTGTTTTTACAAGCAAGTATTTTCACATTGAAATATATTGATGAATATATTTCTTTGATTTATTTTACATAAATAATAATCCTATTAATAAATAATGAATAATAATTATTCATAAAGATCATATTAAAATAATTGTAATAATTAATTATAATAATTGTTAAGATTAATAATAGTTTTGAAAATAATTTTATTTTCTAAATATCCAATAAGCAACCTCATAACTCCTCTCCACATACCTACCATTTCATCCTTGTTTATATAGCTTGGTAAAATTTCTCAATTTCCCCACTTTATTGAGGGCATGGATTTTTTTAATTTCAAATGATTAATTAAAAAATATATTAAATGCTTCAAGAATTTTTTTGGTTGGAGATGGATCACTTTATTATTATTTTTTTTAATTCACTATGGATGCCCCATGTAGTATTAGTTATGTGTCTTTCAAATCACCTCAGTGGTGGTCACCTTCTCAAATATGTGATTATGGTGTTCACAAAAGACATTGCTTGCATAACAGGTGGTAAAGTTCCTCCCCAAATTCTTGACATGCATCTCCTTCTCATAATTCTCATGGCAGTGGTGACTTTTTTATACAAGACCCTACTAGATGTAGGGCTCAATAGAAAGTAAAATTCTCTTACTTGACTCTCATTATTACCACTACTAGGCAAGACCTAGTTAAAGAAGAAAATAAATATAAATTTAATGATGGGTGGTAGGGATTATATGATATGGTGGATCAACCCACTAGTAGTGGCTAGGATTGGGGTGACATACCAGATGAACCTTCATTGCCACCATGTTCACTATTTATTTATATGTTTTAGTCTCATATCTTTCTACTTTATGTTAAATTAAGTTAAAAACTATTTGTTGATATGATATTTTGAAATGTAATATTATCTACCCATTTTTATTATGAAAATAATGATATTAGAAAAGATATTATTATTATGTATATGCTTTTTAATCAAAAATAAAGAATGATTAAATTTTGGTTGTGTATAATTTCATTTAGATTCAAATGTCATTGAGGCATGGTACACTAATAATGATCATTGGTGACATAAGTTTCCCCCCAAAAAATACATAATTACTATTTAACACATAATTACTACTATTTTACACATGAGATGCACTTTTTAAAAAAATAGTGATAATGTTAATTAAAAATTTATAAGTTTTACTTTTTAATAATATAATCAATGTTTCAATAAGATTAAAATATAAAACAATATAAAATTATTTTGATTTGATAATAAATAGAATCTTTACGTGGTAAAGGAAGTCGGCATGTCCTTTTGCTTATTGACAAAGTATCATCCTTTAAAAAATATTTTATTTATATAAGCATGTTAAATGATTAGTATAATTGACCATACTTATCAATACACTTTAATGATAATCAGAAAATATGACTTTGACAATAAAAAAATCATAACCCTGTAAATTTGTGTGAATAGTAAAAGAGGGTTATGAAAAGGGACCCTATCCAATACAAAAAGAAAATTCTAACAATCCATCTGGAAGGAACAACAAACAAAAGAATATTGAAATATATCAAAGATAGCAGACAAACATCAACAACCAATCTATGGCAAAAGAACAAAGAAAGAAAATAAAAATAGGACCCATGCCACACATTTTCTATTTGAGATCTAAGGGTCATTCTCAAAGGATCTATTTCTTTCTTTCCTTTAGTTCTCTTTTCGTTACACACAACGGTCCAATATCCACCTCCCTATAAAATTGGTAGAATTGGAATAGAGAAATCCAGTGAGTCATAAGAATTGAATTAGTTCTTTTTTGAAATGGTTGATTGGATTTTCTTTGAATGGGTACAAGCCCTCCCCTGCTTTGATTATATGCTTTGATTCATTTGCAATTTCGGAACCATAATAGGGGACGTGAAATTTTCTTCTCTATCATCTAAAGCTTGTACAATAATGTGTTGAGGGTTGTCTTCCTTCCACCAAGTATTTTTTTCTTAAATTTAAGGGAAGGCCAATCGTTTACTAAATGGTTGGTTCAAAAGCATCTACAACATCTGAAGGGAAGCTCTTCATAGTGTAATCACTGCATCCAGGGTCTGTAACTGACTTTCAATTTTATTTGAGCTGGTAAATCTTTAATAATATCAACATTGACTAAAATACGAGCATGTTTTGAATGAATCCCTTCCTTAGATTTGGGATCAACAACCCAAAATTCTCAAATGGATTCAACTATGATTGTTAAAACAAAGCACTCCCAAAATTGAAGATGTAAATTGGGAAGACTAATCCAAAGAAGTTTTCAATTGAAAATTTCAATATAAAAATTGTAAATTTTAGTTGTGTACAATTTCATTCATATTCAAATCTCTTTAAAGCATGATACACTGATAATGATCATTAGTGACTTAAGTTTACCCCAAATAAAAATACATAACTACTATTTAACACATAATTACTACTATTTTACATATGAGATGCAATCTTTTTAAAAATAATAATAAAATATTAATTAAAAATTTATAAGGTGTACTTTTTAATAATATAATCAATGTTTCAATAAAATTAAAATAGAAAATAATATAAAATTATTTTGATTAGATAATAAATATAATCTTCGGGCGGTCAAGGAAGTCGGCATGTCCTTTTGCTTATTGACAAAGTATCATCCTTTAAAAATACAATCGACCATACTTATCAATACACTTTAATGATAATTATAAAATACTGTTGGATTTGTCTATGAAATGACTGGTATTGTCGGGCAGACTTGTTTATAGACTTTAATAATATTTATGAAATACCAATGGACTTGTCACCAATAATTCAACTGAAAAACAATAATTGCATCCCTACCTATTTAATATATCTATTTAATATCCTTATTAAAAAAGATGTTTAGCTATTAGAAAATATGAAAAATGGCAACGTATAAAGGTTAGTAACAAATATCATTCACTACAAATTTTATTGAAAATAAATAAATGAAAAACATATAAGTGTTAGTAATAAAATATGATAATACATAAATTCAAGTTTAATCTTAACAACATAATATTATAATAATATTAAAAAAATCAAAATAAGATAATATAATTTTACCAAATATTGATAAAATATAATTTTGGTATGAATAAAATTGTAACTCTTCAAATTTGTATAAGAGTTTATGGCACAAAAAAGTTTTGATTAAAATATAAAATATAAAAATTGATATTATTATTAGTAATAAAATTGAGATAAATAAAATAAATTTGTTGCATTCACAAATAAGTTTGTTGCATTCAAAAATAAGTTTGCTGCCCAACTTATCTCACAATTATTATATTTTCAGTTTCTATTTTTACAAATCTACAATTTATTTTTACATAAATTTAAAAAAAAACTATAAACCATTTACAAAGATCTATCTACAAAAAACCAATTCCTTATGTTATTTAGAGGAGAGATCTTAGCTTGATTTGATGCTAACCCAGAACACCTTATCACAAAACACGACTTTGACAATAACAAAATCATAACTCTATAGATTTGTATGAAAGTTTAGAACATGAAAAAACGTATATAATTTTTTTTTAAGAAAAAAATAATATCATTATCAACAAAAACTTTCAAATAAACAAAATATGCTTATTACATTTACATAGATATATTGAATAATGTTTGACTATCATGATCAGAATACATATATTCTCCACTTTATACATATCAAACTATCAAAACAAATAATCAAACTTTCTCTAATAAATGACGAACTCATACATAATTACATTTTATCAAAATATAATTATATTAATTTGACTTGATAAGATATTGAATGAAACTATACATCATTACATATACATTAAATTCTAAAATAAAAAAAATTAATTCCATCAAACGCAACGCAACAGATAAATATTCGCGTGACAAAAAGTATTCGGCGTAAATACTTAAAAAAAAAAAAAATCGTCCAGACATTTCAGCTGCATCCAACCGTGATTAAAATATTCAATAAATTAATGCCGAGCATGGGCATAAGCTCGATTGCCTCACTGATCAATAACGACAAAGTCTATCTGGAAGTCACATGTTCCACGTGTTTTCCATGGGCTCTGGAAGTCACATGTTCCACGTGTTTTCCATGGGCTTTGAAAAATCAATTTTAATTTTGCCACACCATAGAAATCTTAAAATATTCCACAAATTTAGGGCTTATCATACCCTACAGTTACACTGATGCTTATAAATTATAGCCTTCGCCACAAGTGTTTCACACAGCCTTTGCATCTGAAAAAACAATTTAAAAAGCAGCGTAGTTTGTGTTGAGCTCAAAAGTTTTGGTGCTTTTCCAATGTCGAATTCGAAGGCTGAGGATTCTTCTTCTCGTTTTCCGCCCAATGAGTGAGACGATGCTTTTGTGCAATCTATTGAATCGCCATACGGAGTATTTACATCTGCACCCTCATTTCTAAGTTTTCATTCCGATTCTAATGAACAGACTATATATGTTTGTTGATCTTAAATATTTTTTCTTGCCGCTGGTTTTTTTCTCAGGCATCTATATACCGTGAACGTGTTGAAATACTGATTAAAGAAGTTAAAATCGTGTTAAACGAAATGAAAAATGGAGATCACGATCTAATTGATCGTCTTGAGATGGTTGACTCAACTCAATGCTTAGGAATCGATCGATATTTTCAGAATGAAATAAAAGTAATTTTGGATTATGTTTATAGGTATTTTAAAACAATCTTCTGACATGTTACTATTTCGATTATGGCATCACCTCATTGGTAGATGGAGCAGGGTCTATTGAGTTCATATTTTACTTTGGACTAATCATACCAACTGGTGTGGGATTTTATTTTTTTGAAGCAATGAGAATTTTAGTTATAGAAAGACAAACCCTTCAAAATAAAAAACAACTAATAATAGGTTTAGTTTTTTGTTTCAGATGTTGGAATGGAAAAATGGGAATTGGATTAGGAAGTCAAAATGTTGCGAGTGATCTAAATACCACAATATTAAGATTTTGGGTTCTTAGATTGCATCGCTATGATGTATTTGCAGGTACCAAATAATTTTCTATATTTTTGATATATATTTTTATTTTCTATATTTAGCTACTAATAAACATCTATTTATATGTGGTGTTTTTTAAAGCAGATTTGTTGGAGAATTTCAAAGACACAAATGGGGAGTTATTTTGTTCTAGAGGAAACAACAACAACAACAACAACAACAATAGCATGGAAGAGACACAAATGATGAGAAGTATGCTCAGCCTTTTAAGAGCTTCCAGTGTCTCATTTCCAAGAGAAAAGGTTATGGAAGAGGCAAAAGTGTTTAGTACTACATACTTAAAGCAAGAATTATCAAAACTTGGAGATGACAAAAATTCTCAACATGAGCAAAGCTTGTTAAAAGAGGTATGTTCACTTAAACAAGCATAAACGTGTTTTAGATGTTGTTTTATGTCTTATCTTGATTTTATAGGTGGATTATGTGCTCGTATATGAATGGTCTCGCACCTTTCCTAAATGGGAAGCAAGAAACTTCATAGAAATATACAGTCAAGATAATACAAGGTAGAAGTTATTAAATATTTTTGTAAATATCAATTTTTTAAATGTTAAATATTCAAATTATTAAATTATTTATATTACTGAATTTTCATTTTTTTAAACAGATTTTTGTTGAGATTGAATAGTGAGAAAATTTTGGAACTGAGCAAATTGGAGTTCAATATACTACAATCAATGTACCAGATTGAGATGAAGACAATCTCTAGGTAAATATCATTAATAAAATACTTTAAACCTCTATAAAAAAGAGTTGACATAATCTCTTAAAAAAATGTTGGATATATTAAAAATATTTTATATTTATTATTTTAAAATAAATAATTTAAATTATATTTATAAAAGGTTAACATAACCTTTAAAAAATATGTTTGACATATTAAAAATATTTTATATTTATAAATATTATTTATAATTTTTTAATTTTAAAATAAATAATTTAAATTATATTTAATTTTTTAATTTAAAAAATAAATATTATAATTAAATAGATTAATGAAAATGATTCCAAACTCACCTTAATATAATTTATATCAATTAACCTATAATTTCTTTTTAACATATTTTATTAAATTATAAAAATATATTTAACTTCTATATCACTCAAATAACCTACATTGGATGATTATGAAAATGTTGTTAAGAATGCATTTACATTTTAAGATATATAATTAATATAGATGGTGATGGAATAATATGATAAGATGAACAGTTACATGTAGACGGTGAATGGTTATACATAGATGCTGAATGGATATATATAGACGTCTAATGGTTAGATGCAAATGCCAAACAAGATTGACTGCATAGATATCCGTGAAGAGGAAATTGATGAGGATACAATAATTCATAATGAGTGTATTCTTATTTTTTAGGATATCTAATTAATATAGATGTTGATAGAATAATTAGATAAGATGAATGCTTATTTTAAATTTAATATAAATTGGTTAGAATGGTTTGATTTTTAATATTTGATTTATTATATTTAATTTGATTTTAAAGTATTTTTTAATATATTGATATTTGATTAATTGGTATATTAGATGGTGGATAGATTTAGGCATTCCCAATTTAATACCAACAAGAGAGCGTACAATAGAATGGATTTTTGGGGGGGTTTGTGGGGCAGATACAGTGGAGTTTTCTAGTAGCAGGATTGCAGTAGCTAAAATATCAACTGCTATGACTATTCTGGATGATCTTTTTGATGAATACTTAACGCTTGACCAAATGAAACTTATTATATATGGAATTGTTTAAGGTTGGAATGTTTCTATTTCAGAAAGCCTTCCTAATGATTTAAAGCAAGCCATGTTATTTGTTTTTAAAATGGTACATGAATTGACAAGCGAGGTTATTGAAAGACAAGGACGTGATATGATGCCACTCATTACAAAATTGGTATTTATGCATTTTCATTTTTAAATTTTTTTTTATCAGATATTAATGTTGCAATATTATATTTTTAATTTTTGATATGTAATTGTCAATTAGTATTTATAATTTTATAAAATAGTGGATTTTGGACATTGAAAAATCAAAGTAATTAATGATTTGAATATGGAAGGATTTGAAGGTATTGTGTTGTAGTGGACAAATTATGTCATGTCCTACTTACAAGAAGCACAGTGGAGAAAAAGTCAATTTGTTCCAAACTTCAAAGATTACATAAAGAATGCCATAATTAGTATAGCCATGGCACCAACAATATTGTAGGCTATTCTTGTAGCACCCCAAGTTTTACCAGATGACACTATAGATAAGATATATCTTAATCAATCCAGATTCTATGAGCTCATCGTGTTGTGTACACAATTAATAGATGATTCCAAAGATTATGAGGTACGATATATGATTTTATATATTGTCATTATAAAACTAAGTACATATTTGCTAAAATTATTGATAGTTTTCATATGGTAATAAAGGATGTGAAGCTCCAGGGACATACATCTTCAGCAATTTTTTCTTATATGAAGGACCACCTTGAATGCACAAAATATGAAGCATTAAATCACATCGAAAACCTTATTGACCTTTCACTTAAGGAACCAAGCTGGGAATTTCTAAATCCAAATAATGGGTTGATTTATTGTGAGAATTTATGCTTCAATCTTAATAGAGGAGTATAATTTATCTACCTATTCGGAGATGGAATTACCTATTTAGGAAAGGAGGTCAAGCATCAAATATTTAAAGTTCTTGTTGAACCTATGGAAATATAGATTAAATGATAGATTCTATCATATTAAAATAAAAATTTGAGGTCAAAGTAGATGTCTTATATGATGAAATTGATGGTCACTTGATATAGATCTCTGACAAAATATAAGTTTTTTAACTAAAATTTATTGTGTGGTTATTTTATTTCTAGTATCTTACTTAGTGGTACTAGCATTTTGATAAATGAATTTGGTCTATTGAATCAAACAACCTTGCATTTTAATTCATATTGATTTATACTCATAAATTTTATGTAATTATCTTAACAAGGCTAAGAAAAATACTATAAGATTTTTAGGTTTTTTCAAAACATATTTGACCTTAAATTTATTTAAATATTTATAAAATTAATGGTTAAAATTATTTATTTAAATTTGTAAATATTAATTTTGTAACCTATCATATATATTTTTTAAATTTTATATTACTTATATTATAATTTATATAGAATAATTAATTATAATTTGTCTCACATATATTTAATGTTTACAATTGTTCACTTTAGTTCAACCTTCAACAATTTCAAAACAAAACAAATAATTATGACATATCATTTAATGTTCATAATTAATTTCTTCACAATATCCCAAATGATATCATAGATTCATCATTATTCCCATAATTTCTAATTTTTAAATACATTTGAATTTTATTGAAATAAAATAAACATTTTGTGGGCTGTTTAGTATTTATGGAAATAAGATTGGAAATATTATTTATTTCACTTGGAAATTTAATTCATTGAGATGAAAAACATTTACCTCCCATCAATGGTTAAATTTAGCAGTCATTTTTATTCGTCAATCCGTTCCCACCCATAAAAATTATGGTGTAATCAATGTTAAATTCAAATATTTATTTACATCAAAGGCTTTTTAATTGGCAGACCACTATCATATTTTTGTTTAAAAATTAATTGCCACTTTATCTTGTTTAATAATGGAGCATGCCTTGTTATTATTTGATATTAATATTTTGATATTTATTAAGATTTATTTGACATACCTCTTAAATAACTCTATATTTTTGATGGAGAAGCAACACAATATGATGTATTAATTTATTAATAATATGATTAAATGAAATAAATACAAATCACTCAATGTGAATGAAGATGCTTTGAGAATAAAATATATTATTCATATGAAATAGTAATCATAACAAGTTAATAGAATAGTACATTTCAAATAAGCACATACAAAAAAGAAATGTGATAAAACATAGAATAAAACAGATAAGTTGTTGAAATCTTCCATTATGAACATCTAACTATCAATTAGAATAGTAAGTATGTTTACCTCTTTGAAATTAAAGATGAAGAAATGAGTGATGGGACAAAGAAAGTGGCCTTCATATTAACATAATGGTATATTGCTATCACCATAAAATGAAAAAAAAAAACAAGGAGGAGGTTGTCTATTTAGTTTAACTTTTGGACATAAATTTTTTCAGAAGAATTTATATTGTTTACTAATCACATTGTATGATGGGAAACAATAATTTGAAAACTTAAAAACATTTTTTTTGGTTTCTAATGTCATACAAGAAGATTTTATATCTATAAGATGAATTGACTAAAATCATAATTCTATCAAATCATGGGGCATAAGAATTAAATAGAAATTAATCTTCATTATAGTCTATAGACAAAGAATTATCAACTCCTCTTATAACCGTTGTGTGTAATTGGTTAAGAATGTGTGTAACATTTTAATTTGATAGGCACATTGCAAAAAAGAGATTAAAAAGTAAATGATTGTGTAGAGAAATAAGGTCCATAGCCTAAACAACAATTGAAAACATATCCTCACTTACTTTATTCCCTTTGATTTCTAGGCCAGTCAAGTAAAAGAGTAAGGGAATAACATGTTTAAAGAGTAAAGGAATAATATTGTGAATGATCTAAATACTAAAACATTAGGACTTTGGGTTCTCAGACTGCATCGTTATGATGTATATTTAGGTACCAAATAACTTTCTATACTTTTGATATGTATTTTTATTTTTTATATTGAGCTACTAATAAACATCTATTTATATGTGGTGTTTTATAAGAAGATTTGTTGGAGAAATTCAAAGACACAAAAAGGGAGTTCTTTTGCTCTAAAGAAAACAATAACAACAACAACAACAACAACAACAACAACAACAACAACAACAACAACAAAAATAAAAACATGGAAGAGACAAATGATGAGAAGTATGCTCAAGCTTTTAAGAGCTTTCACTGTCTCATTTCCAAGAGAAAAAGTTATGGAAGAGGCTAAAGCATTTAGCAATACATACTTAAATCAAATATTATAAAAAATTGGAGGGAACAATAATTTTCAACATTATCAAATATTTTTAAAAGAGGTATGCTCACTTAAGCAAACATAAATGAGTTTTAGATGTTGTTTTATGTTTTATCTTTATTTTATAGGTGGAGTACACACTTGTATATGAATGGTCTCACACGTTTCTTAGATGGGAAGTAAAAAAATTCATATAAATATACAATAAAGATAATACAAGATAGAAGTTATTAAATATTCTTGTAAATATCAAATTTTTAATGCTTAAATATTCAAATTATTAGACTATTTCTATTACTGAAATTTCATATTTTTTAAAGGTTTTTGTCCAAATTGAATAGTGGGAATATTTTAGAACTAAGTAAATTGGAGTTCAATATCCTGCAATCTTTGCACCAGATTAAGATGAAGGCACTATCTAGGTAAATATCATTAATAAGGCACTTTAAAAAACTCTATTAAAAAAAGGTTGACATAATTTCTTAAAAGAATGTTGGACATAATTCAAAATATTTTATATTTATTTATAATTTATTATTCTAAAATAAATAATTTAAATTATATTTATAAAAAGTTAACATAAAATTTAAAATATATGTTTAACATATTAAAAATATTTTATATTTATAAATATTATTTATAATTTTTTAATTTTAAAATAAACAATTTAATCTATATTTATTTATTTAATTGAAAAATAAATATTGTAATTAAATAGATTAATGAAAATGACTCCAAAACTCACCCTAATATAATTTATATCAATTAACCTATAATTATTTTTAATATATTTTATTAAATCATAAAAATATATTTAACTTCTATATCACTCAAATAACTTATGTTGTATGTTGATAATAATGCATTTACCTTGTAATTGACTGAAATTTTCATGAAGACAAAATTGATGAATAATTCATAATGAGTGTCTTCTTATTTTTTAAGATATGTAATTAATATAGATGTTGATTGAATAATTAGATAAGATGAATATTTGTTTTAAATTTAATATAAATTGGTTAGAATGGTTTGATTTTTAATATTTGATTTATTATATTTAATTTGATTTTAAATTATTTTTTAATATATAGGTATTTGATTAATTTGTATATTAGACGGTGGATAGATTCCGGTACCCCCAATTTAATAGCAATAATAGAGTGCATAATAGAATGAATTTTTTGGGGGTTTGTGGGAAAATATAGTGGAGTTTCCTACCATCAGGATTGTAGTAGATAAAATATCAATTGCCATGACTGTTCTCGATGATATTTTTGATAAATACTTAATGCTTGACCAAATAAAATATATTATATATGGAATTGTTCAAGGTTTGAATGTTTTTATTTTAGAAATCCTTCCTAATGAATTAAAGTGAGTCATGTTATTTATTTTTAAAATCATACATGAATTGATAAGCGAGGTTGTTGAAAGACAAAGATGTGATATGATGCCACTCATTATAAAAATGGTATTTATGCATTTTAAATTTTTTAAATTTTATTATATATTAATGGTACAATGTTATATTTATAATTTTTGATATTTAATTATCAATTGGTATTTATAAGTTTATAAAATGGTTGAGTTTGGACTTCAAAAAATGAAAGTAATTAATGATTTGAATATGGAATGATTTGAAGGTATTGTCTTGTAGTGGATAGATTATGTCATGTCTTATTTACAAGAAGCACAATGGTGAATAATTCAATTTTTTCCAAACTTAAAATATTACATAAAGAATGCCACAATTAGTATAGTCATGGCACCAACAGTATTGCAGGCTATTCTTGTAGCACCCCAAGTTTTAATAGATGGTATTATAGATAAAATATATCTTAATTAGTCCATATTCTATGAACTCACTATGTTGTGTACATGATTAAGAGATGATTCCAAATATTATGAGGTACGACATATTATTTCATATATTTCCATTATAAAACTAAGTACATATATGATTAAATAAATGATAGTTTTCATATGGTAATAAAGGATGTGAAGCTTCAAGGACATACATCTTTAGCCATCTTGTATTATATGAAGGACCACCTTGGATGCATAGAAGATGAAGCATTAAATCACATCAACAACCTTATTGACCTTTAACTTAAAGAATTGAGCTGGGAATTTATAAATCCAAATAATGGGTTGCTTGAATGTGAGAAGTTATGCTTCAATTTTAATAGAGGACTACAATTTATCTACCTATTCAGAGATGGAGTTACCTATTTTGGAAAGGAGGTCAAGCATCAAATATTTAAAGTTCTTGTTGAACCTGTGAAAATATAGATCAAGGGATAAATTCTATCATATTAAAATGAAAATTTAAGGTCAAATTAAACATTTTATATCATTAAATTGATGGTAACTTGATATAAATCTCTACCAAAATATAAGTTTTTGAGCTAAAGTTTATTGCGTGGTTATTTTATTTATGATATCTTACTTAGTGGTACTATCATTTTGATTGATGGATTTGATCTATTATATTAAATGACCTTGAATTTTGACTTAGATTGATTTATACTTGTAAATTTTATGTAATTAATTTATGAAAGATACAAAGATTTATAATTTTTTTCAAAATATGTTTTACTTTAAATTTATATAATTTATTTAAATATTTATAAAATTAATATTAAAAAATCATTATTAAAATCTATAAATAATCAATTTTTAATCCATCATAATCAATTTTTTTATTTTATATTATTTATATTATAATTTTTATAAAATAATTATTATATTTAATTATAATTATAATTTATCTTACATATACTTAGTTATTATAATTATTTATTTTACTTTAACCTTTAACAACTTTAAAATAATTATGACATATCATTTAATGTTAATAGTTAATTTCTTCCCAAACATTAATTTAATTTTTTCACAATATCCAAAATGATATCAAATATTCATCAGTCTTTCCATAATTTTTAAGTTTTAAATGCATTTGAATTTTATTGAAATAAAATAAACATTGGGTGTGGTGTTCAGTAATTATCATATGTAATTATTATAAATTTATTTATTCAATTATTTTAAAATAAAATACGTAACTTTATATATCTTTCTTTTTTACAAATATAAATATAAATAATATGCACCCAAAAAAACAAAAAAACAAAACAAAACATTTCCATTAAAAATTGGTAAAGTTAGGGCATGTACTAGTCTCTTTACAAATTTGTTTTATATAATATTTTTTTCTAATGTTTTCAACATTTTAATTTATATAATAAAAGGTTTTGATTGATATTGTTGGATATTAATATTTATTTGTGTATTTTAAATAAATTTCAGTTGTATTTTATAGCTATTTATTTTTTAAATATATTTTTTATATAAGATATTTTTATTATGAAAAATGTTGAAATTTATAATATGTTAAAATGAATTTAAATAAAGTACTCATTTTTAAATTATTTTACAATTTAATATGATAATAATATAAAAAAAATAATAAATATAAAAACTTGAGAAAAGAATAAATTATAATAATCTACATAGTTAAATACTAATCCATTCATCCTTACATTTATTTTCATAAAAAGTTATTCAATAACTATTATTAATTCAAGTACCCAATCTCTCCATCAACTAGATTGCATTAACTCATCATATTTTCTTATCATTTAAGCTATGTAAAGATATGGACCTCATTCTTTATTTTTAAAAAAAATCTAATTAATGGATTCTTAACATCAAATCACATTTTTATATAGTTCTAAGAATTTCAAAAAACGATATAGTTTTTATTAATGTGTGCATAATAAATATTATCATCAATGTTAATATAAAAAAAGATTATTAAATCGATTTACTAATGGATTAAATGTTTTGATTGATTAAATACGTAGATCATAAAACCAACATAAGGTGGAATAATTTATACTTATTAGAAATAATTTGGGTAACATTTTTTCATTTAAATAATAATCCAAACATTTTATATGATAAGATTTGAGATGTTATTCTTGATCTCATTTTCCATTTTTAGAGACTTAATTCTCATCACTTTCATACTGAAATTGAAATTAGAATGACTTCTAGTAATATCACACAAATAACTGAAACACTTGAATTAGTCTACACACTTAACGTGCATATTTTGAAAAGTATTGGTGCATCCCTAATAGGAAAAATACACCATACAAAAGTATCATTTTTGTCTAATTCATCTTGAGTTAAACTACAACCTTGTAAGCGACATTTTTGAATTAATTAGGTTGAATAGTTAGTTCAAATTTTGATATTGTAGAAATCACATCAAACCTAATTTAGAATAATTAGCATATCAAATCAAATCAAATGGATATGCAAAAAATCTATAAAAATTGGTGATTTTTTTATTATTCAATATCTAAAGATTTAATAAATATTTGAATAATGACATCATCATAAAAATGTTCAAAATTTTGTCAAGCATTAACATAAATGTAAATAAATATCATAAAATTGAACCTATGCTTAATAAATGCAGACTCAAACCCTAATTAATGGAATTTACTACCCAAAGTGGATTGATTGTGAGACACACATCTTCATCATGATCTAGTTAACACAATCAACCTATAAAATCAATAAATAAAAGCATAATTTAAACATACTGACCAAGCTTTTCAATGAAAACAAAATCTACTAAAATATAAAGGAAAGCTTCATCATTATTCCACTTTCTTCTTATCAATTTGACCCAATCATGTGTAATTAGAGAAGATGCTACTTACATGGAGATGCAACATCGATGAAGAATCCAAGGCTACAATCTCAAGCTCAATACACTACTAATACAATTTTGAAAATACATCCATGAGAATGTACAACTTTTGTTTTATGTCTTTCTATTTGTTTACATTGTCATAAACCTTGCCTAGACTGAGGGATTACGCTTGATATTTTCACGTTCATCAATTTTTTTCAATCACTAATAAAGAATTTATCTCTATTTCAATCGTGATCTAAATTTTAGCACACTTAGTGGGACCAACACACCCCCCAATCTTCTTAGAAACAATCCATTACCTTCCAAATTTGAAAAAAAGATGATTTTTGAGTTTTTTTTGTTAGTTTTTTTGTGTTTCCATTTTATAAAAATAATCAAGAATGCTCTGCATTTGGGTAGGATTGATTCCCATAATTGTCGGAAATGCCCTATTAATTGGTTGGATCATTTTCGATTATGTTTTATAATTTTTTGTGTTTCTAATTAAAATGGTGGAATCACTCTACTAAATAGTGCATCTGATCTAAAATATGGTGGTATCACTATGCTAATAAACATGAAGATTTTCTTTTATTTTTTCTAATTTCTAATTCTGTTAGGAAAATAAGGAGAATGCTCTATGAAAATCATAGGAATGCTCTACTAAATGATGAGGCTAAGATCAAAAAAGGACCAAAATGGTTTATTCATTATACTAAATGGTGGGATCACTCTATAAAATGGTAGAATCATAAGGAAGTAAACTGTCCAAATTCTAGAGGCTCCCTATAGGTCATTCAAACTCCATTTTTGATGATTTTTTAACCATGTGTTTCTCATGAATTTTAATAATATTTAGTCTCTTTAGATTGATTTATTCATATATTTTTCATATAATATAATTTACAATAGTGTCAATTTGTTTGCTTGCATGTTTCCCATTTAAGAGAAGATATTAAAAATCTAACTTGTTTTCTATAGGTTTCTCTTGCCAAAGACCACATTTCAAACTCATAAATTTTTTATTTCAAGTTACACTAACCAAAAAAATAGATTTATTACGAAACAAATCATGATTTTAACTCCTTTTTTAATATAGTTCTTACTCAAGAAACCAACACCTCTTTTTAGTGTTTTTAAAACACTTATTTACTTTGCATTTACTTTATTTACATCATTTAAAGTTATCATCGCTTAAGTTTTTATTTTGAGCTGTTTATTTTTGGAGGACATATTTGTGTATGACCTTCTCTTTCCCATTTGTTATGTCCTAAGAATCAAAATCACTTAAGTGATTGTTATGTTTTTACCAAAATAACATTAGAGTATGCTATTCTCTTGCCCATTTGTGGGGTCATGAAATTAAGAAATAAATATTCCTTCATTTTATTTTGACTGCATGGGGTGTCTTTTATCTCCTTCCTATGAGTCCTTATGGAAAAATTATTTGGAATTCACTCCCAAATGCATGTACCAACCCTGAACATTTTATAAGGTATATAAATTGAGATTGTATATGACTTTTATTGGTTGAGAGGCTACATGTTTTAATCACATTTGTGAAGTGGAAGGGATTTCATGCTCTAATACAAACCTTAGACCATACCCCATGGGATCTAATTTTTTGGTATCACTTTATCAATACCTTTATGATTGAAGTGTGTACGAAAGAGCTAAACCCATGTGTGCTACCCATTAATCTTTCTCCTTTGATAAATTTTGAGCCTCACGTACTACAAGATATATCAGGGACCTTATAGATAACCATGTAAAGACCTAGCTTAATACCATTAGCTACAATCAATCTTGTAGTGAAATAAAAAATAATCTCCACCAAGATTTCATGATGTACCACTTGATAGTGAAGATTATATTAAACCAATTTGTCACCACTTTTAAGTAAGGTAGCTATGTGGACTCTGATTTTTTTTGCACACCTATAGTACTTTTAAAAAATAGGTTTCTATTATATATATATATATATATATATATATATATATATATATATATATATATATATATATATATATATATATAATTCATTATTTTTTGTTATACACATGTGTTACATGTGTGCATACTTTACATGTTGCATGTTGTTATTTTGATCATGGGTTATTTCTCTTAATTAAATAATAAACCCCTAGCTCTTTATTTATATAGTGAATGTGAAAAAAATGGATTTGTGGTTCACTTTGTTGAGCTTACCCAAAGATGCCTCTTTCAATGAACACTACCTACATAGCTAATACTCATAAGAGGGCCTTAGACTTATGTATTTCTCCCCTATGTGTTAGTTTATGTGTGGATAAGGATGCAATATGTGATAAACAAGTACAATAGTGACCTATATTATAACTTGAAAATCATGGACCATAAAGTGATCCTTCACTAATTCAGACCCATAGATATGTTGTCCCTATGATTTATATGAAAGCAGGGTAAAATAGGGATGTTTTTCTCACTTGAATTCCTGATTGAATGATTTTGATAAGTCTTATTTTGATTTTTTTGGTACATGCTAGGTGAGGTATGAATGAATATTAATCTTTTTCATGTGTGTGAGCATGCGCATGTGCATGTGCATGGGCATGTGCATGTGCATGTGTGTGTGTGTGTGTGCATGTGCGTGTGAATCCTTTTAGAGAATATCTTGAATTAAACCACTTAATATGTCCATATATATATATATATATATATATATATATATATATATATATATATATATATATATATATATATATATATATATATATATATATATATATATATATATATATATATATATATATATATATATAGATGAATTTATGACATTAGACACTTACATTGGAATAATATACTTGTATTGATGTAGGTGTTTGATTTAGATGTAAGTGTTCAGGAGATTAGGAAACAGGCACATGTTTAGAACTTCTAGAGACATAAGATAAGTAGGTTTGTAGAATTATGATGACATAAGGTCTAAGTCATAATAACATTTTTAATACTAATATATAAGTAATAGGCCCAAATATATAGTGTATGCAAGTATTTTGGTAATTCGAAGGTCTATAATCAGAAGGTACATCCATGATATGTATTTTCCATGTGTATAATATGACTGAGGTGTTATATAATTTAGAAATAGTGTCTACACTTATATTAATGATGGCTACTAATGTGTACCTAATTTATATATGTATCTTAACATGATGCTTACATGCCTTACATTACATATATCTCATACAAGCTTTGAAGACATATACATTACTATGATGACCTATTCTCAATGTGTTCACATGATTCTACATGATTACATTTGTGTACATAAAATGATATAGTTAATTGTTAATTTTTAGATGATTAGCATAGAGAATTAATCCTTCATGAGAAAAAATAAAAATTTGGGAAAGAATAAAGGATTACATGATTTTTAAGTAGTTTACATATTAGTTCGATTCACATATGAGACTTATATTTATACATTTGACACATTATGGGAGAATATTGAATGCATATGCATTTATTTTATAGGAATATGAGTACATATTATTATATTTATATACACTTGAGTGTATATTCCATGCAGGAGCACACAATTTTATATGAATAAAAGTTACAAGGTTTACAATAATCACATATTAGGATACATTTTTTGGCATATTACATACACATGCATTCATTTTTTTAGTGTCACAAGATATAAGTTCTCATATGAAACATAAATAATATATAAATACATAGAATTATATATCATCTTGGCAATGATTGATTCATATTATGGAACATGAAGCTAGTTCATGCTCATATACACTACTACAATTTTCTAGTTTAAAAAAAACATTTGATGGTACGTAGAATTGAGCACCCCTAAATATATAATTTTGTCTATAATTTTTTATTCATATTTGTTGAAGTAATGTAGTTGAGGTTCAATGACACTATACAACCTTATCATTACTCATATTGATCCCAATATGTGGTTTTCATCTTTCATCACATGGTCTCAAAATCAATATAATATTATTTACCTGAGCTAGTGTAATTAATATTCAAAAACACTCAACAGTCAAGACACTAGTCCCTATCTCATGAGTGTTGAGGAATTTATTTTTACAACTATGGCCTTGCCTTAATTAAATAAATTTGGGACATAATCACCCCAATTCCACAAGTGATTTAACAAGGAATAAAAATTCTCTAATGCTTCAGCAAGGAAGCGTCATCTCCAATAATTTGTAGGGATACATGGTTTACTCACTTATAAGTGTACTCCTTCCTTCACATTTAGTTTCAAATTTCAATTATAGTAGGGCTTTAAAATTTCATTTCATGGACATTGACTACTACATATTCATTACATGTTTTCTTGGACTATAGTAGGTGTTTCCCATTTCAATACTAGAATAAAGAGTGAAATTTTCAAATAGTAAAATATAGTATTAAATTTTTGGTAATGTTAGTTTTGACATACCTTTAACCTACATGACTTATACATACATATATGACTCTTATTTTTCCATTATTTTAAATACACATAATTTCCATGGGTCTAACCTTATTTAGTTACTATCACTCACCTGCAAGAATTATACCGCTCAGTGTCAAACCTATAAATTATCATACTTAGACATGTCTAGATCATCAAAAAAGTGTTCATGTATTTTTAATATAAAAATCAAACTAAGAAGAAAACATAATTTTGGTACCATCCAAATGTTATAGTTATGTTCCACGCCAATAAAATTTTAAATCTAAATCATTTCTATGCATCGGCAAATACATTTAGCATGTTGATGGTGTGAAAAAATACCCAAAGAGTCTCATATAAATACAAAGTATGCCCAAGCCTATTCCATATGTAGAAAATATGTATCAAGCATAATCTAAAACTTACACATTCAAAGGTATTTACTCATTCTTATAAATATAGTCATCTTACACAAGAAGTAAGGCCTATCCAATTTTAAATAGCCTCAATTCTAAGCGAAAGTTATCATTTTTCAAGTATCAAAAGCTAAATTATACGTTGCATACATTCAAAGAACACTATTAAACACATTCACCTAACATGGAAAACTACAAGTGGGTTGAATTCCTTATTTAGATTATTAGATATGTAGTAAACACTCAACCATTTAACAAAGAGTGGATAGAAGTTAAGATCAACCCATATTTCTTCCCTTTTTGTAGGCCATAACCTAGTGTTAAAGGTGGACCTAGTGTTTCAAGTGAAGGAAATAGATTTATGGGTATTGTATGCATATTTAGACCTTAAGTTCACATAAAAAACCATAATAAAAATAGGTTCAAACCTTAAGTTTAATGTTATACCTTAGGATAAATATGTGTCAATGATTATTACCCAAGCCATTAAATATGACCCAGAGATTACCAAAGAGCAAGAAAATGAGATGGTAAGCTAGACATAACAATCCTAGAGTCATCAATGGCATCCTCAAAACCTAACATAATATGACTAGTGTCCATTTCCTGCAAAAGAAGAGACCAATCTACAAGGAGAGTCTAGTGGTAACAAGGAAGAGAATATCAAGATTAGAAAGGAAATTATCATAAGTCTTCCTAGTCCCCAACTACCTTCCACCAATTCATTTTCTACTATCATGGACATAACCAGTAAAGTTGAGAAGACTGCACATCCTCAGGGTATATAAAATATCACATTCTCTTTGGCACCTCTCCCTTCACTTACAACACCTACACAAGTAATTATCCCATAGTTATACAAGCTTCTTTCTCATCTATCCCATCCACTCCTCCATCCACTCAAGCACCTAAACAAGGTCCATCTCCATCCATCCTTCCCTCCATCATTGACGTTTCACTTTACATTCCTTTACCACCACCTATAGTGGTAATTCCTACTACTATGGCTCTCTCACTAGTTTCACCTTCCCCATCACCCCCTATTCCCCACACAATTACCTACAAAATGAAATCTAGAGTCGTCCCTACCTCATTAAAAGTCTAACAACTAGATAAAATACCATTATTAGCTCTTGGCATTCCTGATAACAAAATACACTTAGATTGAATCTTATGCCCACTGAGTGTGAGTCTAAAAGTATTTAATTAATTTTGAAAAAACAATTACATAGAAAGGGTGACAATATGATAATAAACCTTTTTACAAATCCATACATGAATAAATAGTTTTCACCTCATGACCTATAAAAACCAACTAAATCCTACAACCAACTATTTATGGGAGTGCAACCTATAAGGTAGTTTTATTATTAACTCAAATATAAAACTAACTTAATAAATCTAATTTAATTATTCTATGGGGGTGTCTTTATAAAAAAAATCATGACCTGCTAATATTTATTTAGTTAACTTAACAAAATCCTAAACGAAGATAAGACTTTGGAAAAAGTCCTAACAAACCCACATATGATCCAAATTCAGTTCTTTGGACACACGCCAAGCATTTTTATAAATTTTTCAAATTTGAATCCGTGAAGGGGTTTTGTGAAAATGTTATCTATCTAATCATCACTTGGGCAATATATTAAATCAAGTGATTTTTTTGCCACCAACATTAATAGAAAATGATATTTGACATCCATATGTTTTATTTTGGCATGAAATAATAGATTCTTAGATATCTTGATTTCAATTTGATTATGAATGTATAGATGTGTAGGAGAAATTTGAACAATCTAAAGATCTTCAAGAATGTGCCATAAGTAAACACTTTCTCTAGAAGCATCTCATGCTATAATGTATTTTGTTTCTGCTAATGAATTTGACACTATATCATGCTTCTTACAAAACCAAGCAATGGAAGCTGAACCCATATGCATAGTGTATCATATTGTGGATACTCAGTCATCCACATGTATGCCAAAATATGCATCACAGTACCCAACAAATTTGAATTTCTTGTTGTGGTGATACTCAAGGCCATATGTTTTTATTCATTGAAGCTGATGAAGTACTCATTTTTTTGCATGCCAATGAATTTCTATGGGGTATTTCATAAAATTAGACAAAATTCCAATTGAGAATGATATAGTGGGCCTGGTAGTGATCAAATATATTAAGCCTCCCACTAACTGTCTATATTATGCATCACAGTACCCAAAAAATTTGAAGTTCTTGTTGTGGCGATACTCAAGGCCATATGTTTTTATTCCTTGAAGGTAATGAAGTACTCATTTTTTTGCATGCCAATGAATTTATATGGTGTCATTCATAAAATTAGACAAAATTCCAATTGAGAATAATATAGTGGGCCTGGTAGTGATCAAATATATTAAGCCTCCCACTAATTGTCTATATTTGGTACCATCAATAAAATCGCTACCATCATCCTTAGACAATTTTTAGTTACTTTCCATGGGAGTGAGAGTAAGCTTAAAATCATTCATGTCAAACCTATTTAATAACTCAGAGAAATACTTAGTTTATGAAATGAAAATACTGTGTTCTTTCTAATTTACTTCTATACCAAGGTAGTAGTAAGGAAATCCTAGATCTGTCATCTCAAACCCATCTTTTAATTCCTTCTTCATAGACTTGTATGGGTTTCATCATTGTCTACGATAAATAAGTCATCGACATAGAGAAAAATAATCACCAATTTATTACCTTATACTTAAAAATAGAGTGTATCATCTAATTCACTATGTTGAAAACTAATTGTCTTCAAGTATGAATCCATTTTTTCATACCAAGCCCTAGGTGCCTATTTGAGCCCATACAAAGAATTGATTAGTTTACACACTTTTTGCTCTACACCCACTTTATCAAATCATTGGGGTTGTTTCATATATACTTCTTCCTATAAATCAACATTCAAAAAGGCACTTTTATCATGATACAACCTTCACCAGCCATTTTTAGATAGAACTATTTCAATGCACTAACACCAAACTAAGGATGAGTTCTAAGTAGCATCCATAAACAAATGGCCAAATTGAAATTGTCAATAAATGCTTGGAAAATTTCCTTCACTACTTCACCTCAAAAAACAACATTAATGGGCTAAGTGGCTTCCTCTCACCAAATAGTGGTACAATACCTCCTACCACACTTCAACTAAAATGACTTCATATGAAACATTATATGGTCAAGTACCACTATTGATCCTTCCATACACCCCCAGTAGTTCACCAATTTAAGTGGTCAACATGTGATTATCACCTCAGCACCCTATGAGACAATCTTCATATGGCACAAAATAAAATGAAACAACAAGCTGATCAACACTATTCTGAGTGCACTTTTCAAGTAGGTGATATGGTTTTTATTTGCTTGTATCCATACAAGCATTACTCCCTAGAACTCAAAGGGAATCACAAGCTAACTACCAAGTTTTATGGGCCATATAATATTCTCCAAAATATTGAGTCAGTTGTTTATAATTTGGATCTCCTAGCGTCTTTCAGAGTTCACCCAGTATTTCATGTCTCTTATATGAATAAAGTTATTGGCACAAACATTAGAGTGTAAAATATTTTACAAAACTTGATAATGAAGGATCCATCCTTCTTGAGCCAGAGGTGATCCTAGATAGGCAAAAATGCCAACTTCACTCCTGCTACACCACATAGGTGTTAATTCAGTGGCATAGAATGAAACCAGAGGATGTAATATAGGAACCACTATTTCAAATTCAACAACAATTCCCACATCTAAAGTTTTGAACACAGATTTTTATAAGAAAGAGGGGATGTTAGGAACCTGTGCTACCCCTTGTCTTTACCTTTTTAGTATATTAGTTTCTATAGATGTATATGATTTGTAAGTCATCCCGTGAGCATTTTATAATATCCCAAATTCATGGTAAGTAGTAGTTACTTAGATTAGACTTAGTGTATAAGTAAGTGTTGAAGCTAATAAAGGCATCCACAGATTTATTATATTGATCTTAATCAAAGGAGGTTCCCCCATGAAGTGGTTATGATCAATATAATCCATTCAATGTTTTTGCTGATTATATAAATCTATTATTTTGTACATTTTCATTAATCAATTTTAGGAGGATCCTCTTACATTTTTTGAAATAATAGCATCTGGGACACCAAAATGACAAATGATTTATTAAAGATGAATTTAGAGATGGTGGTATTAGTGACATTAATAAACAAAATAACCTCAACCCATTTAGTGAAATATTTTGTGGTTGTTATAATAAAGACATGCTCATCTTGAGAATGAAATAACTTATCTATGAGATTTAATCCCCACATGGAGAATGGCTAAGGATATTCTACAATTTGAATATCTACTAGAGGTGAATGAATTAAATCATCATGAAGTTGGAAAGTAGTACACTATTTATCAAATTCAATGGCATCCTTTTCAAGAGTGAAATAAAAGTATCCTATATGTAGTCATTTGTAGGCTACAACATGTCTGCTATAGTGGACACCACAAATGCCCCAATGTTATTATTCAAGAAGAGGAGGAACCTCATATTGAATAACATAGTGGATCAAGGTACATTAAAAATAATAATAATATAGTATGTTATAGATAAATACATACTTAAAATCTTGTTTGTGAATGCAAGTCTTTTCAGGGGAATCTAGGTTGCAAGGTTAAGTTTGGTGTTCTAAAAATTGAATGATATCTTTGTATCATAGGTTTTATCAAAAAGTGATGGCATTAATATGGATAATAAGTGAATCATGTGGTTTAATAGATAATAAATATTTTCTTATTTGGATAAGAAAAGTCAGATCAGTAAGAACTTGGTGCAGATGAAAAAGAAATGCTTAAGAAGCAAGGGAATCGACAATAGAGTTTTGGTTTTGAGGGATAGGCTCAATGGTGAAAGAATAAAATATTTGGCAAGAGTAGTTGAAATTTTATTATAATAAATGAGAGTCTTGATTTTGCATTGGTAATCACCATTGACGTTGCAATAAATGAGTTAAGAATCACATAAGGATTACAAATATTTGATATTTAAATCAAGAGTAGTTCTCATGCCTAAGATTAAAGATTTATACTCTACCATGTTATTAGTGACATAAAATGTTAATAAAAAATATAAAGGGATGATTTTCCAATAGGGATTGTAAGGACACAACCTGTCCCAGCTCCTTGAAGGAATTTAGCCCCATCAAAGTGAAGAGTCCAAGTATCCTCGTGTAAATTGACATTGATTTCAGGAAGTTATTTGATAACTACTTTTGGTTTAGTAGTATTAGTAGTGAATTTATGAAAGTGACCTTTAAAGGATATGGCTTGATTGAGACCTTTAATATAGAGAACATTTTTATTGAGAAAATTATCTTGAAGGTGATCAGTAGCGGGCACGAGATCAGTAACAAGTTGATCAATGATGATTTTCCCTTTGAATTTTTTTTGAGTAATAATTCAGAGATCAAATTCCATGAGAATAACCATACACTTTCCAATTCTATCTCTATGAAAAAAGGATTTGAATAAAAAGTGATGAATTGGATTAGAATGAATGATAACATAAATTATCTGAAAAAGCATATAATGTAAAATTTTTTTGACTAAAAATATAAGCCAAGGCAATCACATTTTTATTTTATGTAATTTTTATCATAATCAATGATGCCTTAGTTGATATAATATAAGGCATATTCTCTTCCCATATCATCTTCTTGGGAAAGCATTGCCCCAACTAATATGGGCATGGAAGAAGTGTATAAGATCAAAGGTCAATCATTAAAAGGGGGACAAAGCAAAGGTGGGTAAAGCAATGATTCTTTCATATTATAAAATGATGTTTAACAAGGATATATCCATTCTAAAGCATTACCTTTCTTAATAAGAGAATTGATGAAGTGGATATGATAAGCCATTTTTGGGATGAATCATCTAATTGCCCCAAATTTATCGAGATAAGTAGGAATGTCTAGAATGGATCAAGGGATGGGCATGTTGATGATAGAATTCATATTATCAAGGTCAACATCTATGCCATGGATAGAGACTAAGAATATTAATAGTTTACAAGCAATCACACTAAAAACACATTTTTAAAGATTTAGTCTAACTCTACATTTAAAAAGATGGTCAAAGATGATGGAAATATCACAAAGATGAGTCTTATGAAATTTATACTTAGGAATGAGGTCATCCACATAGGATTCTATAATTTTTTAGATAAGATTATGAAAGATATGAGTCATTTCTCATTGATAAGTATCTCCAAAAATTTTGAGTCTGAAGGGCATTTTAACATAGAAATAGGTACCCCAATTTATGGAGAAAATGGTCTTATGTTAGTCTTTGGGGGCAATGTTAGTTTGGTTATAGCTTGATAAACCATCCATAAGAGATAACATTTCATAACTAGTGGTGGAATCAATAATGTCATCTATTGAAGGTAGAGGAAAATTATCTTTGTGACAAGCAAGATTGAGATTATGGAAATCAATGCAAATGCGAATGACCATGGTGACCTTTTTTTGAATAGGGACTATATTATAAACCCATTCAGAGTAGTCCACTAATTTGATAAACTTAGCATTGATAAGTTTTATAATTTATCTATAACATGAGGTAGAAACCTCAAGTGGAAATTTCCATTTCTTTTGATGAACAAGTTTGGTGTCAAGGTAAGTGATGATATTATGCACCACAATGATAGGGTCAATACAAAGCATTTCCTCATAGGACTAGGTGATGATATCATGATATTTATTAAAAATAAGCTAAAGTTATAATTTTTAATAGGTTAATTTTTTTGATAAATAGTAATAGATCGAGGGAATGATGGATTACCATATTCAATACAAGTAGTTTCTTTGATAAGCATAACATTGTCATCTTGGAAGTGGTATGGTGCATTTGGTAAAGAATAAATTGGATTAGCTTTAGGGTTGATACTAGAAATGAAGTTGTTGAAACAAGGGGATTTTTTTGAAATTCCCAAGTTTGTGATATTGCCGAGGAAGTTGAGGTTCTTAGGCATGAAGTAATTAAAGAATAGATTCATTGCTAGGAAAAGTGGGAAGAAAACCATAATTCTCAACATCTACTTCGATATAAATAATTTTATTACCATGGCAATCATATTCAGAATGTATCTGATAGACATCTATGGCCTTGGCATCTAATGTAATTTTGGGAGTAGAAGGAGTAGATAAATCAAAAGTGATTGGTATATCATTAGTTTATTTGACATGGGAAGAATCATATGTAATGATAGGGTCTATAGGTGGTAAAGAAGATGAAGGAATATCCAAAGGTTTGGAAGGTAAGATTTTTTCTACCACCTAAGGAGTATTAAGAAGTGGAGAATCAATAGGAGGTAAATGACCTTCAGGATTAAAATCTATAGAAATGGTGTGAACATCCTAGTTGAAAGAATGTATTTGAGCTAAGGTTTTTTGATAATGTTGAACATCCAAGTCTTGAGAGTGAGTTTGGGACACGATGTATTTATCATCATAGGTTTGAGAAATGGTACATGCTTGAGATTCAGGGGGAGTTTCAAAATTTGAAATTCTAATATTACTAAACTTTTGTGGAAACATGATTAGAGGGTCTTGAAATAATTTGGCCACCACATAGTCATTACAGGTGAAATCATCTTCTGGTAAAGAAGGTTCCTAAACATTACATGGAGGGGAAAAATTAGTGATCTCATTAATGAGAGGTATAGTGAAATCACGAGGTAATAAAGAAGGAATCCACTCTGATATATAGGGAGGTTTCTTAGTAGTGTTATAAGTATGTTGCAATTCATTAGGTTTATCATCATCCAAACTAGTGAGAGTGACTTTTAAGTCTAGATTGATGTTTATGAACTCAAGTAAGGGAACATTATTGATGGTAGGAATGGTAGGGATGCAATATTGAGATTTTGGATTAGGAAGTTGAATAATCCAAGGGTTTGGACCAGCTTCATGTTTATAATGTTTGCTATTATGAAGGAATTTAATGTATTGGCTACTGAAAGAAGTGATGGTCCTAATTCTATGGGTCTAAGGGTGATCAAGGAGAATGTTATAAGATAGAGGCAAAACAAGGACCATAAGTTTAGTTTTTACAGTCTTAGGTCCAACTGTTAGAGGAAGCCAAATACAACCAAGTGGATTTTGATTAGTTTTATCAAATCCACAATAGGTAAGGTGGGTTTTCTTGAGATGATTTTTATTATAACCAAGTTTTTGGATAAGCCAAAAATATGTCACATTAATACCAGACTCTTCATCAACTAAGTCTTTATGGATAAGGGTAGTGTTAATAGTTATTTTAATGAATAGTGGTGGATCATCAGCATGAAAAAGGATCTCATCATTAATCATGTCTTCTTAAAGGAATTTAATTGATGGTTTAGAATAAGGACACATAGATTTGATGGTATGCATGTTTATAGGTTGAGGCTCAATAGAGGATGGTTGTTCATCTAGAGAAGATGGATCTTCAATTTCTTGTAATTGTTGCATAAGGAACTTATGATGATAATAAGAAGTATGATCTAACTCCATAAGTGGAATATTTCAAGGCATGGAGTTATATTCTTCAAGAAAGTTCTAATGGGATTTCAAACAAGAACTAGTGTGAGTTTTAGAAGGTAAGGTAGATTTTAAAGTAATGGAAGTTGTTGGGAGTTTAGAAGAATGAAGTGGTTCTTCATGGAATTCTAAAGTTGAATTAGTGGTTGTAGTATCTTTGATAAGTTATTCTTCCAAATATGGTTTCTTGGGTTTTTGTATAGGATCTTTGTGAGGTGGTTTATGATAATAATAATTGATGTTTTCTATGTTAACATATTGATAATTATTGTAATATTGGTCCTAATCAGCATCAATAGCTTAAATATCCTTGATAGTTTAATTATTATACGTGGAAAAATACTTTTTTTATCAGAAGAAAAAACTTTCGAAGCTAATCATTTTAGAGAAGTGGTGTTGTACTCTTGATGACAAAGTTGAATCATGGATTGATGATTGAAGGAATCACCGAGTATGTAGGAAACAAAACACTTAGTAATCCCTCAACAAGTTTCATGAGAGTTACCAATGCCGATGTGGAACCAAAAAAATTAATTAGGGTCATACCATTTAAGAGGGTTAATAGGATAAGTAAAATGTTTAGATGGTGATAAGAATTGTTTAATTTGAGACACAGTGAGTTGTATGTGAGAAGATGGGGGAGTGTTAGTTTTGGAAACTCTTAGTTTGGTTTGAGGAGTATTGTTGGTGATATCATTGGTATAATTTTGGAAATATCCTTTTAGGAATTTTGGATTAGGTTTGAATTTCTTCATGAGGAATTCTTGACATTTAGTTTGGTTAAGAACATCGTTAAGTGTTTGAAGATCAAAATTTTGAACCTTATATTAAAGCAAAGGAGTTAAATAAGTTATAAAGAGTTTAAATAAATTATCATCAGTTATGTTATGGTCAAATTTATGGGCCAGATATTTCCATCATGTGATAAAATCATGAGTTGATTCGGTGGGAGATTGCTTATCATTGACGAAATGGCTAAGACAATTTTTGAGAAGATCATTATGTTGAAACTCTTTGACTAAAAGATTGACTAAATTGTCAACTTTACAAATGGAATGTTGGGGAAGTTGGCTGTACCATTCCAATAAATCATTATTGAAGGTTTTAACTAGGAGTTTAGTTCTGGTGAAAGTATTAGTTTGGATCCACTCTTTATAAAGATGTATAAAGGATTTGAGAAAGGATGCAGGGTCTTTAGTCCCATCATACTTGATAGTTAGAGATATATTACCAATATAAATGGACACAATGAAAGGAGCTAAAGACTCATTTTGGATGTTTTGAAGCATTTTATTATTCATAATAGGTTGAGGAATAACATTTCCTAGGGTATCTCTAAGAGATGGAGGAATAAAATTTGGATTGGCTTGAGGATTGAGAACCAGAGGTTAATTATCCATATTGATAAAATGATGTAGTAAACTCATTATTTGAGAGGTTTTAGAAGTTTGCATTATGTTCATTTTTTATATGACTTGTGTAAGAAGTTTAGTCATATCAATTGGTGGGTTGGTGTTTGTAGGAGAAATCCTCAAATTAGTATTAGGGGGAGGGTTATTGGAAGATGGATTATTTGTGGGATTATTGGATAGACTTGTGTCAATTGTTCTCACATTATGTTAAAAATAATGTAGATGAGAATTGTATTGATAAGTACAGAAAGGATCGGATCCACCCACTTCATCTTGGGGTGTGATTTGAACAATGTCATAATCCACAAACAAAGGAGGGGAAGAGGTGTTCCAAGAGTGAGAGTTCTCTTGGGATAAAAAGAGAGGAAGAAATGAATATCCCATATAGTGTCTAAATGGATTTAGGTTTTCTAAAAATAATATAATAGGGGACTTCATGATGATTTTAGGAAATGAATAGAATGCTAAGGAAAGAAAAGAAATAGACCACTAAGTCTGATAGATAGGATATCAATAAGAGTATAGAGTCGACTAGGTCGACATAGTACTAGAAAATAGGAAAAACATAGTCTGATACGGATACAAGGTCAACCAAGTAGACCTAGTATTATAACTTGATTGGTCAAAAGGGATACAAATTTGACTAGGCTGATTTAGTATTGCAGGAAGGGAAAAAGATAGTCTGTAAGAGACTGTGTTGAACAGAATGATAGTGTATTAAAAATAGAAAAAGATTTTGCAATGTAACTTGAAATAAGAAATGAAATAAAATACAAAAGTAATTAGATCAAAGAGAATGATCCAATTAAACCAAAAAACACATAACCTTGCACAAATGTTGGCCAGTGAAAGTTTTAACATACAATAAGTAAAGAGCAAACAATAAATAGAAAATTAAATGCTAGCTAGGTGGTCATCCTGAATGTTGTTAGATTATTATAAAGTGTTAATTTAAGTGTGATAGGGAAGTTAGCTGAAACTAGGAAACTAAAAAGCAATCTATGGATGGTTTTAGGGTGTTTAGGCTAAAATAGATTTGTGTTGGCAATGGTATTGGCTTAGTATTGGGGCCTTTCCCTTACTTTACAATCCCATAGTGATAAGGGTGTTAGGTGCTTTACAAATATATACCATTAACAACATATTTATACTTGGACAAAAAACTAAGTTGGCTTCCCCCTTGGTGATTAAATCCAAGTAGGTAGTCATTGGGTAGACAAATGTTTAAATGCATTTTGAAATTATGTGATTTGATAGTGTGTGTAAGAAATATAAAAGGAGTGAGACTAAATAGTATATTGAAAAACCACTTAATTATACTATGTGATCTACTCTAAGCATGAAAACAATTGAAAATGAAAGTGTGAGCTAATTACTAGCATATAGTGATTAATTACCAACTTAAGAATGGTAAAGATTTGGTTTAGATGATAGTGTATGTAAACATTATAGAACATATTTGATAGGGTCACTAATATACTCTATAAGTAGGAGTATTTAAGAACTAAGTTGACCAAGTCAACCTAGTATTTCAAACAGAAGACAAACTATAGAACTAGGTCAACGAGGTTGACCTAGTTTATTATAGGATTATAGTTTTAAAGACTACAAACTTTGAAAAATAGAACTATAAGGAATAATTGAATTGAAAGAGAGAGAAAGAAAGGAACCTTGGTGGGTTGGAAGATGCTAATAACTATGAAATTTATGTTGAAGTGTTTTGAATGTTTCTTTCAAGTTTTGCCAACTGTGTCAACTGGGTCAACTTAGTTCTATAATCCCCTATTTTTAAAATCTTGTTAAGATGATTGAGTCGAATTGGTGGACCTTATTTGTTATATATAGGTTTATTTTGATACTAAGTCAATCTACATAACTTAGTTTACTTTTTTGGAGCTGAATAAAAGACTCAGTTGAACTATTCGACATAGTTTGTTATTTAGAAGTGAATAAGATTATTGTGGCAACTTATTCAATCTAACGACCTATATTTTATGAAGACCTACATATAAATAATAGATTCATTTTGATACGATTGTGTGTTAAACATGTACACATAAGTTATAAATTATACCATCCTGGTTGACCTAGTATCACACAAGACAAGACATGAATTTGATACAACATGGACACAACATGTCCATCACATGGACTAGAGATTCTTTTGACACAACTGACACATGACGTGACAAGACACAGTCAATGTACCCATAGAAAAATTAGTATAGCACACATCAATGACCAAGCAACATCACAATCATAAATATTGAATATGCATGTAAAAATAAATGTTATTACACATAATCAATCAATGTCATCATATAATATGGCAAAGCATAGTTAGGGCATGGGGAGAGAGTTGTAGTGGGACTTCTATGAAGGTTTTTGAGGAGCAGGTTCATAGGTGAGCCATCAAAGACTTTGTCGAGATGGTGGTGAGGGATGACAAGAGGAGTGCATCACACTCAACCCTCAAGAAAAGTGTGAAAGAAAACTTGTAAGGGTTAGATTCACATCAAGCTCACTAGAATGTATGTAATATAAAATACATCAAATCCACAAATCAATCCTATCTCAGAGAGATGGATCCTACTTACACTTCTAATTGGTGATATATTAGTTAATCAAACATGACTAATATGGATCTAATAGACCCGATTAGGGGATATTTTATCACAAGTAATATCACTAAGAAGGGTCCCAAAGCCTCTAGTCAAGAAAAATCTTGCAATAAACTTAACTAAGTCTTATGTTTTCATATTCACTATACTAATAACAAGTAAATTGAATAAAACTAGTCTAGTGCTCACTAAATTTTGTGTCACACAGTGGGCGTTAGTGAATAAATAAAATTAAACATGCATAAGAGAATCCTAATTAATTTATGTATAGATAAAACCTTAATGCACAAAGAGGAAGAGTAATATTATTCAAAATACATTACTTATGGTACTTCTATATACTAAAGAGAGGAGTAAAGTTAGAGATATTTAGATAGAATATGAACCCATCCAAACTCAATCTCTCTCTTAGCCAAAGGTTCTTCACAAGAGGTTTTTGTGGTTTGTAAGGATCACTAAGAAAGTCCAAAGCATCCAATACTTCTCCACAAGACTAGATTCTCCTCCAAGTATAAACCCTAAGATAAGACACCTAAATTAGAATGGTGGAAGAATAAATTGTAAATAAGTGCAAATGAATAATAAATCTTGATGTCTCCCAAATAATGTCAAAATAGATGCATTTATATAGATAAATTTATCCCTAAAACTTTTTGAAAGTTTCAGCTAACAAGTTCGACCTAGTCGACCTAGTATCATTATCGATAAAATTTCATTAGGTTACAGACTAGGTTGGCCAAGATCCAACCTATAACCTAAATAAGTTTTCCAATTATAGTACAAGGTCAACATAGTTGACATAGTCATGTAAATTATCAATAGAGGTTTTAGGTTAGGAAAAGGGATAATGAAGGTGGTAAATGACTCGAGGAGTATGAAAAATAGGAGTCAAAGCTTACAAAAAAAAAAATAGGAGTTGGTTGGATTGATATCAAGTGTCAAAAGGGACAATAACCCTATAAAGCACCAATGTTTTTCCCACCCCTTTCCTGATGTACCCTTTATGGCATGTACTTAGAGATATTGAGACTCGATGGGTTCTTGCAAGATATAAAGCATATGTAATTGATAAAGTTTGAAAATATTATGAGTATACACACTCTATCATTCAATTGATCTTTTATTTATTTACTATAATCAAAAAATTTGATGAACGAACCAATAACCATATGCACATCTTCTTTTAGTCCTTTGCAAGTATATTTGCCAAATTGGACAAATGAAACTTGGTAATCTATAGTTGTGACTTCATATTTAAACTTTTCTAGAGGGGGAATATCCACTTCAACATAACTCCCACCCTGATCATCCCTAAAAATATGAGAATCCTTTTTTGGTTTCTTTTCAACTCAAGGATTTAAGTCAATTTGTAGTGGTGGAATCATGTTTTTCATATTTTACCAATTTAATAGACCATTGGGATGCTCCAGTATCAATTTTTTTGAAAAATAATGATGTTTTTATTTATGCATTTTCTTGAACAAGAGCCCAATCTATTATAGGCTGTATTATCTATTTTATTTGTGGAAGATGTGTATCTTCTTTCTCTAAAGCCTTTTGGGTATCTATCTCCTTTTTTTAATGATAGGTGAGTATTCCACCACTTTAGAAGAATATTATTCTATCTTTGGAAGAGACTTTCCTTATTTAATAATAGATTCAATGGAATATTTGGATATGGCCAAAGAAGGAGCCTCTTGTATTTCAACAGAAGGGAGAGGAAACACTATTGTTGAAGATGATCCCTTAGGGTTGAAAAATTGATGATCTATAGTCATAAACTATAATGTAGTGTTCTCGATCAACCCTTGTGAATGAACCACATTTTTAGATGTTTCAATCAACACAATTGATACCCATGAGTACCCTTCCAACATATTGGCTTCTTTATTTTGAACTTAAAATGCCTCTTTCAGGTTGAGGTGAAGGTTCCTGTATATCCTTTATTATAACAATATCTACTGCAGTGCTAGAAGGTGTCCCTTGATCTTCCCTTTCCTTTTAATTTATTCGATCATGTAGAGGTATATCCATAGCTTTCAAAGGTGGAATAATTCTAGCATATTGTACATCTACCCCTTTTATTATGATCCATACCATAGTTCTCCTAAACATTCTTTGAATCAATCTCTCCAAAGATGTTATCTCCACTTGAATCTAGTTGACCCTAGCGAGAGGTGTTGTCTTGATGCCCTATGAAAATTAATTTTCATCTACCACTTAACCATTATCTTCAATACAAAAATATTTAGGGATATCCACAATATTATACTTAGTCACTTGTTCCAACATGATGCAGTATAATTAAAGAGTCTAAATTCTTTTTTATCATCATAATCTATCCAAAAATATTGATAATAGGGAACATGTTTAAATGAAGCGCTGAAAATGCCTTCTATTATTCCACTTATATCAAATGAGGGATGATTGTGAAATTATCATAGTGTGACATGTGGCTTATATGATTTAATGGATTTAGATTTATGCAATGTGTCAAGTGTACCTACCAATACTCATAAGGAATCAGATCCTAGTAGACTTATATTTTGAAGCCAAAAACTTTTGCATCTACATCAGTTATCACACAAGTTACATGAGTGTCCATCTATAGTAAACAAACTTTGGAAGCACATATGGAGTATAATCACAACTACAAACCTTGATATAGGAGAAGGTGGGAACTTTTATAAACCAACCACCCATCTAGAAAGTTATATGATATTAACAATTGAAAAATGTTGATTGTAAGGATCTAATTTGAACATTTGAATGATGAAATGAAGAAAAAAATCATTAACTCCATAAAAATGTTTGGCTCTTTCTTTCAGTGTCAACTATGGGTAATACACATGTATATGATAGACAAACATTAGGCCCATTATGGTTAACCAACTAAATAGTTATCTTCATACAATTTCATAAACAAAGTAAGACATCATATAGAATTTATGAGTAGTTATCACCTCACACAATTGCTTATGCATCGAATCACTGATCAACTCAAACCAATTGATATAATGCTTGTTAAAATGAATTATTTAGATATATTTAAACATCCACTCATTATAATCTATTATTGTGGGATTGCCTACCATTCTATTTAGGAGAGTGATAATGTCATTAATTTCAAGCTTAAACTCATATTAGGCAATCACCTTAGGAACCCTAGTCACTAAGGGTTTAGGTTTAACAAGCTAATGCTTATTCAAGGACGTAAGACAATCACCTTTATTTTATTCATTAACCTATTGAGATATCTATGGAGTGATTTCTAAAAATACATCATGATCTATAATCTTTAACATTTCTTTAATGGATTTAGGTCTGAGTTGTAAGATGACCCCTTATTTGGGAGTACAAACTTCCCTCTTAACCCTATCATTGAGAATTACATAGAAATTACAAACATCATAGCTTGAGGAAGGATAATGCCATAAATTATTTGCATCCAATCATTTTTGAAAGAAGTATTTATCCTCTTCCTAAAGTCTTCCATGTCAATATAACCTAGGTCTATGTTGGTGACTTGATTGATGTTATAATCAACAGTGAAAGGGGGAGTGACCCATTGGAATTGGTATTTCATTTTATTAGACTTTTATTTTCCTTTTCTCCTAGGTGTTCCAAACATCTATTGCTTGACATATGAGAGAGTGGTAAGTAGGGAAGTGAGGTGTGAGTGAGAACATGAAAATGTAAAAAAGAGAGGTGGAAAGAGGGGAGGCAAAAGTAAGGGACTACAGTGTTGTCAGATAGTTCTAATTTTGGGGTTTTGAGGTTATAACATAATTTTTAAACTATGATATAGGGAGGAGAGGAAAATCTAATGCATCAAAAAAGAAAAGACTAGCATTTAGTAAAAGAACCTCAATGAATGATTGAATCATAGGTACAAGATATGGGATATCAACAAAAGGAATCAAATAAATGTCAAACAATAAATAGAAGAAATGTTCCACCTATTTAAAACCCTAAAAATATATCCAAACCCTAGGGGTACCCACTATAAAGAATCTCAAAAAAGCTTGAGTAAAATAACCTCCAAATGCCAAGGTAAGATTACAACCCCCTAAATTATGAGGAAAGACAAATGCAAAGCTTCAAAACTAATGTTTGAATGGTGTCAAGTGATAAAGAGGGATACATTAAATAATGAGGTTCAAGGAGACCCCCACACATGTAGATCACATCCCTCATTAATGAGGTTTGAGGTAGGGTAATATGGTTGCATTACAATCATTGATCATTACAACTGTCAGGTTCTTATAATTCTGTTATAGATGTTAGGATTTGATGACTATATTTCAGCCAAAAAGTTCCAACAATTTCATTACATCCATCAAGTTATGATGACTACATTATAGCTTTCACATTTTGATGAATGCATTGCAGTTGTTGGGATCTGATGACTGTATTGTAGCCATCAAGTTGCATTGACTACACTATAATCTTAGATTCTTAACTCCAATGTATAAAAAGTAGCTAGGTCTTTGATAACATTCTCTTTTCAAAATTTCCCTCTTTTAACTTTATTTTCAAGATAATCTGATTGGGATACTCTAAATTTTGTAGGCAAATGAAATTTAGGCGACAACATATATGCAAGCATAACTCATAGAGTTAACCAATTGCATGGATTGATGATGTGATGATCATGTTGTTGGATGATTATATAGCTGATCAATGGCCTCTCAAAGAGTGAATAAGTTAGAAAACATGGGCACATGAGGATTCCCCTAGTGGTAATGGATTTATACTCTTGATATAATCAAATTAGGTTGGATTGGATTGGATTGGTTGGATATGGATTAGCGGAGAGTGGATTTGATATGATGAGATTGGATTCTATAGGATGAGATGATTAGGAAGCATGGTTCATTTGATTTTACACACGTAGGAAGTTAAAGTGGAGAGTTATGTGTGGCTTATTTGTTAGACTAAAGTTATGGTGATGATGGATATTGGTGTTGAGGAACATGATGTCAATTTTGCATGAATTTTGATTGTTTAAGAAATGTTATTTTTTAGGTAGCATGCAAAAAGATGAAATATGATATAAACCACCATGATGCTTCTATATGCCATATGATTGACTTAGACACAACATACAAGAAAACACACAAATAAAAAAGTAAATGAACAAAACACAAACAAGCAAAAAAAAACATATGCCTTTTGTTGCTTTTGATTATATCATTTTTTTCTAGATATTTTTATTATTTTTGGATTATATGATTTTATATTATTTTTTGTATTTTTATAATTTTATATACAAAGGCCACTAGAAAAGGGAAATCTAGTTATGGTAGTGGGGATGGAATTGGTGTGGGATGAATGAATTGATGGAAGGGAGTCAGGATGATGTTCAATGATGATGATGGATAAATCAGAGATGATTAGGGATGCATACATATGGATTATGATGTGAAGATGAAAATGAAGATGAAGATGGATATGATTTATAAGGACCATGTTGCATAATAATATAGTGGAAGTCATCAAAGTATCATTTGGAAGATATACCAAGATTTTTTTCATATAAGTCTATAAACTTCTTCTATTTCCTCATCAAGGTCAAAGTAGGGGAAAACATGGGCATGATAGGTTGATAGAGGATGGGTAAGATAATAACGGATGGATGAAGTTGATTTTTAACCAAGTGTAGTGTAGTTATTGATAATTATTTATCCACGATGCCAAAAACTAGTTTCCATCATGGTACTTGCCCAAGGTGCCATAGAAGTGGTTTTCACCTATGGATGATTATTTATCTTTCTCATTTTTTCAGAAGACTATGATCCTTCAAACATAAATTTTTTTAATTCAATCTTCAATCAACTATTATACTGATCTGTATTATAGTTGTTTTATGGCCATGTCATTGATGTATTCTCCTTAGATTTTGCCATTGACTTCTTTAATTATCGATTAAGATTCTTACGAACACCTTAACTAGGTTATGTCATGGCCCTTATGATAGGGGGTGTCACCAAGGAAGGTGATGTGGGATGTGCATTAAATGAGCAATCATATTAGATTTTGTGAAGAATTTATATGGATGACATGACCATGGAGGTGAGGGAAATTTTCAATAGGCCATGGGAAATTGGGACCAATAGTCTCACACACCACATCATATTTTTATTTTTGAATGAGTGCTCCATACAACATGACTTTATGTGTTATGGGGTCAAAGACATGAAAATTAATTTAGGATAACCACTAGAGATTTATACTCCTTAGGCCTAATATTTGTTACAAGATAAATTATTTTAGGAGTATCCATTGTTCTGATGTTAATTTCAATAATGGTGGAAACGTCCTCAAGAATCAGATAAGTGTTTATGATATTATTTTGACAAGTAAGAGGTTTTTAACTAATGTCATAATATCCTCGATTGGCATCCACATGGATTTGTTCTAGGATTCCTTGCTCATGAAGAGCAAATCCTTTACCTTCATAGGTTCTCCTGATTTGATAGATTTTTTAGTGACAAGATACTACTTGATTTAAAAATATGAGGGTAGGCCATCACTATTTATGAAGGATTATAGGTGGTTTTAATTTTGCTTCTACCAGGAAGCTAGATTTGACAAATGATACTGACCAAAATAGATAAGATGTAAATTATGCTTTCCTATTAGGTTTGCTATGGCTCGTAGATGAAGCCACATGAAGGTCATTTTAGATTTTTTGTCTACAAGTACATTTGTAACTTTAGGTTTGGTGATGGAATCTTTGATATGTGAGATAAGATGGGGTGATGTGTTAATAGATGGAATGTCATGTTTGGCAAAAGAGGGATGGTAAAAGATTTATAGTAGGTCAAATTGGTCAAATATTTGGAGTAGGTCATGAGGATCAAAAATGGACAAAGCCAAGATGGGTTGGTCAAAGATGTTTTAAACAAAAATGGGTTAGTAAAATATTGGTCAAACATTTGTGGGCTTGTCAAAGAAAGGTTTGTCGATGATGGGTGGACCCACATAGGGTTTGTTAAATATAGTCAGGTCAACAATAGGTTCATGAAAGGTGGACTCATCAAATATCAACTCCTCGAATATGGGTGGAGCAAAAATGGTGAGGAATTGGGATGTTTTTATTTGGTCAATGGTATTTATTTACCTTGATAAGGTCTAGAAGAGACATATATTGTTGTAGGAAGGGATCTCCGCATATCCCCAATTTTCTATTATTAGACATGGATGTACTTGATTCTTCTATAAATGGTGTTATTTGGATTGGTAATGATTGGATACAACTGTATAATGGTGGCTTATGATCTTGATTGGTGGGTTATTGCTTTGGAGATGGTTGATCACATAATTTTCCATTAGATGGTGATTTTTTGTGGGATCAACGTTTGTGGGCTTGTTTATTCTCCTATGTCTTCCAAAATTTTAGAAAGTAGAGTTTCAATGATTTAAGAGCCAAATGAGTATAGGATGGTTGTGAGTGTTATGGTCTATTTTCACATATGTCCTAAATTTATGGAAAGTGTAGCTTGGTATGGGATGTTGGATGGCTTGATTGAGATAGGTTGAAAGTTTGATTGTTGGATTTGGGGAGGATAAGATAGGGTTGATGTCACTCAATTAATTTATGGATAGTAAATATTTGATTAGGTAGTGACAATCTCTATGTGGAAGGAGGGATATAGTAATTTATGTCCTTAACATGTTAGTTAATCTATTGGATTTGATCAAGCATGGTTACATTTTAAGCTTGGGGATTTTAACTAGTGAATTGTAGGCTATCAACATCATGTAAATGGAATGGTTTTAGTCTGAAAGGATTTTTTTTTGCTTTCTTGATGTGACATTGGATCATATTTTATTTATTTTAAAATAGGTTGTGTATAAAAGATATAAACAAGAAAAACATGTAGGCATAACATATGATAGTGAAGTAGGATTACAGCCAACTAGTGGCCCATTGATAGTACCCTAAAAGGTATGAGGTGGGTGATATTTTGGAATGTTATGTGATTGACACCACTATTCATCTACAGTAAATAGGATCATAATCTAGGTTGAGTAAGGCTATCAAGGGTCATCCTCTATGTAATTTATGGTATGTTAAGGAAAAAATCTATGAGATAAGGGATTTGTTGAAGTAATGGTTGTTGGTGGCATGAAACCTAATCACTTCATGGTATTGGTAAAATAAACAACCACTTATACAATGAAAATTTATTACCCAAGGATTATATATATCCCACTAGAACATAGGTTTTGTCTCTATGTTGGGTGATGAAATCCTAGTCGTAAAACCTTAAAAGAAAAAATAAATATGGTACGAGTTGTTTTTTATTCCTAAGTTTGTTTAGTAGCACAAGGGAAAAGAAGACATAATTGTGACCTTGTTGAACATAAAATACTTATAACACTTCTGATCCTAAATTTTGCCTTGTGGTACAAGGGAAGAACATACATGACTTTTGGTCAAAAAAACTCACACATGCAAAGTCAATTAAAATATATACAAATAATATTAATTGATTTAAATTAAATGTTTAAAATTGTGTTGGGTTTGATATTATGCCTTTCAAAATCAAACATACAATCAAATATGTTAGTAGTTGATTTAGAGTCTTTGAAAGGTAGTAAATATGCAAGAAAAATATTGTTAATAGAAAAAACGTGCATACATTATGACTCATAACATAGACATTGTTTATCAAGACATAAACATCATGACATTTGCATAGATATAAAAACAAAAAATGAAATGCAAATGTTGAATAGTTAGATGTAGATGCTGAATGGTTATATGTAAACTCTGAATGGTTATATACAAACATTGAATGGTTAGATGCAAATTTCAAACAAGACTGACTACAAAGACATGAATAAAATATTGTTTGACTATATTCAGACATTTTTTGATTTTACATAGACACTAAATAGAAAACAAAATATGAACTACCTTCCTATGTTCCTAGTCCATTTTAGTCATTTGACATAATCGATCATGTCAAGAAGACTAAAATTCAAATGTCTAAATTTGAATTCCTGCAATCCAATCCTTAGCAGTTGGATAAGTTAGTTCAGTGTGTGAAGAATAAAGTTGTCCCTACAGGAAAAGATGCTAAGAAGGTAACTCATGATTCCCCAAAGAACATGCCCATTCCAAAAAATCTTGTCATTACTCCTCAAGCTGCCCCTGGGAAAGTAGAGCCTTTCTATGTTTCCATATTGATAAATGGTCATAAACTGAGCAATTGCATCATAGACTCAGGTGCATCTGACAATGTCATGCCTACCAAAGTGGTAGAATCTCTTGGTCTCACATTGAACAAGACATTTGAGAGGTGTTTCTCCATGGAGAGAAAACAAGTACCTCTATTGGGACAAATCAAGGATGCCCAATTTGCATTTGCAGTAATCCGAAATAAAAGAATCAAGATGACAGTTCTAGTGGCTATGTCCTAGCATTCTATGGTATTTTGCTAGGGTAAAATTTTTACAAGGATGTTGGTGAAGAATTGAGCATGGACCTTTCTGAAGCGATGATCTCTATCAAAGGCATCATGCAGAGGTTACTTCCTAAAAAGGAATCAAAATATGTTGTCACTCAGACATCAACCCCTGAGGCTCAAATTCTATTTAAATCTTCAGGCATGGGCATTTACTTCTAACCATAAAAGATATTCATGTTTTAATAGATGAAAGTTTTGTAGGTGGAAATCTAAAGATGGATTCAAACAATACGTCAGAAGAATTGGTAGGGTGCAGTAAAAATGAAAAAGGATCTTCTACCTCTAATGATGAGAAATTTGAAAGAAGATTAATTACTAATGATGTTTGGATCCTAAAATTCGATGGCATTAATTCTTCTACTAGCTCAGGTGCTGGGATTATGTCGATATATCCTCAAAGAGATATTTTTCCCTCTTCATACAAGTTGTGATTTAGAAATACTAAAAATACTATTAAATATGAATCTCTTCTGCTTGGATTGAAAGTCGCTAAAGATAAGGGCATCAAACTCCTTCATGCCAAAGGAGATGTCGAGTTGGTAATTTTTTAGGTGAGAAACCTATATCAAATCAAAAATGAAAGATTACACCACTACTGTAATCTATTCTGGGATCAAATTGAAAGCTTTGATGCTTTCATCATCTCTACCATACCCAAGGAATTCAATGACTGAGTTGATGCACTAGCCATTTTAGCAAATCTCTTAGTTTCTCACTTAGACTTCAAAGGAAGTAAGTACACTATTGAATTGGTCTTTTGACCAAGCATACCTAATAATGTCAGTCATTGGTAGGTGTTTAATAATGATAACCAAATCATCACCTTTTTAGAATAAAGAGACAGCTTCAAATAGTTGCACTTTGAAGGCAGTAATTTTCAGAAGCTTGAATCAACTCCTGAAATGAACTCAAATTTAGATGAATAATTTTTGCAACTCAAAGGGAATAAAATTCCCAAAGGACTGGTTTCTCTTGAGAAACTATTTGACAAACATGACTGGTTCATCAAATAGTAACAAATAGATTTAAGCTCCTCCCAGGGGTTTGATCAGATAAATTTGGGTACCAAGGAAGATCCCAAAATGGTGAATATTAGGAAGTGTTGTACTCCTAAGGAGAGATTCAAGTACACTACTCTACTATGCCAATACATGGATGTCTTAGCATACTCCTATGATGATCTGAAGTCACTCAGACTTGAGAAAATTCACCATGAAATTCCTCTCAAGGATAAATCAGTGCCTTACAAGCAAAAATCATGATAGTATAATCCAAAGATATTAGGTATTATTCTCTCTGAGATACAAAAAATATTGAATGCTAGCATCATTTTCCCAATCCATCATTCCACATGGATTGCCAACATAGTCCCTGTGAAGAAGAAAAAAAGTGAAATTTGCATCTGTGTGGATTTCAGGAATCTAAATCAGTCATCTCTGAAGGATAACTATCCTTTGCCAATCATGGATCAAGTGCTTCAGACAGTGACAGGCTCAGAGATATTATCAATGCTAGATAGCTTCTCAGGATACAATCAAGTTGAAGTTAGTGAAGTAGACCAACACAAGACTGCCTTCACCACTCCTTGGGGCATGTTTACATATAAAAGGATGCCTTTTGGCTTAATAAATGCTGGCTCCACTTTTCAGAGAGAAATGGACCTTGCTTTCAAGGATGAAATGGGTAAGTTCATTATATTTTATCTTGATGACTTGACCATATTTTATAAGCATCACCCAAATCATATACGCCACTTGAAACAAGTGATGGAACATTGCCACCAAAATGGTATTTCTTTGAATTCCAAGAAGTCTATTTTTGGAGTAACAGAAGGGAAACTTTTCAAACACATTATTTTAAACAAGGCATAAAGATTGACTTAGACAGATTAAAGTCTATCCAAGATCTTACCTTACCTACAAGTAAGACTGCTATTCATTCTTTCTTCGAAAAGGTGAATTTGTTATGAAGGTTCATCCTCAAGTTTGTTGAGAAGACTATACACATTGTGAATATGATGAAAGGAAAGGCCACCTTCAGCTGGACTAAAGAAGGCAAGTCAACATTTGAGGATATCAAGACTGGCATTGCCCATGCCCCAATTCTAGTTTGGTTAGACTTCAACAAAGAGTTCATCATATATAGTTATGCTTCTGAACACATGCTTTCAACAATTCTAGTTCAACAAAATAAAGAAGGTATGGAATCTCCCATTTATTTCATGAGCTATCCTCTCAAAGCTCATGAGCTAAAGTACTTGAATATGGAGAATCATGCTTATGCAGTGATGAAGGCAGTCGAGCATTTCCACTTCTACATCTTGAATTCTCACACTACTACCTTGGTTCCTGATACCACGGTTAAATCCATATTGACTCAGCAGGAGTTTGGGACAAAAAGAGGCAATTGAATTTCAAAAATCTAAGAGTTTCATCTAGTTATCAAACCAATAAATTTGGTACAAGGAAAAGGCTTATGTCAATTAATTGCTAATAACAAACCAGAAGAAATAGAGCATGAAGAAGTAAAAGATGAAGACATGCCAATGGTCCTCTTTGTCTCCACTACGAATGAGTGGTATTTAGGTATTGCTCATTTTCTTACTTTGTGAATGTCTTTCTCACCTATATTACAAGGAAAGGAGGACTATCAAGTTGAAAGCTACAAATTTTGTCCTTTAGGACAACGACTTGTACAAGAGGAGCCTTGCTGGAGTGTTCCTTCGCTGTGTGGACAAGGAGCAGCAAAACCAACTTTTGAAATCCTTCCACAATCTAGCTTGTGGAGGACATTTTTTTATTTTGTAACTACCCATGAGATTCTATGAGCCAGGTACTACTGGCCAACTCTTTTCCAAGATGCATATAAGTGGGTAAGAAAATGTGAACTGTGCCAGTAGTTTGTTGGGAGACTCAAGTTAGCCACCCTACCTCTCAAGCTAGCGGTCATATAAGAACCATTCCAACAATGGGGAATTTATTTTATTATAGCTGTAAACCCATATTCAAGTCTTGGACATGATTATGTGCTTATAGTAACTAACTACTTATCCAAGTGGGTAGAGGCTATCCCAACCAAGCATGCTACTTCAAAAGTAGTGCACAATTTCCTTAAGGAAAATATCATTTCTAAGTTTGGGGTCCCAATTAAAATAGTCACAGATAATGCAACTTGTTTCACTTCCCAAGAGATTACTCAATTCTATTTTTACTATGGAATTACCCTCTCCCACTCTTTTGATTACTTTCCACAATGGAATGGACAAGCTAAATCAAGTAACAAGAACTTGATAACTATCATCTTGAAGCTAGTGGATGACAACCAAAGGACATGGCATAAAGCATTGGTTGACGCTTTGTGGGTAGATAGAATTACACTAAAAAGGGCAATTGGTATGTCTCCTTTCCAACTTCTTTATGGTATCAATGCTGAGATATGAATCACCTTGGAATTGCTAGCATTAAAATTGACTAAGGCAATTGAAGATCAGACATATGAAAGCTCCATTGACAAGAGGATCATGTGCTTGATTGAGATGGATGAGCAAAGAACTATGGTGGTGGACCAAATTTCTGCCCATCAAAGTCTAGTGAAGAAGCTCTTCAACTAGAAGGCAAAAAACTGTGATTTCTAGGTTGGAGATCAAGTCATGTTGTGGGACAAGAGAAGAGAACCAAAGGGAATGCATGGAAAGTTTGATTCTCTTTGGAGAGGCATGTTTATTATCCATAAAATCAATGGTGAAAATAGCTTCTTATTGAAATATTAAGATGGCACGCTCTTCTCTCTGACTCAAAATGGGTAGCATCTGAAGCACTTCAATCTGTGAAGTATCAGATAAGATCAGTTTGTACATATGTATATTTGTATAGTCTTTAGTTCTATTTTTGTGCTTTCATTTTTGTTTTTATCACCTCTATTTTTGGGTAGCATGACTTCATATCCCAATGGCACACGTCAAGGCACTAGAGATTCTAGTTTCTCCTCCCCTCATCTATTCGAAGTTTTCAACTGAAGGAAGTTACCCAACTAGAGCTCGCTGTTGTCCCCCAAAAATATCAGTCACTTTTTAGACAACATTTGAACTATTTTTGACCCAACAAACCAAAATCCTCTCTCCCCTTCTCAAAAATTGTTCTAGGCATTCAAATTCATTATCATTCAAGCTTTTTCAGATTTCTACAGACTCTACAGGCTTGAATCTATGGACTCTGGAGGCTAAAATCTATAGACTCTACAGATATGTTTCTAAGAACTCAACATGATTGAAATCAATAGGTTCAAAGGCTTCTATAGGTGAGTGTAATTATAAGAACAAGTTTCTAACACTTAGTCATTTTCAGGATTGGTTCAATGTCTTGGTTCAACCAAAAGAGTTCATCGGCAAACTTCTATGCAGTGTTTGAACAATAAAACCATTGAACCTTGAACCATTTTGATTTAACGGGTTTAATGGGTTCAAAGGTTCAATTTTATCAACAAGATTTAAGTGCATTTGTCAAGGTTCAAAGTTTAACTGCTTTAGGTTCAACGTCTTGAAAACACTTATCAAAGAGAAGGATTGAACCATTGAACCAAAGATGGTTCAATCGGTCGGTTCAATTGGTAGGTTTAAAGGGCTACCCTAAAGCCAAATGGAAAAGATTCTTTGCAGAGGGTAGTGAACTAAGCTGAGTGCCCTTGTAGAAGGAAACGAGCACAAGCGAATAAAGAGAATTCCTTCATAAAAGTGAACCGAAGACAAATAGCCCTTGCAGATGGCAGGTAAGGAGTAGATGGACTATTTCAAAAGTCTGAAGGATATTTTTGGGCTTGATCAGTCCTTGTGGAGGGCACAATTTTCTTTTAGGAAAAGAACGTGGCAAAATGGTTAAGGCAAGAATCCTTCAAACTTTTTGTCTGAAGGAATTCACCCAAGAAGAAACCCTGACAGAAAACCTGATGGAAAGTAGAGGCAAAGCGAAGGAAGATTTCCTTCAGATAAACTGTTCAAAAGAATTACTTCAGACTTTTTGTCCAAAGGAAAAGTCTGCTGAAATAGAAAACCCATTAAGGAAATAAAATACTGAAGGTTGCCTGAAACATCTCAAAGGGTAGGTACCCTTGCGGGAGGCTCTCACTAGGGAAAGTGGACCATTTTTCAAGACCCCAAAGGGCAAGTTCCCTCTGGGAAAGATCAAACCTCAAGTTGCAACAGAAGCTGCCACATGTCCCTCATAAAGATGCAGTGAAAGTTACCATGTGTCATCTTCTGTGACATAGTTTCTAGTAATTTTCAAAATAGAAAAATGTGCCACATGTCATCAACAAAGCTCGATGAAGGCTGCCAAGTGAAAACATCTGTAGCTTCTTCCTTTTAATGAGTAAGGACTATGGTGGGTCCTGGGTGAGTGGTTAAACTCGAACAAAATGTGCCACGTGTCATCATCTGCATGATTTCAAAAGAGTCTTAAATGTTTCTATAGTGTTTATATGAGCTCAACAGAAGCTGACATGTGTCATAATCCACAAGACTCTCAAAAGGCTCTCAAAGCATCTATAAGTTAATCAGATGCTACCATGTATCCTCACCTGTTTCATAGCAGAACGTGTTATGTGTCATTTTTTGAGAACAGTAAAAAGGGGCCAAAGCAAATAGGAAAGACACAAAGGAAGTGCTAAGGAGGATGACAGGCCCATAGTCATCAAATTTAGGGCAACCAAGTAGCTATTGGATTTCAAATGATGACGGACCTGAACACGTCAAATTTGTGACATTGAAATAACTGTTGATCCTTGCAGACTTAAGCACAGACCCTGTGAACAAATTCAGTGACCGGCCAAAGAGATAGCCTGAGAGCTCAAATCACATAGATAAAGGAAAAGTATAGCCAAGAAAGGGGGAACGATGAAGAAGGATCAAAAATATCTGCCCATGGGAGATGTTTCTAGAAGGTAAAGCAGCCCACCATGTGGACATTAGAGAGTGCAAACATTCAATGGTGCACCTTTTTTTCTACATTGAAAAAAGTGAAAAAATAGAAATACATTAGGGAAACTCATCAGGCATCCCATATTAAAAACTGACGCTCGATTCCAGCATAGCCAATAGAAAGAATTTAAAATGCATTGAATGCATCATAAGCCATCATTTTTTTGAGAAAAAGTGCCCAAGTCTTTCTTGGAGCACTATATATAGGACTCTCTCCTATTGTTTTAAAGGGATCTCAGTTTGTGATCAGAAACAAAACTCTGCCCAAATTGAAAGGCATTACTGAGACTTTGAGCTCAAATTGTTGATCATATTTCGTTATTTGAATAAGAAAACAAGTGACTTTTCAGACTTTGTGCTGGAATAGCTTGGTTGTTGGGGAAATTGTTCTTATGTCTATTTCCTTAATACATTTTTTATCCATTTAATTGAATAAGTAGAATTAGTGAAAGTGATCAGGAAGGTGTCTAGAAGCTAGTTGTAGAGAGACTTTGTGCTGCTACAATTGTCTTTAGTTTGTCTATTTTTCTATTCCTATGTAAAAGATCTTGGAATGACTTTGTGCCATCATTATCCTTCATATTTCACTCTTTGGAAGTTGAGGTGGAGACTTTGTGCCTCATTTCATCTTGCTTTGTTACTGCACCCTGTTATAGTTACTTGTCATCACTAGAAAGATTCCTTTTGTCTACTAAACAACACTTCTGAAAGAAGAGGAGTGTCTTCTATCATTCCATCAGGAGTTCCCCTTTGATTTTTGAACATCATCTCTGAAAAAAGAGAGATGGATGGTTTATCTTACCCTTGACTATTATTTTCTGCTTACATATATAGTATATAGTTCCTTCATATTTACAGGGAACCTCCCCTTGATGAGAGGAGAGATTTGTCCTCTTTTGATGTAGTAAACTTGGACATCTAGCCGACTAATATTCCTTGCTGTGGTTAATCAGACCTATTTTGCTCATCAGTATGCTGGTGACAAAATATTCACCCAACATTATGTAAATAAGAAAAACATGTAGGCATAACATATGCTAGTGAAGTAGGATTACACCCAACTAGTGGCCCACTGATAGTACCCTAAAAGGTATGAGGTGGGTGATATTATGAAATGTTGTGTGATTAATAACACTATCCATATAAATTAAAGAGGATCATAATATAGGTTGAACAAGGATATCGAGGGCCATCTTTTATGTAACTTATGGTATGTTGAGGCAGAAAATTATAAGACAAGGGAGTTGTTGAAGGAATGGTTATTGGTGGGATGAAACCAAATCACTTAATGGTGTTGGTAAAATAAACAACCACTTATGCAATGACAACATATTACCCAAGGAATATATATATCCCACTAGAACATAGGTTTCATCTTTATGTTGGGTGATGAAATCCCAAAAGCAAGACCTTAAAAGAAAAAATAAAGAGGGTGCAAGTTGTTTATGATACCTTAGTTTGTCTAGTAGTATAAGGGAAGAGCATATGTAACTGTGACCTAGTTGAACACAAAATACTTAGTGGCACAAATCTATAAGACAAGGGAGTTGTTGATGGGATGGGTATTGTTGGGATGAAACCAAATCACTTCATGGTGCTGGTAAAATAAATAACCACTATGAAATGATAGAATCTTACCCCAAGGAATATATATAACCCACTAGAACATAGGCTTTATGTCTATGTTGGGTGATGAAATCCCAGTTGCAAGACCTTAGAAGAAAAAATAAAAAGGGTGCAAGTTGTTTATGATTCCTAAGTTTGTCTAGTATTACAAGGGAAGAGCATATGTAACTTCAACCTAGGTGAACACAAAATACTTAGATCTTTTATGATTCTAAAGTTTGCCTTATGGTATGAGGGAGGAACATAAATGACCTTAGGTCTTAAAAACTCACACATGCAAAGCTAATTAAAATATATACAAGCAAGATTAAGTGATTTAGATTAAATGTTTAAATACCTACTGGGTTTGACAATATGACTTTGAAAATCAAACATACAATCAAATATGTTACTAGTTGATTTAGAGTCTTTGACAAGAAGTAAATACGCAAGAAAAATATTGTTTATAGTTAAAACATGCATACGTTGTGACTTATAACATATACATTATTCATAAAGACATAGACGTCATGACATTTACATAGATATAAAAAATACAATGTAAATGTTGAATAGTTAGATGTAGACGTTGAATGGTTATACGTAAACTCTGAATAGTTATATACAAATGTTGAATGGTTATATGCAGATGTCGAACACAACTAAATATAAAGACATGAAGAAAATAGTGTTTGACTATATTTAGACATTTTTTGACTTTACATGGACACTAAATAAAAAATAAAACATTTAAACATAGACACCAGAAGGGTACATGTAGATGTTGAATGGTTAGATAAAGACACTGTTAGTGGTGCAAATGTCTCATCATTTGAATAAACTCTAAAAAAGGATACACCTAAAGGTATAATGGAGATGTTGACTAAACATGTGCAAATGTCAATGTTCCTGATAATGGAAATGTTGTTACATATAATGGAGATGTTATCACACAAAAAATGGAAATTTAAGCTAAAATAACAAAATTTGACTCAAATTGCTCCTAATTAGCCTAAAAAACTTGGCTAGCCAATCGTAAAACACCTATCAGTCAAAATAGGACAAGGTTTGTGAGTGATTATCCTATCGAGTGTGCAAAATGTATGCACATGTAAATGTTAGAGCAAACCCATATGTTATAAATCCAAAACAAATCAATTGAAATCCTAATATAATAGATGGAATGCACTTTGAATGTGCAAAAGAGATAAATGTATATAACTTCAATTATAATAAATATCTCCCTTGATTTGTCAAATTTTCATATATTTGAGACTAATGAGGCTCATGTAAGCACTTTGATAACATGTCCCCTTGTCAATTGGATGATTAGATTCATAAGTGGATTGATTGATGAGTGATGTTTTATCTTAATATTGGATACATGTAGCTAGCCTCTATTGGCTTGTTATAAGTGAGGAAGGATGGTTGGATTTATATATTTCTAAGAATGATTTGGACTATTAGATTTGATCCAAGATCAGGGATCAACATTTAGTCATAAATGGGAGGTTGGCTAATAAATAAAGGAGGATTGATGTGGAATACTTGATTTGAAAAATGGGATAGATTAACTTATTTTTTTTGTAATGTCTCCCCCTCACCTTGGATTTGAGGATCAACTTGGGGAATTGGATTGGTGTGATGATATGACTATTATATTGGATGATGTGATAATAGATTAGTGATATGATGATATTTTATTTATTTATTTATTTAGATATTTGGTGCATGGATTTTATTATTATTAACTAAATAATTATTAAGGATTAATCAGTTGACTAACCCATATGATGATGAGATGGGAATTAGATGGGATTCAATATGTTATTGTGATATCGTGATTAAATGATTGGGGATGGTAGTGAATAGGTATAGGTTGATTAGGGATGTCGATGATTGAATTAGGGTTTAATTGGAATGGATAGGGATAGATTAAAGATGAAAAATAAATTATTAGGCATGATTAGGGTATGTTATTGAATGTAGAATTAGGGTTTAACATATATGAAGCAATTAGGGATGGAATGCTTATAGAATTTGGGTTTGGTATGGAATGTGATGATGAAAGGTTAGCCTTCACATTAAAATGGTATATTTTATGTGTCTACATTAGTTAAAGGACAAAAATTCTCTAAAATAAATATATCCAAACAACCTACTATAGATAAAATGATAGTATTGGAATACCCTATGTTTATGACCAATTGTCATCTATAAGGTATCGAATTAAACATCATCATTTTTTACTGAAGTTGGCATGGCATCTTGAATATCTAAAATTAAATTTTGTTGGTCTGAATCATCATGAATTTTGAAACATAATCATGTTTAGGATGGAGTTTCATTACATGTAACCGTTTAGCATGGGGTATTATTACATGCCACTTTATAATGAATAATCAAACCTTTAATTTTATAATGAATGACCTAAACCTGATTATATGGATGTCATGTATTATTTTTAATCATTACATATAACTTTATAATGAATGGTTATAAATTGTACATATCATTGGCATGTATTATTTGTGTGTTCATGTGCCATCGTATGATTTATTAGAATTTTATGTGATATGTTGTGATGATTAATTCTTATTCAATCACTTATTCTAAAAATTTTCATATAATTCTTTTATATAAATTAAAAATAATTATTAAGTTTATATATAAACTAATAGCTTTTGGATCCCTATCAATTATTGGTCCATATCTATTATATATTTTTTACATCTGAACACAACAAAGACTTATAGTGCACTTGTTTTTACAAGCAATTAATTTCACATTGAAATATATTTATGAATATATTTCTTTCATTTATTTTACATAAATAATAATACTATTAATAAACAATGAATAATAATTATTCTTAAAGATCATATTAAAATAATTGTAATAATTAATTATAATAATTGTTAAGATTAATAATAGTTTTGAAAATAATTTTATTTTCTAGATATCCAATAAACAACCTCATAACTCATCTCCACATACCTACCATTTCATCCTTGTTTATATAGCTTGGTAAAATTTCTCAATTTCCCCACTTTGTTGAGGGCATGGATTTTTTTAATTTCAAATGATTAATTAAAAAATATATAAATGCTTCAAGAATTTTTTTGGTTAGAGATGGATCACTTTAAAATTTTTTTTATTCACTAGGGATGCCCCATGTAATATTAGTTATGTGTCTTTCAAATCACCTTAGTGGTGGTCACCTTCTCAAATATGTGATTATGGTGTTCACAAAAGACATTGCTTGCATAACATGTGGTAAACTGCCTCCCCACATTCTTGACATGCATCTCCTTCTCATAATTCTCATGGTAGTGGTGACTTTTTTATACAAGACCCTACTAGATGTAGGGCTCAATAGCAAGTAAAATTCTCTTACTTGACTCTCATTATTACCACTACTTGGCAAGACCTAGTTAAAGAAGAAAATAAATATAAATTTAATGATGGGTGGTAGGGAATATATGATATGGTGGATCAACCCACTGGTAGTGGCTAGGATTGGGGTGACATACAAGATGAAGCTTCATTGCCACGATGTTCGCGATTTATTTATATGTTTTAGTCTCATATCTTTATACTTTACTGTTTCTTAGACCAGTAATTATATTATTTTGGTTATGTTCATCTTTCTTAATAGAAAATATAAATTATTTTTTAAAATATTATATTTAAATTTTATGTTAAATTAAGTTAAAGACTATTTATTGATATGATGTTTTGAAATGTAATATTATCTACCCATTTTTTTTAATGAAAATAATGATATTAAAAAATAAATATACTTTTAAATAAAAAATAAAGAATGATTAAATTTTGGTTGTGTACAATTTCATTTAGATTCAAATCTCGTTGAGGCATGGTACACTAATAATGATCATTGGTGACATAAGTTTCCCCCCAAAAAAATACATAATTACTATTTAACACATAATTACTACTATTTTACACATGAGATGCACTCTTTTTAAAAATAGTGATAATATTAATTAAAAATTTATAAGTTGTACTTTTTAATAATATAATCAATGTTTCAATAAGATTAAAATATAAAATTATATAAAATTATTTTGATTTGATAATAAATAGAATCTTTACGTGGGAAAGGAAGTCGGCATGTCCTTTTGCTAATTGACAAAGTATCATCCTTTAAAAAATATTTTATTTATAAAAGCATGTTAAATGATTAGTATAATTGGCCATACTTATCAATACACTTTAGTGATAATCATAAAACATGACTTTGACAATAACAAAATCATAACCCTGTAAATTTGTATGAATAGTAAAAGAGGGTTATGAAAATGGACCCTATCCAATACAAAAATAAAATTCTAACAATCCATCTGGAAGGAACAACAAACAAAAGAATATCGAAATCTATCAAAGATAGCAAACAAACATCAACAACCAATCTATAGCAAAAGAACAAAGAAACAAAATAAAACTATGACCCATGCTACACATTTTCTATTTGAGATCTAAGGGTCATTCTCAAAGGATCTATTTTTTTCTTTCCTTTAGTTCTCTTTTTGTTACACACAACGGTCCAATATCCACCTCCCTAAAAAATCGGTAGAATTGGAATAGAGAAATCCAGTGAGTCATAAGACAGTCCTTTCTTTTTTGAAATGGTTGATTGGATTTTCTTTGAATGGGTACGAGCCCTCCCTTGCTTTGATTATATGCTTTGATTCATTTGCACTTTTGGAACCATAATAGGGGACGTGAAATTTTCTTCTCTATCATCTAAAGCTTGTACAATAATGTGTTGAGGGTCGTCTTCCTTCCACCAAGTATTTTTTTCTTAAATTTAAGGGAAGGACAATCGTTTACTAAATGGTTGGTGCAAAAGCATCTGCAACATTTGAAGGGAAGCCCTTCATAGTCTAATCACTGCATCCAGGGTCTGTAACTGACTTTCTATTTTATTTGAGCTAGTATATCGATAATAATATCAACATTGACTAAAATACGAGCATGTTTTGAATGAATCCCTTCCAAAGATTTGGGATCAACAACCCAAAATTCGCTAATGGATTCAACTATGATTGTTAAAACAGAGCACTCCCAAAATTGAAGATGTAAATTGGGAAGACTAATCCAAAGAAGTTTTGAATTGAAATTTTCAATATAAAAATTGTAAATTTTAATTGTGTACAATTTCATTCATATTCAAATCTTGTTGGAGCATGATACATTGATAATGATCATTAGTGACTTAAGTTTACCTGAAATAAAAAGACATAACTACTATTTAACACATAATTACTACTATTTTACATATGAGATGCAATCTTTTTTAAAATATTAATTAAAAAATTATAAAGTGTACTTCTTAATAATATAATCAATGTTTCAATAAAATTAAAATAAAAAATAATATAAAATTATTTTGATTAGAGAATAAATATAATCTTCGGGCGGTCAAGGAAGTCGGCATGTCCTTTTGCTTATTGACAAAGTATCATCCTTTAAAAATTATTTTATTTATAAAAGCATGTAAAATGATGAGTACAATCGACCATACTTATCAATTCACTTTAATGATAATTATAAAATACTGTTGGATTTGTCTGTGAAATGACTGGTATTGTCGGGCAGACTTGTCTATAGACTTTAATAATATTTATGAAATACCAATGGACTTGTCACCAATAATTCAACTGAAAAACAATAATTGCATCCCTACCTACGATGACGTCCTCAGCAATTTCGCATATAATTATAACAAAATATATCTATTTAATATCCTTATTAAAAAAGATGTTTAGCTATTAGAAAATATGAAAAATGGCAACGTATAAATGTTAGTAACAAATATTATTCACTACAAATTTTATTGAAAATAAATAAATAAATAAATGAAAAACATATAAGTGTTAGTAATAAAATATGATAATGTATAAATTCAAGTTCAATCTTAACAACATAATATTATAATAATATTAAAAAAATCAAAATAAGATAATATAATTTTATTAAATATTGATAAAACATAATTTTGGTATGAATAAAATTGTAACTCTTCAGATTTATATAAAAGTTTATGGCACAAAAATGTTTTGATTAAAATATAAAATATAAAAATTGATATTATTATTAGTAATAAAATTGAGATAAATAAAATAAATTTGTTGCATTCAAAAATAAGTTTGTTGCACTCAAAAATAAGTTTGTTGCCCAACTTATCTCACAATTATTATATTTTCAGTTTCTATTTTTACAAATCTACAATCTATTTTTACATAAATTTAAAATAAAACTATAAACCATTTACAAAGATCTATCTACAAAAAACCAATTCCTTATGTTATTTAGAGGAGAGATCTTAGCTTGATTTGATGCTAACCCAGAACACCTTATCACAAAACACGACTTTGACAATAACAAAATCATAACTCTATAGATTTATATGAAAGTTTTGAACATGAAGAAACGTATATAATTTTTTTTTAAGAAAAAAATAATATCATTATCAACAAAAACTTTCAAATAAACAAAATATGCTTATTACATTTACATGGACATATTGAATAAAGTTTAACTACCATGATCAGAATACATATATTCTCCACTTTATACATATCAAACTATCAAAACAAATAATCAAACTTTCTCTAATAAATGACGAACTCATACATAATTACATTTTATCAAAATATCATTATATTAATTTCACTTGATAAGATATTGAATGACAGTATACGTCATTACATATACATTAAATTCTAAAATAAAAAAAATTAATTCCATCAAACGCAACGCAACAGATAAATATTGGCGTGACAAAAAGTATTCGGCGTAAATACTTTAAAAAAATAAAAATCGTCCAGACATTTCAGGTGCATCCAAACGTGATTAAAATATTCAATAAATTAATGCCGAGCATGGGCATAAGCTCGGTTGCCTTACTGATCAATAACGACAAAGTTTATCTGAAAGTCACATGTTCCATGTGTTTTCCATGGGCTCTGGAAGTCACATGTTCCACGTGTTTTCCATGGGCTTTGAAAAATCAATTTTAATTTTGCCACACCATAGAAATCTTAAAATATTCCACAGATTTAGGGCTTATCATACCCTAAAGTCACACTGATGCATATAAATTATAGCCTTCGCCACAAGTGTTTCATACAGCCTTTGCATCTGAAAAAACAATTTAAAAAGCAGCGTAGTTTGTGTTGAGCTCAAAAGTTTTGGTGCTTTTCCAATGTCGAATTCGAAGGCTGAAGATTCTTCTTCTCGTTTTCCGCCCAATGAGTGGGACGATGCTTTTGTGCAATCTATTGAATCGCCATACGGAATATTTACATCTGCACCCTCATTTCTAAGTTTTCATTCCGATTCTAATGAACAGACTATATATGTCTGTTGATCTTAAATATTTTTTCTTGCCGCTGGTTTTTTTCTCAGGCATCTATATACCGTGAACGTGTTGAAATACTGATTAAAGAAGTTAAAATCGTGTTAAACGAAATGAAAAATGGAGATCACGATCTAATTGATCGTCTTGAGATGGTTGACTCAATTCAATGCTTAGGAATCGATCGATATTTTCAGAATAAAATAAAAGTAATTTTGGATTATGTTTATAGGTATTTTAAAACAATCTTCTGACATGTTACTATTTCGATTATGGCATCACCTCATTGGTAGATGGAGCAGGGTCTATTGAGTTCATATTTTACTTTGGAATAATCATACCAACTGATGTGGGATTTTATTTTTTGAAGCAATGAGAATTTTAGTTATAGAAAGACAAACCCTTCAAAATAAAAAACGACTAATAACAGGGTTAGTTTTTGGTTTCAGATGTTGGAATGGAAAAATGGGAATTGGATTAGGAAGTCAAAATGTTGCGAGTGATCTAAATACCACAGCATTAGGACTTTGGGTTTTTAGATTGTATCACTATGATGTATCTGTAGGTACCAAATAATTTTCTATATTTAACTACTAATAAACATCTATTTATATGTGGTGTTTTTTTAAGCAGATGTGTTGGAGAATTTCAAAGACACAAATGGGGAGTTCTTTTGTTCTAGAGGAAACAACAACAACAACAACAACAAAAACAACAATAGCATGGAAGAGACACAAATGATGAGAAGTATGCTTAACCTTTTAAGAGCTTCTAGTGTCTCATTTCCAAGAGAAAAGGTTATGGAAGAGGCTAAAGTGTTTAGTACTACATACTTAAAGCAAGAATTATCAAAACTTGGAGATGACAAAAATTCTCAACATGAGCAAAGCTTTTTAAAAAAGGTATGTTCACTTAAACAAGCATAAACGTGTTTTAGATGTTGTTTTGTGTCTTATCTTGATTTTATAGGTGGAGTATGCGCTCGTATATGAATGGTCTCGCACCTTTCTTAGATGGGATACATGGTTTACTCACTTATAAGTGTACTCCTTCCTTCACATTTAGTTTCAAATTTCAATTATAGTAGGGATTTAAAATTTCTTTTCATGGACATTGACTACTACATATTCATTACATGTTTTCTTGGACTATAGTAGGTGTTTTCCATTTCAATACTAGAATAAAGAGTGAAATTTTCAAATAGTAAAATATAGTATTAAATTTTTGGTAATGTTAGTTTTGACATACCTTTAACCTACATGACTTCTACACACATATATGACTCTTATTTTTCCATTATTTTAAATACACATAATCTCCATGGGTCTAACCTTATTTAGTTACTATCACTCACCTACAAGAATTATACCACTCAGTGTCAAACCTATTAATTATCATACTTAGACATGTCTAGATCATCAAAAAAGTGTTCATGTATTGTGAATAGAAAAATCAAACTCAGAAGAAAACATAATTTTGATACCATCCAAATGTTAAAGTTATGTTCCATGCCAATAAAATTATAAATCTAAATCATTTCTATGCATCAACCCATACATTTAGCATGTTGATGGTGTGAAAAAATACCCAAAGAGTCTCATATAAATACAAAGTATGCCCAAGTCTATTCTATATGTAGAAAATATGTATCAAGCATAATCTAAAACTTACACATTCAAAGGTATTTACTCATTCTTATAGATATAGTCATCTTACACTAGAAGTAGGGCCTATCCAATTTTAAATAGCCTCAATTCTAAGCCAAAGTTATCATTTTTCAAGTATCAAAAGCTAAATTATAGGTTGCAAGATTCACCTAACATGAAAAACTACATGTGGGTTGAATTCCTTATTTAGATTATTAGATATGTAGTAAACACTCATCCATTTAACAAAGAGTGGATAGAAGTTAAGCTCAACCCATCTTTCTTCCCTTTTTGTAGGCCATATCCTAGTGTTAAAAGTGGACCTAGTGTTTCAAGTGAAGGAAATAGATTTCTGGGTATTGTATGCATATTTAGACCTTAAGTTCACATAAAAAACCATAATAAGAATAGGTTCAAACCTTAAGTGTAATGTTAAACCTTAGGATAAATATGTGTCAATGATTATTACCCAAGCCATTAAATATTACCAAGAGATTAACAAAGAGCAATAAATTGAGATGTTAAGGTAGACATAACAATCCTAGAGTCATCAATGGCATCCTCAAAACCTAACATAATATGACTAGTGTCCCTTTCCTGCAAAAGGAGAGACCAATCTACAAGGAGAGTCTAGTGGTAACAAGGAAGAGAATATCAAGATTAGAAAGGAAATTATCATAAGTCTTCCTTGTCCCCAACTACGTTCCACCAATTCACTTTCTACTATCATGGACATAACCAGTAAAGTTGAGAAGACTGCACATCCTGAGGATATATAAAAGAGCACATTCTCTTTGGCACCTCTCCCTTCACTTACAACACCTACACAAGTAATTATCCCAGAGATTCTAAAATCTTCCTTCTCATCTATCCCATCCACTCAAGCACCTAAACAAGGTCCATCTCCATCCATCCTTCCCTCCATCATTGATGTTTCACTTTACATTCCTTTACCACCACCTATAGTGGTAATTCCTACTACTATGGCTCTTTCACTAGTTTCACCTTCCACATCACCTCCTATTCCCCACACAATTACCTACAAAATGAAATATAGAGTCATCCCTACCTCATTAAAAGTATAAAAACTAGATAAAATACCATTATTATCTCTTGTTATTCTTGATAACAAAAAACACTTAGATTGAATCTTATGCCCACTGAGTGTGAGTCCAAAAGTATTTAATTAATTTTGAAAAATCCTAGAAAGGGTGACAATATGATGTTAAACCTTTTTACAAAGCCATACATGAATAGATAGTTTTCACCTCATGACCGGTAAGAACCAACTAAATCCTACAACCAACTATTTATGGGAGTGCAACCTATAAGGTAGTTTTATTATTAACTCAAATATAAAACTAACTTAATAAATCTAATTTAATTTATCTATGGGGGTGTCTTTATAAAAAGAATCATGCCCTACTTATATTTATTTAGTTAACTTACTAAAATCCTAAACTAAGTTAAGACTTTGGAACAAGTCCTAACAAACCCACATATGATACAAAGTCAGTTCTTTGGACACATGCCAAGCATTTTTATAAATTTTTCAAATTTGAATTCGTGAAGGGGTTTTGTGAAAATGTCAGCTATCTAATCATCACTTGGGTAATATATTAAATCAAGTGATTTTTTTGCTGCCAACATTAATAGAAAATGATATTTGACATCCATATGTTTTATTTTGGCATGAAATACTAGATTCTTAGATATCTTGATTGCAATTTGATTATCAATGTATAAATGTGTAGGAGAAATTTGAATAATCTAAATATCTTCAAGAATGTGCCATAAGTAAACACTTTCTCTAGAAGCATCTCATGCTATAATGTATTTTTTTTTCTGCTGATGAATTTGACACTATATCATGCTTCTTACAAAACTAAGCAATGGAAGTTAAACCTATATGCATAGTGTATCCTATTGTGGATACTCAGTCATCCACACATATGCCAAAATATGCATCACAGTAGCCAACAAATTTGATGTTTTTGTTGTGGTGATACTCAAGGCCATATGTTTTTATTCCTTGAAGCTAATGAACTACTCATTTTGTTGCATGCCAATGAATTTCTATGGGGTAATTCATAAACTTAGACAAAATTCCAATTGAGAATGATATAGTGGGCCTGGTAGTGATCAAATATATTAAGCCTCCCACTAACTGTCTATATTATGCATCAAAATACCCAACAAATTTGAAGTTCTTGTTGTGGCGATACTCAAGGCCATATGTTTTTATTCCTTGAAGGTAATGAAGTACTCATTTTTTTGCATGCCAATGAATTTCTATGGGGTCATTATTAAAATTAGACAAAATTCCAACTGAGAATAATATAGTGGGCCTGGTAGTGATCAAATATATTAAGCCTCCCACTAATTGTCTATATTTGGTACCATCAATAAAAGCACTACCATCATCCTTAGACAATTTTTAGTTACTTTCCATGGGAGTGAGGGCAAGTTTACAATCATTCATGTCAAACCTATTTAATAAATCAGAAAAATACTTAGTTTATGAAATGAAAATATTGTGTTCTTTATAATTTACTTCTACACCAAGGTAGTAGTAAATAAGTCCAAGATCTGTCATCTCAAACCCATCTTTTAATTCTTTTTTCATAGACTTGTATGGGTTTCATCATTGCCTATGATAAACAAGTCATCGACATAGAGAACAATAATCACCAATTTATTACCTTATACTTAAAAATAGAGTGTATCATCTAATTCACTATGTTTAAAACCAATTTTCGTCAAGTATGAATCCATTTTTTCATACCAAGCCCCAAGTGCCTATTTGAGCCCATACAAAGAGTTGATCAGATTACACACTTTTTGCTCTACACCCACTTTATCAAATCATTGGGGTTGTTTCATATATACTTCTTCCTATAAATCAACATTAAAAAAGGCACTTTTATCATAATACAACCTTCACCAGCCATTTTGAGATATAACTATTTCAATGCACTAACACCAAACCAAAGATGAGCTCCAAGTAGCATCCATAAACAAATGGCTAGATTGAAATTGTCAGTAAATACTTGGAAACTTTCCTTCATTACTTCACCTCAAAAAAATAACATTAATAGGCTAAATGGCTTCCTCTCACCAAATAGTGGTACAATACCTCCTACCACACTTCAACTAAAATGACTTCATATGAAACAGTCTATGGTCAAGTACCACTATTGATCCTTCCATACACCCACAGTAGTTCACCAATTTAAGTGGTCAACATGTGATTATCACCTCAGCACCCTATGAGACAATCTTCAAATGGCACAAAATAAAATGAAATAATAGGCTGATCAACACTATTCTGAGTGCACTTTTCAAGTAGGTGATATGGTTTTTATTTGCTTGTTTTCATACAAATAATACTCCTTAGAACTCAAAGGGAATCATAAGCTTACTACCAGGTTGTATGGGCCATATAAGGTTCTCCAAAATATTGAGTCAGTTGTTTATAATTTGGATCTCCCAACGTCTTCCATAGTTCACCCAGTATTTCATGTCTCTTATATGAATAAAGTTATTGGCACAAACATTAGAGTGTAAAATATTTTACAAAACTTGATAGTGAAGGATCAATCCTTCTTGAGCCAGAGGTGATCTTGGATAGGCACAAATGCCAACTTCACTCCTGCTATGGGTGTTAATTCAGTGGTATAGAATGCAACCAGAGGATGTAATATGGGAACTACTATTTTAGATTCAATAACAATTCCCACATCTAAAGTTTTGAAGACAGATTTTTATGAGAAAGAGGGGATGTTAGGAACCTGTGCTACCACTTGTCTTTACTTTGTTAGTATATTAGTTTCTATAGATGTATATGCTTTGTAAGTCATCCCGTGAGCATTTTATAATATCCCAAATTCATGGTAAGTAGTAGTTACTTAGATTAGACTTAGTATATAAGTATGTGTTGAAGCCAATAAAGGCATCCATGGATTTATTATATTGATCTTAATCAAAGGAGGTTCCCATATGAAGTGGTTATGATCAATATAATCCCTTCAAAGTTTTTTCTAATTATATAAATATATTATTTTGTACATTTTCATTAATTTTGTTAGGAGGATCCTCTTACATTTTTTGAAATAGTAGTATGAGGGACACTAAAATGACAAATGATTTATTAAAGATGAATTTGGAGATGGTGGTACTAGTGACATTAATAAGCAAAATAACCTCAACCCATTTAGTGAAATATTCTATGGTTGTTATTATAAAGACATGCTCATCTTGAAAATGAGGTAACTTATCTATGAGATTTAATCCCCACATGGAGAATGGCCAAGGATATTCTACGATTTGAATCTATACTGGAGGTGAATGAATTAAATCATCATGAAGCTGGAAAGTAGTACACTTTTTATCAAATTTGATGGCATCCTTTTTAAGAGTGAAATAAAAGTATTCTATACATAGTCATTTGTAGGCTACAACATGTCTGCTATAGTGGACACCACAAATGCCCCAATGTTCTTATTCAAGAAGAGGAGGAACCTCATCTTGAATAGCATAGTGGATCAAGGTACATTAAAATTTATAATAATATAGTATGTTATAGATAAATACATACTTAAAATCTTGTTTGTGAATGCAAGTCTTTTCAGGGGAATCTAGGTTGCAAGGATAAGTTTGGTGTTTTGAAAATTGAATGATGTCTTTGTATCACAGGTTTTATAAAATGGTGATGGCACTAATATGGATAATAAGTGAATCATGTGGTTGAATAGATAATGAATATTTTCTTATTTAGATAAGAAAAGTGGGATCGGTAAGAACTTGGTGCAGATGAAAAAGAGATGCTTAAGAAGCAAGGGAATCAACAATAGAGTTTTGGTTTTGAGGGATAGGCTCAATGGTGAAAGAAATAAAATATTTGTCAAGGGTAATTGAAATTTTATTATAATAAATGAGAGTCTTGATTTTGCATTGGTAATCACCATTGACGTCAGAATAAATGAGTTAAGAATCATGTAAGGATTACAAATATTTGATATTTAAATCAAGACTAGTTCTCATGCCTAAGATTAAATATTTATACTCTACCATGTTATTAGTCACATCCAATGTTAATAAAATATATATAGGGATGATTTTACAATAGGGATTGTAAGAATACAACCTATCCCAGCTCCTTGAAGGCATTTAGCACCATCAAAGTGAAGGGTCCAAGTATCCTCGTGTAAATTGACATTGATTTCAGGAAGTTATTTGATAACTACTTTTGGTTTAGTAGTATTAGTAGTGAATTTATGAAAGTGACCTTTAAAGGATATGGCTTGATTGAGAACTTTAATATAGAGAACATTTTTATAGAGAATATTGTCTTGAAGGTGATCAGTAGCAGGCACGAGATCAGTAACAAGTTGATCAATGATGATTTTCCCTTTGAATTTTTTTGAGTAATAATTCAGAGATCAAATTCCATGAGAAGAACCATACTCTTTCCACATCTATCTCTATGAAAAAAGGATTTGAATAAAAAGTGATCAATGGGATTAGAATGAATGATAACATAAATTATCTGAAAAAGCATATAATGTCAAAATTTTTTGACTAAAAATATATTCCAAGGCAGTCACATTTTGCTTTTATGTAATGTTTATCATAATCAATGAGGCCTCAGTTGATATAATAGATGGCATACTCTCTTCCCGTATCATCTTCTTGGGAAAGCATTGCCCCAACTAATATGGGCATGGAAGAAGTGTATAAGATCAAAGGTAAATCATTAGAAGGGGGACAAAGCAAAGGTCGTTAAACCAATGATTCTTTCATATTATAAAATGATTTTTAACAAGTATCTATCCATTCTAAAGCATTACCTTTCTTAATAAGAGAATTGATGAAGTGGATATGATAAGCCATTTTTGGGATGAATCATCTAATTGCCCCAAATTTATCGAGATAAGTATGAATGTCCAGAATGGATCAAGGGATGGGCATGTTGATGATAGAATTAATATTATTAAGGTAAACATCTATGCCATGGATAGAGACTAAGAATCTTAATAGTTTACTAGCTATCACACTGAAAACACATTTGTAAAGATTTAGTCTAAATCTACATTTAAAAAGATGGTTGAAGATGATGGAAATATCAAAAAGATGAGTCTTATGACATTTATACTTAGGAATGAGGTCATCCACATAGGATTCTACAATTTTATAGATAAGATTATGAAAGATATGAGTCATTTCTCATTGATAAGTATCTCCAAAATTTTTGAGTCTGAACGACATTTTAACATAGAAATAGGTACCCGAATTTATGGTGAAAGTGGTATTATGTTAGTCTTTGGGGGCAATGTTAGTTTGGTTATAGCTTGATAAACCATCCATAAGAGATAACATTTCATAACTAGTGGTGGAATCAATAATGTCATCTATTGAAGGTAGAGGGAAATTATCTTTGGGACAAGCAAGATTGAGATTATGGAAATCAATGCAAATGCGAATGACCATGGTGACCTTTTTTTGAATAGGGACTATATTATAAACCCATTCAGAGTAGTCCACTAATTTGATAAACTTAGCATTGATAAGTTTGATAATTTATCGGTAACATGAGGTAGAAACCTTAGGTGGAAATTTCCATTTCTTTTGATGAACAAGTTTGTTGTCAGGATAAGTGATGATATTATGCACCACAATGATAGGGTCAATACCAAGCATTTCCTCATAGGACTAGGTGATGATATCATGATATTTATCAAAAAATAAGCTAAAGTTATAATTCTTAATAGGTGAAAATTTATGAGAAATAGTAATAGATCGAGGGAATGATGGATTACCATATTCAATACAAGTAGTTTCTTTGATAAGAATAACATTATCATCTTGGAAGTGGTATGGTGAATTTGGTAAAGAATAAATTGGATTAGCTTTAGGGTTGATACTAGAAATGAAGTTGTTGAAACAAGGGGATTTTTTTTTGAAATTCCCAAGTTTGTGATATTGCCAAGGAAGTTGAGGTTCTTAGGCATGAAGTAATTAAAGAATAGATTCATTACTAGGCAAAGTGGGAAGAAAACCATAATACTCAACATCTACTTTGATAGCAATAATTTTATTACCATGGCAATCATATTTAGAATTTATCTGATAGACATCTATGGCCTTGGCATCTAATGTAATTTTAGGAGTAGAAGGAGTAGATAAATCAAAAGTGATTGTTATATCATTAGTTTCTTTGACATGGGAAGAATCATATGTAATGATGGGGTCTATAGGTGGTAAAGAAGATGAAGGAATATCCAAAGGTTTGGAAGGTAATAGTTTTTCTACCACCTAAGGGGTATCAAGAAGTGGAGAATCAATAGGAGGTAAATGACCTACAGGATTAGAATCTATAGAAATGGTGTGATCATCCTAGTTGAAAGCATGTATTTGAGCTAAGGTTTTTTGATAATGTTTAACATCCAAGTCTTGAGATTGAGCTTGGGCCAGGATGTATTTATCATCATAGGTTCGAGAAATGGTACATGCTTGAGATTCAGGGGGAGTTTCAAAATTTGAAATTCCAATATTACTAAACTTTTGTGGAAACATGATTAGAGGGTCTTGAAATAATTTGGCCACCACATAGTCATTACAGGTGAAATCATCTTCTGGTAAAGAAGGTTCCTAAACATTACATGGAGGGGAAAAATTAGTGATCTCATTAATGAGAGGTATAGTGTGATCATGAGGTAATAAAGGAGGAATCCACTCTGATATATAGGGAGGTATCTTAGTAGTGTTATAAGTATGTTGCAATTCATTAAGTTTATCATCATTCAAATTAGTGAGAGTGACTTTTAAGTCTAGATTGATGTTGATGAACTCAAGTAAGGGAACATTATTGATGGTAGGAATGGTAGGGATGCTATATTGAGATTTTGGATTAGGAAGTTGAATAATCCAAGGGTTTGGACCAGCTTCAGGTTTATAATGTTTGCTATTATGAAGTAATTTAATGTATTGGGTACTGAAATAAGTGATGGTCCTAATTCTATGGGTCTAAGGGTGATCAAGGAGAATGTTATAAGATAGAGGCAAATAGAGGGAATATCCACTTCAACATAACTCTCACCCTGATCATCCCTAAAAATATGAGAATCCTTTTTTGGTTTCTTTTCAACTCAAGGATTTAAGTCAATTTGTAGTGGTGGAATCATATTTTTCATATTTTACCAATTTAATCGACCATTGGGATGCTCCATTATCAATTTTTTTGAATAATAATGATGATTTTATTTATTCATTTCCTTGAACAAGATCACAATCTATTATAGGCTGCATTATCTATTTTATTTGTGGAAGATGTGTATCTTCTTTCTCTAAAGCCTTTTGGGTGACTATCTCCTTTTTTTATAATGATAGGTGAGTATTCCACCACTTTAGAAGAATATTATTCTATCTTTGGAAGAGACTTTCCTTATTTAATAATAGATTCAATGGCATATTTGGATATGGCCCAAGAAGGAGCCTCTTGTATTTCAACAGAAGGGAGAGGAAACACTATTGTTGAAGATGATCCCTTAGGGTTGAAAAATGGATGATCTATAGTCATAAACTGTAATGTAGTGTTCTCGATCAACCCTTGTGAATGAACCACATTTTTAGATGTTTCACTCAACACAACTGATACCCAAGAGTACCCTTCCAACATATTGGCTTCTTTATTTTGAACTTAAAAGGCCTCTTTCAAGTTGAGGTGAAGGTTCCTCTATATGCTTTATTATAACAATATCTACTGCAGTGCTAGAAGGTGTCCCTTGATCTTCCCTTTCCTTTTAATTTATTCAATCATGTAGAGCTATATCCATAGCTTTCAACAGTGGAATAATTCTAGCATATTGTACATTTACCCCTTTGATTATGATCCATACCATAGTTTTCATAAACATTGTTTGAATCCATCTCTCTGAAGATGTTATCTCCACTTAAATATAGTTGACCCTAGGGAGAGGTGTTGTCTTGATGCCCTATGAAAATTAATTTTCATCTACCACTTAACCATCATCTTCAATATAACAATATTTAGGGATATCCACAATATTACACTTAGTCACTTGTTCCAACATGATGCAGTATAATTAAAGAGTCTAAATTCTTTTTTATCATCATAATCTATCCAAAAATATTGATAATAGGGAACATGTTTAAATGAAGCACTAAAAATTCCTTATATTGTTCCACTTATATCAAATGAGGGATGATTGTGAAATTGTCATAGTGTGACATGTGCCTTATCTGATTTAATGGATTTAGATTTATGCAATGTGTGTCAAGTATACCTACCAATACTCATAAGGAATCAGATCCTAGTAGACTTATGTTTTGAAGCCAAAAACTTTTGCATCTACATCAATTATCACACAAGTTACATGAGTGTCCATCTATAGTAAACAAACTTTGGAAGCACATATGGAGTATAATCACAACTAAAAACGTTGATATAGGAGAAGGTAGGAACTTTTATAAACCAACCACCCATCTAGAAAGTTATATGATATTAACAGTTTAAAAATGTTGATTGTAAGGATCTAATTTGAAAATTTGAATGGTGAAATGAAGAAAAAAATCATTAACTCTACAAAAATGTTTGGCTCTTTCTTTCAGTGTCAACTATGGGTAATACACATGTATATGATAGACAAACATTATGCCCATTATGGTTAACCCACTAAATAATCATCTTCATACAATTTCATAAACAAAGTAAGACATCATATAGAATTTATGAGTAGTTATCACCTCACATAATTACTTGTGCATCGAATCACTGATCAACTCAAACTAATTGATATAATGCTTGTTAAAATGAATTATTTAGATATATTTAAAAATCCACTCATTATAATCCATTATTGTGGGATTTCCTACCATTCTATTTAGGAGAGTGATAATTTCATTAATTTCAAGCTTAAACTCATATTAGGCAATCACCTTAGGAACCCTAGTCACTAAGGGTTTAGGTTTAAAAAGCTAATGCTTATTCAAGGACCTAAGACAATCACCTTCATTTTATTCATGAACCTATTGAGATATCTATGGAGTGATTTCTAAAAATACCTCATGATCTATAATCTTTAACATTTCTTTAATGGATTTAGGTCTGAGTCGTAAGATGACCCCTTATTTTGGAGTACGAACTTCCCTCTTAACCCTATCATTGAGAATTACATAGAAATTACAAACATCGTAGCTTGAGGAAGGATAATCTCATAAATTATTTTCATCCAATCATTTTTGAAAGAAGTATTTATCCTCTTCTTGAAGGCTTTCATGTCAATATAACCTAGGTCTATGTTGGTGACTTTATTGATGTTATAATCAATAGTGAAAGGGGGAGTGACCCATTGGAATTGGTATATCATTTTATTAGACTTTTCTTTTCCTTTGCTCTTAGGTGTTCCAGACATCTATTTCTTGACACAGGGATGAGAGAGTGGTAAGTAGGGAAGTAGGTGTGAGTGAGAACATGAAAATGTAAAAAATAAAGGTGGAAAGAGGGGAGGCAAAAGTAAGGGACTAAAGTGTTGTCAGATAGTTCTAATGTTGGGGTTTTGAGGTTATAACATAATATGTAAACTATGATATAGGGAGGAGAGGAAAATCCAATGCGTCAAAAGATAAAAGACTAACATTTAGTAAAAAAACCTCAATGAATGATTGAGTCATAGGTACAAGATATGGGATATCAACAAAGGGAATCAAATAAATGTCAAGAAATAAATAGAAGAACTATACCACCAATTTAAAACCCTAAAAATATCTCCAAACCCTAAGTGCACCCACTATAAAGAATCTCAAAAAAACTTGAGTAAAACAACCTCCAAATGCCAAGGAAAGATTAAAACCCCCTAAATTATGAGGAAAGACAAATGCAAAGCTTCAAAACTAATGTTTGAATGGTGTCAAGTGATAAAGAGAGATACATTAAATAGTGAGGTTTAAGGAGACCCCCACACATGTAGATCACATCCCTCATTAATGAGGTTTGAGGTAGGGTAATATGGATGCATTGTAATCATTGATCATTACAACTGTCAGGTTCTGATAATTGTGTTGTAGATGTTAGGATTTGATGACTATATTTTAGCCAAGAAGCTCCAACAATTTCGTTACATCCATCAGGTTATGATGACTACATTATAGCTTTCACATTTTGATGACTGTATTGTAGCCATCAAGTTGCATTGACTACACTATAATCTTAGATTCCTGACTCCAATGTATAAAAACTAGCTAGGTCTTTGATAACATGCTCTTTTCAAAATTTCCCTCTTTTAACTTTATTTTCAAGATAATTTGATTGGGGTACTCTAAATTTTGTAGGTAGATGAAATTTAGGGGAAAACATATATGCAAGCATAACTCATAGAGTTAACCAATTGATGGATTGATGATGTGATGATCATGTTGTTGGATGATTATATAACTGATCAGTGACCTCTCAAAGAGTGAATAAGTTATAAAACATGGGCACATGAGGATTCCCCTAGTGGTAATGGATTTATACTCTTGATATAATCAAATTAGGTTGGATTAGATTGGATTGGTTGGATATGGATTAGTGGAGATTGGATTTGATATGATGAGATTGGATTATATAGGATGAGATGATTAGGAAGCTTGGTTCATGTGATTTTACACATGTAGGAAGTTCAAGTGGGGAGTTATATGTGGATTATTTGCTAGACTAAAGTTATGGTAATGATGGATATTGGTGTTGAGGAACATGATGTCAATTTTGCATGAATTTTGATTGTTTAATAAATGTTACTATTGAGGTAGCATGCAACAAGATGAAATATGATATAAACCACCATGATGCCATTGTTTCTATATGCCATATGATTGACTTAGACACAACATACAAGAAAACACACTAATAAAAAAGCAAATGAACAAAACACAGACAAGCAAAAGAAAAACATATGCCTTCTGTTGCTTTTGATTATATCATTTTTTTCCAGATATTTTTATTATTTTTGGATTATATGATTTTATATTATCTTTTTTATTTTTATAATTTTATATACAAAGTCCACTAGAAAAGGGAAATCTAGTTCTGGTAGTCGGGATGGAATTGGTGTGGGATGAATGAATTGATGGAAGGGAGTCGGGATGATGTTCAATGATGATGATAGAGAAATCAGAGATGATTAGGGATGCATACATATGGATTAGGATGTGAAGATGAAAATGAAGATGAAGATGGATATGATTTATAAGGACCATGTTGCATAACAATATAGTGGAAGTCATCAAAGTATCATTCGAAAGATATAGCAAGATGTTTTTCATATAAGTCCATAAACTTATTCTATTTCCTCATCAAGTTCAAACTAGGGGAAAAAATGGGCATGATAGGTTGATAGATGATGGATAAGATAATAACAGATGGATGAATTTGATTTTTACCTAAGTGTAGTGTAGTTATTGATAATTATTTATGCACAATGCCAAAAACTAGTTTTCATCATGGTACTTGCCCAAGGTGCCATAGAAGTGGTTTTCACCTATGGATGATTATTTATCTTTCTCATTTTTTAAGAAGACTATGATCCTTCAAAATTAATTTTTTTTAATTCAATCTTCAATCAACTATTATACTGATCTGAATTATAGTTGTTCTATGACCATGTCATTGATGTATTCTCCTTAGATTTTGCCATTGACTTCTTTAATTATCGATTAAGATTCTTACGAACACCTTAACTAGGTTATGTCATGGCCCTTATGATAGAGGGTGTCACCAAGGAAGGTGATGTGGGATGTGCAGTTAATGAGGGATCATATTAGATTTTGTGAAGAATTTATATGGATGACATGACCATGGAGGTGAGGGAAAATTTCAATAGGCCATGGGAAATTGGGAAAAATAGTCTCACACACCACATCATATTTTTATTTTTGAATGAGTGTTCCATACAACATGACTTTATGTGTTATGGGCTCAAAGACATGAAAATTAATTTAGGATAACCACTAGAGATTTATACTCCTTAGGCCTAATAGTTGTTACAAGATAAATTATTTTAGGAGTATCCATTGTTCTGATGTTAATTTCAATGATGTCTTCATACTGAAACTATGCCCTTAGAGGGATAAGGCCGAGTTCCTAATTTTTTATATGATTTTGATTATGATTATCTAATAGGGCCTAATAAGGTTTTCACTAAAGGATGTTGATTTTTGATTTATTTGATTATTAGATTTGATTTTATTAAGAAAAAAATCACATTCCCTTAGATGTGTTGATGTATCATTGATGGTTTTACAATATTTTATAATATGGAAGTCATCTTTAAATCCCATGAATGGTGTGATTTCTTTGTCATTCCAAAAGAGGTCTGATGATCCATGATTATGTTGGTCACATATGATAGGTGAAATATTTTCTATGGAAAGATGAATGGTAGGGATAATGATGCTATCGAAATAATTGGTGGTGGCAAGATATTTGTAGAGCCTATGAGGGGACCCTATTTTGATAATGGTGGAAACGTCCTCAAGAATCAGATAAGTGTTTATGATATTATTTTGACAAGTAAGAGGTTTTTAACTAATGTAATACTATCCTCAATTGGCATCCACATGGATTTGTTTTAGGATTCCTTGTTCATGAAGAGAAAATCCTTTACCTTCATAGGTTCTCCTGATTTGATAGATTTTTTAGTGACAAAATACTACTTGATTTAAAAACATGAGGGTAGGCCATCACTGTTTATGAAGGATTATAGGTGGTTTCAATTTTTCTTCTACTAGGAAGCTAGATTTGACAAATGATACTAACCCAAATAGATAATATGTAGATTATGCTTTCCTATTAGGTTTGCTATGGCTCGTAGATGAAGCCACATGAAGGTCATTTTAGATTTTTTTGTCTACAAGTACATTTGTAACTTTAGGATTGGTGATGGAATCTTTGATATGTGAGATATGATGGGATGATGTGTCAATAGATGGGATGTCATGTTGGGCAAAAGAGGGATGGTAAAATTTTTATAGAAGGTCAAATTGGTCAAATATTTGGAGTAGATCATGAGGATCAAAAATGGACTAGCCCAAGATGGGTTGGTCAAAGATGTTTTAAACAAAAATGGGTTAGTAAAATATTGGTCAAACATTTGTGGGCTTGTCAAATAAAGGTTTGTCAATGATGGGTGGACCCACATAGGGTTTGTTAAATATGGTCATGTCAACGATAGGTTCATGAAAGGTGGACTCATCAAATATCAACTCCTCGAATATGGGTGGAACAAAAATGGTGAGGAATTGGGATGTTTTTATTTGGTCAATGGTTTTTTTTTACCTTGATAATGTTCTAGAAGAGACATATATTATTGTAAGAGGGGATTTCGGCATATCTCCAATTTTTTATTATTAGACATGGATATACTTGATTCTTTTATAAATGGTGTTATTTAGATTGGTAATGATAGGATACAACTATATAATGGTGGATTATGATCTTGATTGGTGGGTTATTGCTTTGGAGATGGTTGATCGCATAATTTTCCATTAGATGGTGTTTTTTGTGGGATCAACATTTGTGGGCTTGTTTATTCTCCTATGTCTTCCAAAATTCTAGAAAGTGGAGTTTCAATGATTCAAGAGCCAAATGAGTATAGAATGGTTGTGGGTGTTATGGTAAATTTTCACATATGTCCTAAATTTATGGAAAGTGTAGTTTGGTATGGGATGTTGGATGGCTTGATTAAGATGGGTTGAAACTTTGATTGTTGGATTTGGGTAGGATAAGATAGGGTTGATGTCACTCAAGTAATTTATGGATAGTGGATATTTGATTAGGTAATGACAATCTCTATGTGGAAGGAGGGATATGTTAATTTATGTCCACGACATGTTAGTTAATCTATTGGATTCGATCAATCATGGTTACATTTTAAGCTTGGGGATTTTAGCTAGTGAACTGTAGGCTATCAACATCATGTAAATGGAATGGTTTTAGTTTGAAAAGATTGTTTTTGATTTCTCGATGTGACATTGGATCATATTTTATTTAGTTTAAAATAGGTTGTGTATAGAAGATATAAAAAAGAAAAACATGTAGGCATAACATATGCTAGTGAAGTAGGATTACACCCAGGTAGTGGCCCATTGATAGTACCCTAAAAGGTATGAGGTGGGTGATATTTTGGAATGTTGTGTGATTGACACCACTATTCATCTATAGTAAATAGGATCATAATCTAGGCTGAGTAAGGCTATCAAGGGTCATCCTCTATGTAATTTATGGTATGTTAAGGAAAAAATCTATGAGATAAGGGATTTGTTGAAGTAATGGTTATTGGTGGCATGAAACCTAATCACTTCATGGTATTGGTAAAATAAACAACCACTTATACAATGAAAATGTATTACCCAAGGATTATATATATCCCACTAGAACATAGGTTTTGTCTTTATGTTGGGTGATGAAATCCTAGTTGTAAAACCTTAAAAGAAAAAATAAAGAGGGTATGAGTTGTTTTTTATTCCTAAGTTTGTTTAGTAGCACAAGGGAAGAGAAGACATAATTGTGACCTAGTTAAACATAAAATACTTAGAATGCTTCTGATCCTAAATTTTTCCTTGTGATACAAGGGAAGAACATAAATGACTTTTGGTCAAAAAAACTCACACAGGCAAAGCCAATTAAAATATATACAGGTAAGATTAATTGATTTAAATTAAATGTTTAAAATTGTGTTGGGTTTGATATTATGCCTTTGAAAATCAAACTTACAATCAAATATGTTATTAGTTGATTTAGAGTCTTTGAAAAGTAGTAAATATGCAAGAAAATATTGTTAATAGTTAAAACATGCATACATTATGACTCATAACATAGACATTGTTTATCAAGACATAAACATCATGACATTTGCATAGATATAAAAAAAACAAATGAAACGCAAAGGTTGAATAGTTAGATGTAGATGTTGAATGGTTATATGTGAACTCTGAATGGTTATATACAAACATTGAATGGTTAGATGCAAATTTCAAACAAGACTGAGTACAAAGACATGAATAAAATATTGCTTGACTATACTTAGACATTTTTTGACTTTACATAGACACTAGATAGAAAAAAATATATGAACTGCCTTCCTATGTTCCTAGTACATTTCAGTCATTTGACATAATCGATCATGTCAAGAAGACTAAAATTCAAATATATGTATTTGAATTCCTGCAATCCAATCCTGAGTAGTTGGATAAGTTAGTTCAGTGTGTGAAGAATAAAGTTGTCCCTGTAGGACAAGATGCTAAGAAGGTAACTCATGATTCCACAAAGAACACGCCCATTCCAAACAATCTTGTCATTACTCTTCAAGATGCCCCTGGGAAAATAGAGCCTTTTTATGTTTCCATATTGATAAATGGTCATAAATTGAGCAATTGCATCATAGACTCAGGTGCATCTGACAATGTCACGCCTGCTAAAGTGGCAAAATCTCTTGGTCTCACACTGACCAAGACATTTGAGAGGTGTTTCTCCATGGAGAACAAACAAAAACCTCTATTGGGACAAATAAAGGATGCCCAATTTGCATTCTCAGCAATCCCAGATAAAAGAATGAAGATGATAGTTCTAGTGGCTGATGTCTCAGCATCCTATGGTATTTTTCTAGGGCAAAATTTTTGCAAGGATATTGGTGGAGAATTGAGCATGGACCTGTCTGAAGTGATGATCTCTATCAAAGACATCATGTAAAGGTTGCTTCCTAATAAGGAATCAAAATATGTTGTCACTCAGACATCAGCCCCTGAAGCTCAAATTTTGTTTGAATCTTCAGGCATGGGCAATTACTTCTAACCATAGAGGATATTCAAGTTTTAGCAGATGAAATTTCTATAGGTGGTGATCCAAAGATGGATTCAAACAATACGTCAGAAGAATTGGTAGGGTGCAGTACAGATGAAAAAGGATCTTTTGCCTCTAATGATGAGAAATCTGAATGAAGATCAATTACTGATGATGTCTGGATCCTAGAATTCGATGGCAGTAATTCTTCTATCGGCTCAGGTGTTGGGATTATATTGATATCTCCTCAAGGAGATATTTTTACCTCTTCATACAAGTTACAATTCAACAATACTAATAATACTATTGAATATGAATCTCTTCTGCTTGGATTGAAAGCCGCTAAAGATAAGGGCATCAAACTGCTTCATGCCAAAGGAGATGCCAAGTTGGTGGTTTGTCAGGTGAGAAACTTGTATTGAATAAAAAATGAGAGATTATGCCACTACCATAATCTAGTCTGGGATCAAATTGAAAGCTTTGATGCTTTCATCATCTCTACCATACCCAGGGAATTCAATGATTGAGTTGATGCACTAGCTATTTTAGCAACTCTCTTATTTCCTCACTTAGACTTCAAAGGAAATATGTACACTATTGAATTGGTCTTCTGACCAAGCGTACCTGATAATGTCAGTCATTGGTAGGTGTTTAATAATGATAACAAAATCATCACCTTTCTGGAACAAAGAGACAACTTCAAGCACTTGCACTTTGAAGGCAGTAATTCTCAAAAGCTTGAATCAGCTCTTGAAATGAACTCAAATGCAGATGAATAATTCTTGCAACTCAAAGAGAATAAAATTCTCAAAGGACTAGTTTCTCTTGAGAAACTGTTTGACAAACACGACTGGTTCATCAAACATCAACAAATGGATTTAAGCTCCTCCCAAGGGTTTGATCAAATAAATTTGGGTACCAAGGAAGATCCCAAAATGGTGAATATTGGGAAGTGTTGTACTCTTAAGGAGAGATTCAAGCTCAGTACTCTACTCCACCAATGCATGGATGTCTTAGCATACTCCTATGATGATCTGAAGTCACTTAGACCTGAGAAAATTCACCATAAAATTCCTCTCAAGGATAAATCAGTGCCTTACAAGTAAAAATATTGATAGTGTAATCCAAAGATATTAGGTATTATTTTGTCTGAGATACAAAAAATATTAAACGCTAGAATCATTTTCCCAATCGATCATTCCACATGGATTACCAACATAGTCCATGTGAAGAAGAAAAATAGTGAAATTCGTATCTGTGTGGATTTTAGGAATCTAAATCAATTATCTCTGAAGGATAACTATCCTTTGCCAATCATAGATCAAGTGCTTTAGATAGTGACAAGCTCAGAGATATTATCAATGCTAGATGGCTTCTCAGGATATAATCAAGTTGAAGTTAGTGAAGCAGACCAACACAAGACTGCCTTCACCACTCCTTGGGGCATGTTTACATATAGAGGGATGCCTTTTGGCTTAATAAATGCTGGCTCCACCTTTCAAAGAGAAATGGACCTTGCTTTCAAGGATGAAATGGGTAAGTTCATTATATTTTATATTGATGACTTAACCATATTTTCTAAGCATCACCCACATCATATACGCCACTTGAAACAAGTGATAGAACATTGCCGCCAAAATGGTATTTCCTTAAATTCTAAGAAGTCTATTTTTGGAGTAACAGAAGGGAAACTTTTTAGACACATTGTGTCTAAAGAAGGCATAAAGATTGACTTAGACAGATTCAAGTCTATCCAAGATCTTACCTTACCTACAAGTAAGACTGTTATTCACTCTTTCTTCAGAAAGGTGAATTTTTTATGAAGGTTCATCCCCACGTTTGTTGAGAAGACTAGACACATTGTGAACATGATGAAAGGAAAGGCCACCTTTAGCTAGACTAAAGAAGGCAAGTCAACATTTGAGGATATCAAGACTGGCATTGCCCACGCCCCAATTCTAGTTTGTTTAGACTTCAACAAAGAGTTCATCATATACATTTATGCTTTTGAACACACACTTTCAACAATTCTAGTTCAATAGAATAAAGAAGGTATGGAATCTCCTATTTATTTCATGAGCTATCCTCTCAAAGCTCATGAGCTAAAGTACTCGAACATGGAGAATCATGCTTATGCAATGGTAAAGGCAGTCAAGCATTTTCGCTTCTACATCTTGAATTCTCACACTAATGCCTTGGTTCCTGATACCATGGTTAAATCCATATTGACTAAGCAGGAGTTTGGGACAAAAAGAGGCAATTGAATTTCAAAAATCTTATATTTTGATCTAGTTATCAAACCAACAAATTTGATACAAGGAAGAGGCCTATGTGAATTAATTGCTAATAACAAACCAAAAGAAACAAAGCATGAAGAAGCAAAAGATGAAGACATGCCAATGGTCCTCTTTGTCTCCACTATGAATGAGTGGTATTCATGTATTGCTCATTTCCTTATGGTGATTGTCTTTCTCACCTATCTTACAAAGAAAGGAGGACTATCAAGTTGAAATCTACCAATTTTTTCCTTTGGGATAATGACTTGTATAAGAGGAGCCTTGATGGACTGTTCTTTCGCTGTGTGAACAAGTAGTAGCAAAACCAACTTTTGAAATCGTTCCATAATCTAGCTTGTGGAGGACATTTTTTTTCTCTTGTAACTTCCCACGAGATTCTATGAGCCAGGTATTACTGGCCAATCTTCTCCAAGATGCATATAAGTGGGTAAGAAAATGTGAACTGTGCCAAAAGTTTTTTGGGAGATCGAAGTTAGCCACCCTACTTCTCAAGCCAGTGGTCATGGAAGACCCATTCCAATAATGGAGAATTGATTTTATTGGAGCTTTAAATCCATCTTCAAGTCTTGGACATGACTATGTCCTTATAGTAACTAACTACTTCTCCAAGTGGGTAGAGGCTATCCCAACCAAACATGCTACTTCAGAAGTAGTGCGCAATTTCCTTACAAAAAATATCATTTCTAAGTTTGGGGTCCCAATTAAAATTGTCATAGATAATGCAACTTGTTTCATTTCCCAAGAGATTACTCAGTTCTATTTTTACTATGAAATTACCCTCTCCCACTCTTCTGATTACTTTCCATAATGTAATGGACAAGCTAAATCAAGTAACAAGAACCTGATAACTATCATCAAGAAGCTGGTGGATGACAACCAAAGGACATGGCATAAATCATTGGTTGAGACTTTGTGGGCAGATAGAATTACACCAAAAAGGGTAATTGGTATGTCTCCTTTCCAACTTTTTAATGGTATCAATGCTAAGATACCAATCACCTTGGAATTGTTGGCATTAAATTGACTAAGGCAATTGAAGATCAGACATATGAAAGCTCCATTGATAAGAGGATCATGTGCTTCACTGAGATGGATGAGCAAAGAACTATGGTGGTGGACCGAATTGTTGTCCATCAAATTCTGGTGAAGAAGCTCTTTGACCAGAAGGCAAAAAACTATGATTTCTAGGTTGGAGATCAAATCATGCTATGGGACAAGAGAAGAGAACCAAAGGGAATGCATGGGAAGTTTGATTCTCTTTGGAGAGGCCTGTTTATTATCCATCATCTCAATGGTGAAAATAGATTCTTAATTAATTATTAAGATGGCACGCCCTTCTCTCTAACTTACAATGGGTAGCATCTGCAACACTTCAATCTGTGAAGTATCAGATAAGATCAGTTTGTACATATGTATATTTGTATAGTCTTTAGTTCTATTTTTTTGCTTTTATTTTTGTTTTTGTCACCTTTATTTTTGGGTAGCACAACTTCATAGCCCAATGGTACACTTCAAGGCACTATAGATTCTGGTTTCTACTCCCCTCAGCTATTCCAAGTTTTCAACTGAAGGAAGTTCCCCAACTGGAGCTTGCTGTTGTCCCCCAAAAATATCAGTCATTTTTTGGACAACATTTGAACTATTTTGAACTATTTTTTCCCCAACAGAACAAAATCCTCTCTCCCCTTCTCAAAAATTATTCTAGACATTCAAATTCTTTGTTATTCAAGCTTTTTCAGATTTCTACGGACTCTACAGGCTTGAATCTATGGACTCTGGAGGGTAAAATCTATGGACTCTATAGATATGTTTCTAAGTACTCAACATGCGTGAAATCAATATGCTCAAAGGCTTCTATAGGTGAGTTTAATTATAATTTTTTTTCCAACACTTAGTCATTTTCAGGATTGGTTCAATGTCTTGGTTCAACCAAAAGAGTTCATCGGCAAACTTCTATGTAGCGTTTGAACAATTAAACTGTTGAACCTTGAACCATTTTTGTTTAATGGGTTCAATGGGTTCAAAGGTTCAACATCATCAACAAGAGTTAAGTGCATTTTTCAAGGTTCAAAGTTTAACTACTTTAGGTTTAACATGTTGAAAACACTTATCAAAGAGAAGAAGGATTGGACCATTGAACCGTTGAACCAAAGTTGGTTCAATCAGTCAGTTCAATTGGCAGGTTCAAAGGGCTACCCCAAAGACAAAGGGAAAAGATTCTTTGTAGAGGGCAGTGAACCAAGCTGAGTGCCTTTGTAGAAGGTAATAAGCACAAGCGAATAAAGAGAATTCCTTTAGAAAAGTGAACCAAAGACAAATAGCCCTTATAGAGGGCAAGTAAGGAGTAGATGGACCATTTCAAAAGTATGAAGGATATTTTTAGGCTTGAATAGTCATTATGGAGGGCACAATTTTCTTTTAGGAAAAGAATGCAGCAAAATGGTTAAGGAAAGAATCCTTCAAACTTTTTGTCTGAAGGAATTCACTCAAGAAGAAAGCCCGATAGAAAACCTGATGGAAAGTAGAGGCAAAATGAAGGAAGATTTCCTTCAGATAAATTGTCTAAAAGAATTACTTCAAACTTTTTGTGCAAAGGAAAATTTTACCAAAATAGAAAACCCATCGAGGAGATAAAAGCCTGAAGGTTGCCTAAAAGATATCAAAGGGTAGGTACCCTTGAAGGAGGCTCTCACTGGGGAAAGTGGACCATTTCTCAAGACCCCAAAGGGAAAGTTCCCTCTAGGAAAGATCAAACCTCAAGTTGCAACGAAAGCTACCACATGTCCCTCATAAAGATGCAGTGAAAGTTGCCTCGTGTCATCTTCTATGACAAAGTTTCTAGTAATTTTCAAAATAGAAAAATGTGCCATGTGTCATCTAAAAATCTCAGTGAAGGCTGCCAAGTGGAAACATCTGCAGCTTCTTCCTTTTATTGAGTAAGGACTGTGGTGGGTCTTAGGTGAGTGGTTAAACTCAAAAAAAATGTGCCATGTGTCATCATCGACATGAGTTCAAAAGAGTCTTAAATGTTTCTACAGTGTTTATATGAGCTCAACAAAAGTTGTCATGTGTCATCATCTGCAAGACTCTCAAAAGGCTCCCAAAGCCTCTATGAGTTAAGAAAATAATGCCACGTATCCTCGCATATTTCATAGCAGAACGTGTTATGTGTCATTTGTTGACAACAGTAAAAAGTGGCCAAATCAAATAGGAAAGACACAAAGGAAGTGTTAAGGAGGATGACAGGCCCATAGTCATCAAATTTAGGGCAATCAAGTAGCTGTTGGCTTTCAAATGATGATGGACCCAAACACCTCAAATTTGTGACAATGAAATAATTGTTGATCCTTGCAGACTTAATCACAGACCCTATGAAAAAATTTAGTGACTGGCCAAAGAGATAGCTTGAGAGCTCAAATCACATAGATAAAGGAAAATTATTGCCAAGAAAGGGGGAATCATGAAGAAGGATCAGAAATATCCATGCATGGGAGATGTTTCTAGAAGGTAAAGTAGACCACCATGTGGACATTGGAGAGTGCAAACATTCAATGGTGCGGCCTATTTTTCTACATTGAAAAAAGTGAACAACTGGAAATACATTAGGGAAACACATCAGGCATCCCATATTAAAAATTGACACTTGATTCCAGCATAGCCCATGGACAAAATTTAAAATGCATTGAATGCATCATAAGCCATGGACTATATATAGGACTCTCTCCTATTATTTTAAAGGGATCCCAGTCTATGATTAGAAACAAAACTCTGCCCAAATTGAAAGGCATTACTGAGACTCTGAGCTCAGATTGTTGATCATATTTTATTATTTGAATAAGAAAACAAGTGACTTTTAAGACTTTATGCTGGAATAGCTTGGTTGTTGGGGAAATTGTTCTTGTGTCTGTTTCCTTAATACATTTTTTATCCATTTAATTGAATAAGTAGAATTAGTGAAAGTGATCAGGAAGGTGTCCTAAAGCCAGTTATAGAGAGACTTTGTGCTACTACAATTGTCTTTAGTTTGTCTATATTTTTATTCCTATGTAAAGGATCTTGGGATGACTTTGTGCCCTCATTATCCTTCATATTTTGCTCTTTAGAAGTTGAGGTGGATACTTTATGCCTCATTTTATCCTGCTTTGTAACTACACCCTGTTACAGTTACTTGTCATCACTAGAAAGATTCCTTTTATCTACTGAACAACACTTTTGAAAGAAGAGGAGTGTCTTCTATCATTTCATCAGGATTTCCCCTTTGATTTTTGAACATCATCTCTAAAAAAAGAGAGATGGATGGTTTATCCTACCCCTGAGTATTATTTTTTGCTTACATATATAGTATATAGTTCCTTCATATCTACAGGGAACCTCCCCTTGATGAGAGGAGAGATTTGTCCCCTTTTGATGTAGTAAACTTGGACATCTAGCTGACTAATCTTCCTTGTTTTGGTTGATCAGACCTATTTTTCTCATCAGTATGCTGGTGAAAAAATATTCACCCAACATTATGTAAATAAGAAAAACATGTGGGCATAACATATGCTAGTGAAGTAGTATTACACCCAAATAGTGGCCCACTGATAGTACCCTGAAAGGTATGAGGTGGGTGATATTTTTAAATGTTGTGTGATTGATACCACTATCCATATAAATTAAAGAGGATAATAATATAGGCTGAACAAGGATATCAAGGGCCATCTTTTATGTAACTTATGGTATGTTGAGGCATAAATCTATAAGACAAGGGAATTGTTGAAGGAATGGTTATTGGTGGGATGAAACCGAATCACTTAATGGTGTTGGTAAAATAAACAACCACTTATGCAATGACAACATATTACCCAAGGAATATATATATCCCACTAGAACATAGGTTTCGTCTCTATGTTGGGTGATGAAATCCCAATAGCAAGACCTTAAAAGAAAAAATAAAGAGGGTGCAAGTTGTTTATGATTCCTTAGTTTGTCTGGTAGTATAAGGGAAGAGCATATGTAATTGTGACCTAGCTGAACACAAAATACTTAGTGGCACAAATGTATAAGACAAGGGATTTGTTGAAGGGATCGGTATTGTTGGGATGAAACCAAATCACTTCATGGTGCTGGTAAAATAAATAACCACTACGAAATGATAGCATCTTACCCAAGGAATATATATAACCCACTAGAACATAGGCTTTATCTCTATGTTGGGTGATGAAATCCTAGTTGGAAGACCTTAGAAGAAAAAATAAAGAGGGTGCAAGTTGTTTCTGATTCCTAAGTTTGTCTAGCAGTACAAAGGAAGAGCATATGTAACTTCAACCTAGGTGAACACAAAATACTTAGATCATTTATGATTCTAAAGCTTGCCTTATGGTATGAGGGAAGAACATACATGACCTTAGGTCTTAAAAACTCACACAGGTAAAGCTAATTAAAATATATACAAGCAAGATTAAGTGATTTATATTAAATGTTTAAATACCTGCTGGGTTTGAAAATATGCCTTTGAAAATCAAACATACAATCAAATATGTTAGTAGTTGATTTAGAGTCTTTGACAAGAAGTAAATATGCAAGAAAAATATTGTTAATAGTTAAAACATGCATGCATTGTGACTCATAACAAATAAATTATTCATAAAGACATAGACATCGTGACATTTACATAGATATAAAAAAATACAATGTAAATGTTGAATAGTTAGATGTAGACGTTGAATGGTTATACGTAAACTCTGAATGGTTATATACAAATGTTGAATGGTTATATGCAGATGTCGAACACAACTAAATAAAAAGACATAAAAAAATAGTGTTTGACTATATTTAGACATTTTTTGACTTTACATGGACACTAAATAAAAAATAAAACATTTAAACATAGACACCAGAAGGGTACATGTAGATGTTGAATGGTTAGACAAAGACACTGTTAGTGGTGCAAATGTCTCATCATCTGAATAAACTCTAAAAAAGGATACACCTAAAGGTATAATGGAGATGTTTACTAAACCTATGTAAATGTTAATGTTCCTGAGAATGGAAATGTTGTTACACATAATGGAGACGTTATCACACAAAAAATGGGAATTTAAGCTAAAATAACAAAATTTGACGCAAATTGCTCCTAATTAGCCTAAACAACTTGGCTAGCCAATCTTAAAACACCTATAAATCAAAATAGAACAAGGTTTGTGAGTGATTATCCTATCGAGTGTGCAAAATATATGCACATGCAAATGTTAGAGCAAACACATAGGTTAGAAATCCAAAACAATTCAATTGAAATCCTAATATAATAAATGGAATGCACTTTGAATGAGCAAAAGAGATAAATGTATATAACTTCAATTACGATAAATATCTCCCTTGATTTGTCAAATTTTCTCATATTTGGGACTAAATGAGGCTCGTGTAAGCACTTTGATAACATGTCCCCTTGTCAATTGGATGATTAGATTCATAAGTGGATTCATTGATGAGTGATGTTTTATCTTAATATTGGATACATGTAGCTAGCCTCTCTTGGCTTGTTATAAGTGAGGAAGGATGGTTGGATTTATATATTTCTAAGAATGATCTGGACTATTAGATTTGATCCAAGATTAGGGATAAACATTTAGTCATAAGTGGGAGGTTGGCTAATAAATAGAGGAGGATGGATGTGGAAGACTTTATTTGAAAAATGGGTTAGATTAACTAATTTTTTTTGTAATGTCTCCCCCTCACCTTGGATTTGAGGATCAACTTGGGGAATTGGATTGGTGTGATGATATGACTATAATATTGGATGATGTGATAATAGATGAGTGATATGATGATATTTTATTTTATTTAGATATTTAGTGCATGGATTTTATTATTATTAAATAAATAATTATTAAGGATTAATCAGTTGACTAACCCATATGATGATGAGATGTGAATTAGATGGGATTCAATATGTTATTGTGATATCATGATTAATTGATTGGGGATGGTAGTGAATAGGTATAGGTTGATTAGGGATGTCGATGATTGAATTAGGGTTGACTTGGAATGGATAGGGATAGATTAAAGATGAAAAATAAATTATTAGGCATGATTAGGGTTCGTTATTGAATGTAGAATTAGGGTTTAACATATATGAAGTGATTACGGATGGAATGCTTATAGAATTGGGGTTTGGTATGGAATGTGATGATGAAAGGTTAGCCTTCACATTAAAATGGTATATTTTATGTGTCTACATTAGTTAAAGGACAAAAATTCTCTAAAATAAATATATCCAAACCACCTACTATAGATAAAATGATAGTATTGGAATACCCTATCTTTATGACCAATTGTCGTCTATAAGGTATCAAATTAAACATCATCATTTTTTACTGAAGTTGGCATGGCATCTTGAATATCTAAATTTAAATTTTGTTGGTTTGAATCATCACGAGTTTTGAAACATAATCATGTTTAGGATGGAGTTTCATTACATGTAAAATTTTAGCATAGGGTATTATTACATGCCACTTTAGAATGAATAATCAAACCTTTAATTTTAGAATGAATGACCTAAACTTGATTAGATGGATGTCATGTATTTTTGTTAATCATTACATATAACTTCATAATGAATGGTTATAAATTGTACATATCATTGGCATGTATTATTTGTGTGTTCATGTGCCATCGTATGATTTATTAGAATTTTATGTGATATGTTGTGATGATTAATTCTTATTCAATCACTTATTCTAAAAAGTTTCATATAAATTTTTTATATAAATTAAAAATAATTATTAAGTTTCTATATAAACTAATAGCTTTTGGATCCCTCTCAATTATTGGTCCATATCTATTATATATTTTTTACATCTGAACACAACAAAGACTTATAGTGCACTTGTTTTTACAAGCAAGTAATTTCACATTGAAATATATTTATAATTATTTTTCTTTCATTTGTTTTAAATAAATAATAATACTATTAATAAATAATGAATAATAATTATTCATAAAGATCATATTAAAATAATTGTAATAATTAATTATAATAATTGTTAAGATTAATAATAGTTTTGAAAATAAATTTATTTTATAAATATCCAATAAACAACCTCATAACTCCTCTCCACATACCTACCATTTCATCCTTGTTTATATAGCTTGGTAAAATTTCTCAATTTCCCCACTTTGTTGAGGGCATGGATTTTTTTAATTTCAAAATTTTTAATAAAAAAAATATATTAAATGCTTCAAGAAAATTTTTGGTTGGAGATGGATCAAATTAATTTTTTTTTAATTCACTAGGGATGCCCCATGTAGTATCAGTTAAGTGTCTTTCAAATCACCTCAGTGGTGGTCACCTTCTCAAATATGTGATTATGGTGTTCACAAAAGACATCGCTTGCATAACAGGTGGTAAACTGCCTCCCCACATTCTTGGCATGCATCTCCTTATCATAATTCTCATGGTAGTGGTGACTTTTTTATACAAGACCCTACTGGATGTAGGGCTCAATAACAAGTAAAATTCTCTTACTTGACTCTCATTATTACCACTACTAGGCAAGACCTAGTTAAAGAAGAAAATAAATATAAATTTAATTATGGGTGGTAGGGAATATATGATATGATGGATCAACCCACTGGTAGTGCCTAGGATTGGGGTGACATACAAGATGAACCTTCATTGCCACCATGTTCGCTATTTATTTATATGTTTTAGTCTCATATCTTTCTACTTTACTGTTTCTTAGACTAGTAATTATATTATTTTGGTTATGTTCATCTTTCTTAATAGAAATATAAATTATTTTTAAAATATTATATTTAAATTTTATGTTAAATTAAGTTAAAGACTATTTATTGATATTGTCGGGCAGACTTGTCTATAGACTTTAATAATATTTATGAAATACCAATGGACTTGTCACCAATAATTCAACTGAAAAACAATAATTGCATTTCTACCTACGATGACGTCCTCAGCAATTTCGCATATAATTATAACAAAATTTAACTATTTAATATCCTTATTAAAAAAGATGTTTAGCTATTAGAAAATATGAAAAATGGCAACGTATAAATGTTAGTAACAAATATTATTCACTACAAATTTTATTGAAAATAAATAAATAAATGAAAAACATATAAGTGTTAGTAATAAAATATGATAATGCATAAATTCAAGTTTAATCTTAACAACATAATATTATAATAATATTAAAAAAATTAAAATAAGATAATATAATTTTACTGAATATTGATAAAATATAATTTTGGTATGAATAAAATTGTAACTCTTCAGATTTGTATAGAAGTTTATGGCACAAAAAAGTTTTGATTAAAATATAAAATATAAAAATTGATATCATTATCAATAATAAAATTGAGATAAATAAAATAATTTGTTGCATTCACAAATAAGTTTGTTGCACTCACAAATAAATTTGTTGTCCAACTTATCTCACAATTATTATTTTTTCAGTTTCTATTTTTTACAAATCTACAATCTATTTTTACATAAATTTTTTTAAAAAAAAACTATAAACCATTTATAAAGATCTATCTATAAAGATCTATAGAGATCTTAGCTTGATTTGATGCTAACCTAGAACACCTTATCACAAAACACGACTTTAACAATAACAAAATCATAATTCTATAGATTTGTATGAAAGTTTAGAACATGAAGAAACATATATAATTTTTTTTTTAAGAAAAAAATAATATCATTATCAACAAAAACTTTCAGATAAACAAAATATGCTTATTACATTTACATAGACATATTGAATAAAGTTTAACTCCCATGATCAGAATACATATATTCTCCATTTTATATATATAAAACTATCAAAACAAATAATCAAACTTTCTCTAATAAATGACGAACTCATACATAATTACATTTTATCAAAATATCATTATATTAATTTGACTCGATAAGATATTGAATGAAACTATACATCATTACATATACATTAAATTCTAAAATACAAAAAATTAATTCCATCAAACGCAACGCAACAGATAAATATTGGCGTGATAAAAATTATTCGGCGTAAATACTTTAAAAAAATAAAAATCGTCCAGACATTTCAGGTGCATCCAACCGTGATTAAAATATTCAATAAATTAATGCCGAGCATGGGCATAAGCTCGGTTGCCTTACTGATCAATAACGACAAAGTTTATCTGAAAGTCACATGTTCCATGTGTTTTCCATGGGCTCTGGAAGTCACATGTTCCACGTGTTTTCCATGGGCTTTGAAAAATCAGTTTTAATTTTGCCACACCATAGAAATCTTAAAATATTCCACAAATTTAGGGCTTATCATACCCTACAGTTACACTGATGCTTATAAATTATAGACGTCGCCACAAGTGTTTCACACAGCCTTTGCATCTGAAAAAACAATTTAAAAAGCAGCGTAGTTTGTATTGAGCTCAAAAGTTTTGGTGCTTTTCCAATGTCGAATTCGAAGGCTGAGGATTCTTCTTCTCGTTTTCCGCCCAATGAGTGGGACGATGCTTTTGTGCAATCTATTGAATCGCCGTACGGAGTATTTACATCTGCACCCTCATTTCTATGTTTTCATTCCGATTCTAATGAACAGACTATATATGTTTGTTGATCTTAAATATTTTTTCTTGCTGCTGGTTTTTTTCTCAGGCATCTATATACCGTGAACGTGTTGAAATACTGATTAAAGAAGTTAAAATCGTGTTAAACGAAATGTAAAATGGAGATCACGATCTAATTGATCGTCTTGAGATGGTTTACTCAATTCAATGCTTAGGAATCGATCGATATTTTCAGAATGAAATAAAAGCAATTTTGGATTATGTTTATAGGTATTTAAAAACAATCTTCTGACATGTTACTATTTCGATTATGGCATCACCTCATTGGTAGATGGAGCAGGGTCTATTGAGTTCATATTTTACTTTGGACTAATCATACCAACTGATGTGGGATTCAATTTTTTTGAAGCAATGAGAATTTTAGTTATAGAAAGACAAACCCTTCAAAATAAAAAACAACTAATAACAGGTTTAGTTTTTGGTTTCAGATGTTGGAATGGAAAAATGGGAATTGGATTAGGAAGTCAAAATGTTGCGAGTGATCTAAATACCACAGCATTAGGACTTCGGGTTCTTAGATTGCATCGTTATGATGTATCTGCAGGTACCAAATAATTTTCTATATTTTTGATATATATTTTTATTTTCTATATTTAGCTACTAATAAACATCTATTTATATGCGGTGTTTTTTTAAGCAGATGTGTTGGAGAATTTCAAAGACACAAATGGGGAGTTCTTTTGTTCTAGAGGAAGAGACAACAACAACAACAACAACAACAACAACAACAACAACAGCATGGAAGAGACACAAATGATGAGAAGTATGCTCAACCTTTTAAGAGCTTCCAGTGTCTCATTTCCAAGAGAAAAGGTTATGGAAGAGGCTAAAGTGTTTAGTACTACATACTTAAAGCAAGAATTATCAAAACTTGGAGATGACAAAAATTCTCAACATGAGCAAAGCTTTTTAAAAGAGGTATGTTCACTTAAACAAGCATATACGTGTTTTAGATGTTGTTTTATGTCTTATCTTGAATTTATAGGTGGAGTATGCGCTCGTATATGAATGGTCTCACACCTTTCCTAGATGGGAAGCAAGAAACTTCATAGAAATATACACTCAAGATAATACAAGGTAGAAGTTATTAAATATTTTTGTAAATATCAATTTTTTAAAGGTTAAATATTCAAATCATTAGATTATTTATATTACTGAATTTTCATTTTTTTAAACAGATTTTTGTCCAGATTGAATAGTGAGAAAATTTTGGAACTGAGCAAATTGGAGTTCAATATACTACAGTCAATGCACCAGATTGAGATGAAGACACTCTCTAGGTAAATATCATTAATAAAATACTTTAAACCTCTATAAAAAAAGGGTTGACATAATCTCTTGAAAAAATGTTGGACATATTAAAAATATTATATATTTATTTATAATTTATTATTCTAAAATAAATAATTTAAATTATATTTATAAAAGGTTAACATAACCTTTAAAAAATATGTTTGACATATTAAAAATATTTTATATTTATAAATATTATTTATAATTTTTTAATTTTAAAATAAATAATTTAAATAATATTTATTTTTTAATTGAAAAATAAATATTATAATTACATAGATTAGTGAAAATGATTCCAAACTCACCTTAATATAATTTATATCAATTAACCTATAATTTCTTTTTAACATATTTTATTAAATTATAAAAATATATTTAACTTCTATATCACTCCAATAACCTACATTGGATGATTATGAAAATGTTGCTAAGAATGCATTTACCTTTTGATTGACTCAGATATCCGTGAAGAGGAAAATGATGAGCATACAATAGTTCATAATGAGTGTATTCTTACATTTTAAGATATATAATTGATATAGATGGTGATGGAATAATATGATAAGATGAACAGTTACATGTAGACATTGAATGGTTATACATAGATGCTTAATGGTTATATATAGATGTTTAATGGTTATATGCAAATGCTGAACAAGATTGACTGCACAAATATCCGTGAAGAGGAAATTGATGAGGATATAATAATTCATAATGAGTGTATTCTTATTTTTTAAGATATCTAATTAATATAGATGTTGATAGAATAATAAGATAAGATGAATATTTATTTTAAATTTAATATAAATTGGTTAGAATGGTTTGATTTTTAATATTTGATTTATTATATTTAATTTGATTTTAAAGTATTTTTTAATATATTGATATTTGATTAATTGGTATATTAAATGGTGGATAGATTCAGGCATTCCCAATTTAATAGCAACAAGAGAGCATACAATAGAATGGATTTTTTGGGGGGTTTGTGGGGTAGATACAATAGAGTTTTCTAGCAGCAAGATTGCAGTAGCTAAAATATCAACTGCTATGACTGTTCTCGATGATCTTTTTGATGAATACTTAACGCTTGACCAAATGAAACTTATTATATATGGAATTGTTCAAGGTTGGAATGTTTCTATTTTAGAAAGCCTTCCTAATGATTTAAAGCAGGCCATGTTATATGTTTTTAAAATAGTACATGAATTGACAAGCAAGGCTACTGAAAGACAAGGACGTGATATGATGTCACTCATTACAAAATTGGTATTTATGCATTTTCATTTTTTAAAATTTTGTATCATATATTAATGTTGCAATATTATATTTTTAATTTTTGATATGTAATTATCAATTAGTATTTATGTGTTTATAAAATAGTGGATTTTGGACTTTGAAAAATCAAAGTAATTAATGATTTGAATATGGAATGATTTGAAGGTATTGTATTATAGTGGATAGATTATGTCATGTCCTACTTACAAGAAGCATAGTGGAGAATAAGTCAATTTGATCCAAACTTCAAAGATTACATAAAGAATGCTATAATTAGTATAGCCATGGCACCAACAATATTGCAGGTTATTCTTGTAGCACCCAAAGTTTTACCAGATGACATTATAGATAAGATATATCTTAATCAATCCAGATTCTATGAGCTCATCGTGTTGTGTACACAATTAATAGATGATTCCAAAGATTATGAGGTACGATATATGATTTTATATATTTTCATTATAAAACTAAGTACATATATGCTAAAATTACTTATAGTTTTCATATGGTAATAAAGGATGTGAAGCTCCAGGGACATACCACTTCAGTGATTTTGTCTTATATGAAGGACCACCTTGAATGCATAGAATATGAAGAATTAAATCACATCAAAAACCTTATTGACATTTCACTTAAGGAACTAAGCTGGGAATTTCTAAATCCAAATAATGGGTTGATTGATTGTGAGAAGTTATGCTTCAATCTTAATAGAGGAGTACAATTTATCTACCTATTTAGAGATGGAATTACCTATTCAGGAAAGGAGGTCAAGCATCAAATATTTAAAGTTCTTGTTGTACCTGTGGAAATATAGATTAAATGATAGATTCTATCATATTACAATAAAAATTTGAGGTCAAATTAGACATCTTATATGATGAAATTGATGGTCACTTGATATAGATCTCTGCCAAAATATAGGTTTTTTTAACTAAAATTTATTGTATGGTTATTTTATTTATAGCATCTTACTTAGTGGTACTAGCATTTTGATAAATTAATTTGGTCTATTGAATCAAACAACCTTGCATTTTAATTCATATTGATTTATAATCATAAATTTTATGTAATTATCTTAACAAGGCTAATAAAAATACTATAAGATTTTTAGGTTTTTTCAAAACATATTTTACCTTAAATTTATTTAAATATTTATAAAATTAATGGTTAAAATTATTTATTTAAATTTGTAAATTTTAATTTTTTAACCTATCATATATATTTTTTAAATTTTATATTACTTATATTATAATTTATATAAAATAATTAATTATAATTTGTCTCACATATATTTAATTTTTACAATTGTTCACTTTAGTTCAACCTTCAACAATTTCAAAACAAAACAAATAATTATGACATATCATTTAATGTTCATAATTAATTTATTCACAATATCCCAAATGATATCATAGATTCATCATTACTCCCACAATTTCTAATTTTTAAATACATTTGAATTTTATTGAAATAAAATAAACATTTTGTGGGCTGTTTAGTAATTATGAAAATAAGACTGGAAATATTATTTATTTCACTTGGAAATTTTATTCATTGAGATGAAAAACATTTACCTCCCATCAATGGTTAAATTTAGCAGTCATTTTTATTCGTCAATCCGTTCCCACCCATAAAAATTATGGTGTCATCAATGTTAAATTCAAATATTTATTTACATCAAAGGCTTTTTAATTGGCAGACCACTATCACATTTTTGTTTAAAACTTAACTACCACTTTATCTTGTTCAATAATGGATGGCTTGTTATTATTTGATATTAATATTCTGATATTTATTAATATTTATTTGACATACCTCTTAAATAACTCTATATTTTTTATGGAGAAGCAACGTAATATGATGTATTAATTTATTAATAATGTGATTAAATGAAATAGATACAAATCACTCATTGTGAATGAAGATGCTTCAACCATAAAATATATTACTAATATGAAATAGTAACCATAACAAGTTAATAGAATAGTACATTTCAAATAAGCACATACAAAAAATAAATGTGATAAAACATAGAATAAAACCGATAAGTTGTTGAAATCTTCCATTATGAACATCTAACTATCAATTAGAATAGTAAGTATGTTTACCTCTTTGAAATTAAAGATGAAGAAATGAGTGATGGGACAAAAAAAGTGGCCTTCATATTAACACAATGGTATATTGCTATCACCATAAAATGAAAATAATTAAACAAGGAGGAGGTTGTCTATTTAATTTAACTTTTGGACATAAATTTTTTCAAAAGAATTTATATTGTTTACTAATGACATTGTATGACGGGAAACAACAATTTGAAAACTTAAAAACAATTTTTTTGGTTTCTAATGTCATACAAGAAGATTTTATATCTATAATATGACTTAACTAAAAGCAGAATTCTATCAAATCATCGGGCACAAGAATTAAATAGAAATTAATCTTCATTATAGTCTATAGACAAAGAAATATCAACTCCTCTTATAACCATTGTGTATAATTGGTTAAGAATGTGTGTAACACTTTAATTTGATAGGCACATTTCAAAAAAGAGATAAAAAAATAAATGATTGTGTAGAGAAAGAAGGTCCATAGCCTAAACAACAATTGGAAACATATCCTCCCTTTCTTTATTCCCTTTGATTTCTAGGCCAGTCAAGTAAAAGAGTAAGGGAATAACATGTTTAAAGAGTAAAGGAATAATATTGTGAATGATCTAAATACTACAACATTCAAACTTTGGGTTCTCAAACTGCATCGTTATGATGTATATTTAGGTACCAAATAACTTTCTATACTTCTGATATGTATTTCTATTTTTTATATTTAGCTACTAATAAACATTTATTTATATGTGGTGTTTTTTAAGAAGATGTGTTGGATAAATTCAAGGACACAAATGGGGAGTTCTTTTGCTCTAGAGAAAAAAATAACAACAACAACAACAACAACAACAACAAAAACATGGAAGAGACAAATGTTGAGAAGTATGCTCAAGCTTTTAAGAGCTTTCAATGTCTCATTTCCAAGAGAAAAAGTTATGGAAGAGGCTAAATCATTTAGAAATATATACTTAAATCAAATATTATAAAAAATTGGAGGGAACAATAATTTTCAACATTATCAAATATTTTAAAAAGAGGTATGCTCACTTAAACAAACATAAATAAGTTTTAGATGTTGTTTTATGTTTTATATTTATTTTATAGGTGGAGTACACACTTGTATATGAATGGTCTCGCATGTTTCTTAGATGGGAAGTAAAAAAAATCATATAAAGATACAATAAAGATAATACGAGATAGAAGTCATTAAATATTCTTGTAAATATCAAATTTTTAAAGCTTAAATATTCAAATTATTAGACTATTTATATTACTGAAATTTCAGTTTTTTAAAGGTTTTTATCCAAATTGAATAGTGGGAATATTTTAGAAATAAGTAAATTGGAGTTCAATATACTGCAATCTATGCACCAGATTAAGATGAAGGCACTCTCTAGGTAAATATCATTAATAAGGCACTTTAAAAACCTCTATTGAAAAAAGGTTGACATAATTTATTAAAAGAATGTTGGACATAATTCAAAATATTTTATATTTATTTATAATTTATTATTCTAAAATAAATAATTTAAATTATATTTATAAAAAGTTAACATAAAATTTAAAATATATGTTTAACATATTAAAAATATTATATATTTATAAATATTATTTATAATTTTTTAATTTTATAATAAACAATCTAATTTATATTTATTTATTTAATTGAAAAATAAATATTATAATTAAATAGATTAATGAAAATGACTCCAAAACTCACCCTAATATAATTTATATGAATTAACCTATAATTATTTTTAATATATTTTATTAAATCATAAAAATATATTTAACTTCTATATCACTCAAATAACTTATGTTGTATGTTGATAACAATGCATTTACCTTCTAATTGACTCAAATTTTCATGAAGACGAAATTGATGAATAATTCATAATGAGTGCCTTCTTATTTTTTAAGATATGTAATTGATATAGATGTTGATTGAATAATTAGATAAGATGAATATTTGTTTTAAATTTAATATAAATTGGTTAGAATGGTTTGATTTTTTATATTTAATTTGATTTTAAATTATTTTTTAATATATAGGCATTTGATTAATTTGTATATTAGATGGTGGATAGATTCCGGTATCCCCAATTTAATAGCAATAATAGAGTGCATAATAGAATGAATTTTTTGGGGGTTTGTGGGAATATATAGTGGAGTTTTCTACCATCAGGATTGTAGTAGATAAAATATCAACTGCCATGACTATTCTCAATGATTTTTTTGATAAATACTTAATGCTTGATTAAATAAAATATATTATATATGGAATTGTTCAAGGTTTGAATGTTTCTATTTTAGAAATCCTTCCTAATGATTTAAAGCAAGTCATGTTATTTATTTTTAAAATCATACATGAATTGATAAGTGAGGTTGTTGAAAAACAAAGATGTGATATGATGCCACTCATTATAAAAATGGTATTTATGCATTTTAATTTTTTTTAATTTTATTATATATTAATGGTACAATGTTATATTTATAATTTTTGATATTTAATTATCAATTGGTATTTATAAGTTTATAAAATGGTTGATTTTGGACTTCAAAAAAATGAAAGTAATTAATGATTTGAATATGGAATGATTTGAAGGTATTGTCTTGTAGTAGATAGATTATGTCATGTCTTATTTATAAGAAGCACAGTGGTGAATAAGTCAATTTTTTCCAAACTTAATATATTACATAAAGAATACCACAATTAGTATAGTCATGGCACCAACAGTATTGCAGGCTATTCTTGTAGCACCCCAAGTTTTACTAGATGGTATTATAGATAAAATATATCTTAATTAGTCCATATTCTATGAACTCACTATGTTGTGTACATGATTAAGAGATGATTCCAAATATTATGAGGTATGACATATGATTTTATATATTGTCATTATAAAACTCAGTACATATATGCTTAAATAAATGATAGCTTTCATATGGTAATAAAGAATGTGAAGCTTCGAGGACATACATCTTTAGCCATTTTGTCTTATATGAAGGACCACCTTGGATGCATAGAAGATGAAGAATTAAATCACATCAACAACCTTATTGACCTTTAACTTAAGGAATTAAGATGGGAATTTCTAAATCCAAATAATGGATTGCTTGATTGTGAGAAGTTATGCTTCAATTTTAATAGAGGACTACAATTTATCTACCTATTAAGAGATGGAGTTACCTATTTTGGAAAGGAGGTCAACCATCAAATATTTAAAGTTCTTGTTGAACCTGTGAAAATATAGATCAAGGGATAAATTCTATCATATTAAAATGAAAATTTAAGGTCAAATTAAACATTTTATATCATTAAATTGATGGTCACTTGATATAAATCTCTACCAAAATATAAGTTTTTGAGCTAAAGTTTATTGTGTGGTTATTTTATTTATGATATCTTACTTAGTGGTACTATCATTTTGATTGATGGATTTAATCTATTAAATTAAATGACCTTGAATTTTGACTTAGATTGATTTATACTTGTAAATTTTATCTAATTATTTTATGAAAGATACAAAGATTTATAATTTTTTTCAAAATATATTTTAATTTAAATTTATATAATTTATTTAAATATTTATAAATTTAATATTTAAAAATCATTATTAAAATCTATAAATAATCAATTTTTAATCGATCATAATCATTTTTTTAATTTTATATTATTTATATTATAATTTTTATAAAATAATTATTATATTTAATTATAATTATAATTTATCTTACATATACTTAGTGATTACAATTATTTATTTTACTTTAACCTTTAACAACTTTAAAATAATTATGACATATCATTTAATGTTCATTGTTAATTTCTTCCCAAACATTAATTTAATTTTTTCAAAATATCCAAAACGACATCATATATTCATCATATTTTCCATAATTTTTAAGTTTAAAATGCATTTGAATTTTATTGAAATAAAATAAACATTGTGTGGGGTGTTCAGTAATTATCATATGTAATTATTATAAATTTTTTTATTCAATTATTTTAAAATAAAATACATAACTTTATATATCTTTCTTTTTACAAATATAAATATAAATAATATGCACCCAAAAAAACAAAAATAAAAACAAAAACAAAACAAAACATTTCCATTAAAAATTGCTAAAGTTAGGGCATGTACTAGTCTCTTTACAAATTTGTTTTATATAATAAATTTTTCTAATGTTTTCAACATTTTAATTTATATAATAAAAGGTTTTGATCGATCTTGTTGGATATTAATATTTATTTGTGTATTTCAAATAACTTTAAGTTGTATTTTATAGCTATTTATTTTTTAAATATATTTTTTATATAAGATATTTTTATTATGAAAAATGTTGAAATTTATAATATGTTAATATGGATTTAAATAAAGTACTCATTTTAAAATTATTTTAAAATTTAATATCATAAGAATATTAAAACAATAATAAATATAAAAACTTGAGAAAAGAATAAATTATAATAATCTACATAGTTAAATACTAATCCATTCATCCTTTCATTTATTTTCTTTAAAATAACTCAATAACTATTATTAATTCAAGGACCCAATCCCTCCATCAACTAGATTACATTAACTCATCATATTTTCTTATCATTTAATCTATGTAAAGATATGGACCTCATTCTTTATTTTTAAAAAAAATCTAATTAATGGATTCTTAACATCAAATCACATTTTTATAAAGTTCTAAGCATTTCAAAAAATGATATAGTTTTTATTAATGTGTGCATAAGAAATATTATCATCAATGTTAATATAAAAAAGCTTATTAAATTTATTTATTAATAGATTAAATGTTTTGACTAATTAAATACGTAGATCATAAAACCAACGTAAGGTGTAATAATTTATACTTATTAGAAATAATTTGGGTAAAAAATTTTCATTAAAATAATAATCCAAACATTTTATATGATAAGATTTGAGATGTTGTTCTTGATCTCATTTTCCATTTTTAGAGACTTAATTCTCATCACTTTCATACTGAAATTGAAATTAGAATGACTTCTAGTAATATCACACAAATAACTGAAACACTTGAATTAGTCTACACACTTAATGTGCATATTTTGAAAAGTATTGGTGCTCCCTAATAGGAACAATACACCATACAAAAGTATCAGTTTTGTCTAAATCATCTTGAGTTAAACTTCAACCTTGTAAGAGACATTTTTGAATTAATTAGGTTGAATAGTTAGTTCAAATTTTGATATTGTAGAAATCACATCAAACCTAATTTAGAATAATTAGCATATCAAATCAAATCAAATGGATATGCAAAAAATCTATAAAAATTGGTGATTTTTTAATTATTCAATATCTAAAGATTTAAAAAATATTTGAATAATGACATCATCATAAAAACGTTCAAAATGTTGTCAAGCATTAACATAGATGCAAATAAATATCATAAAATTGAACCTATGCTTAATAAATGCAGACCCAAACCCTAATTAATGGAATTTACTACCCAAAGTGGATTGATTGTGAGACACACATCTTCATCTTGATCTAGTGAACACAACCAACCTATAAAATCTATAAATAAAAGCATAATTTAAACATACTAACTAAGCTTTTCAATGAAAACAAACTCTACTAAAATATAAAGGAAAGCTTCATCATTATTCCACTTTCTTCTTTTCAATTAGACCCAATCATGTGTAATTAGAGAAGATGCTACTTACATGGAGATGCAACATCGATGAAGAATCCAAGGCTACAATCTCAAGCTCAATACACTACTAATACAGTTTTGAAAATACATCCATGAGAATGTACAACTTTTGTTTTATGTCTTTCTATTTATTTACATTGTCATAAACCTTGCCTAGACTGAGGGATTACGCTTGATATTTTCATGTTCATCAAATTTTTTAATCACTAATAAATAATTTACCTCTCTTTTAATTGTGATCTACATTTTAGCAAATTGGTGGGACCAACACACCCCCCAATCTTCTTAGAAATAATACATTACCTTATAAATTTGAAAAAAGATGATTTTTGAGTTTTTTTATTAATTTTTTTGTGTTTCCATTTTATAAAAATAATCAAGAATGCTCTGCATTTGGGTAGGACTGATTCCCATAATTGGCGGGAATGCCGTGGTAATTGGTTGGATCATTTTCTATTATGTTTTCTAATTTTTTGTGTTTCTAATTAAAATGGTGGAATCACTCTACTAAATAGTGGGTCTGATATAAAAGATGGTGGTATCACTATGCTAATAAACATGAAGATTTTCTGTTATTTTTTCTAATTTCTAATTCTTTTAGGAAAATAAGGAGAATGCTCTATGAAAATTGTAGGAATGCTCTACTAAATGATGAGGCTGAGATCAAAAAAGGACCAAAATGGTTGATTCATTCTAATAAATGGTGGGATCACTCTATAAAATGCTAGAATCATAAGGAAGTAAACTGTCCAAATTCTAGAGGCTCCTTATAGGTCATTCAAACTCCATTTTTGATGATTTTTTAACCATGTGTTTCTCATAAAATTTAATAATATTTAGTCTCTTTGGATTGATTTGTTCATATGTTTTTCATATAATATAAGTTACAATAGTGTTAATTTGTTTGCTTTCATGTTTCCCATTTAAGAGAAGATATTAAAAATCTAACTTGTTTGCTACAGGTTTCTCTTGCCAAAGACCACATTTCAAACTCATAACTTTTTTATTTCAAGTTACACTAGCCAAAAAAATATATTTATTACCAAACAAATCATGATTTTAACTCCTTTTTTAATTTAGTTCTTACTCAAGAAACCAACACCTCTTTTTAGTGCTTTTAAAACAGTTATTTACTTTGCGTTTACTTTATTTGCATCATTTAAAGTTATCACCACTTAATTTTTTATTTTGTGTTGTTTATTTTTGGAGGGCATATTTGTGTATGACCTTCTCTTGCCCATTTTTTATGTCCTAAGAATCAAAATAACTTAGGTTATTGTTATGTTTTTACCAAAAGAACATTAGAGTATGCTATTCTCTTGCCCATTTGTGGGGTCATGAAAATAAGAAATAAATATTCATTCATTTTATTTTGACTGCATGGGGTGTGTTTTATCTCCTTCCTATGAGTCCTTATGGAAAAATTCTTTGGAATTCACTCCCCAATGCACGTACCAACCTTGTACATTTTATAAGGTATATAAATTGAGATTGTATACGATTTTTATTGATTGAGAGGCTACATGTTTTAATCACATCTGTGAAGTGGAAGGGATTTCATGCTCTAATACAAACCCTAGACCATACCCCATGGGATCTAATTTTTTGGTACCACTTTATCAATACCTTTATGATTGAAGTGTGTACAAAAGAACTAAACCCATGTGTGCTACCCATTAATCTTTCTCCTTTGATAAATTTTGAGCCTCACGTACTACAAGATATATCAGGGACCTTATAGATAACTGTGTAAAGACCTAACTTAATACCGTTAGATACAAAGAATCTTGTAGTGCAATAAAAAATAATCTCCACCAAGATTTCATGATGTACCACTTGATAGTGAAGATTATTTTCAACCAATTTGTCACCACTTTTAAATAAGGTAGCTATGTGGACTCTTATTTTTTTTGCACACCTATAGTACTATTAAAAAATAGGTTTCTATTATATATGTATTATTCATTATTTTTTGTTATATACACGTGTTACATGTGTGCATACTTTACATGTTGCATGTTGCTATTTTTATCATGGGTTATTTCTCTTAATTAAATAATAAAACCCTAGTTCTTTATCTTTATAGTGAATGTGAAAAAAATGGATTTGTGTTTCACATTGTTGAGCTTCCCCAAAGATCCCTCTAGCAATAAACACTACCTACATAGCTAATACTCATAAGAGGGTCTTAGACTTATGTATTTCTCCCCTATGTGTTATTTTATGTCTGGATAAGGATGCAATATATGATAAACAAGTACAATAGTGACCTATATTATAACTTGATAAGCATGGATCATAAAGTGATCCTTCACTAATTCAGACCCATGATATGTTGTCCCTATGATTTATATGAATATAGGGTAAAATAGGGAAGTATAGCTCACTTGAATTCCTGATTGAATGATTTTGATAAGTTTTCTTTTGATTTTTTTGGTACATGCTAGGTGAGGTATGAATGAATATTAATATTTTGCATGTGTGTGAGCATGTGCATGTGCATGTGCGTGTGAACCCTTTTAGAGAATATCTTGCATTAAAGCACGGTGAGGTATGAATGAATATTAATCTTTTGCATGTGTGTGAGCATGTGCATGTGCATGTGCGTGTGAACCCTTTTAGAGAATATCTTGCATTAAAGCACTTAATATGTCCATATATATATATATATACATACATACATACATACATACATACATACATACATACATACATACATACATACATACATACATACATATATATATATATATATATATATATATATATATATATACACATACATACATACATACATACATACATACATATATATATATACATATATATATATATATATATACATATATATACATATATATACATATATATACATATATATATATATATATATATATATATATATATATATATATATACATATATATATATATATATACATATACATACATATATATATATACATACATATATATATATACATACATATATATATATATATATATATATATATATATATATATATATATATATATATATATATATATATATATATATATATACATACATACATACATATATATACATACATACATACATATATGTGTGTGTGTGTGTGTGTGTGTGTTTCATTTATAAATTAGATGAATTTATGACATTAGACTCTTACATTGGAATAATATACTTGTATTGATGTAGGTGTTTGATTTAGATGTAAGTGTTCAGGAGATTAGAAAACAGGCACATGTTTAGAACTTCTAGAGACATAAGATAAGTAGGTTTGTAGAATTATGATGACATAAGGTCTAAGTCATAATAACATTTTTAATACTAATATATAAGTAATAGGCCCAAATATATAGTGTATGCAAGCATTTTGGTAATTCGAAGGTCTATAATCAGAAGGTACATCCATGATATGTATTTTCCATGTGTATAATATGACTGACGTGTTATATAATTTAGAAATAGTGTCTACACTTATATTAGTGATTATTACTAATGTGTACCTAATTTATATATGTATCTTAACATGATGCTTATATGACTTACATTACATATATCTCATACAATCTTTGAAGACATATACATTACTATGATGACCTATTCTCAATGTGTTCACATGATTCTACATGATTACATTTGTGTACATAAAATGATATAGTTAATTGTTACTTTTTAGATGATTACCATAAATAATTAATCCTTAATGAGAAAAAATAAAAATTTGGGAAAGAATAAAGGATTACATGGTTTTTAAGTAGTTTACATATTAGTTCGATTCACATATGAGACTTATATTTATACATTTGACACATTATGGGGGAATATTGAATGGATATGCATTTATTTTATAGGAATATGAGTACATATTATTATATTTATATACACTTGAGTGTATATTCCATGTAGGAGCACACAATTTTATATGAATAAAAGTTACAAGGTTTACAATAATCACATATTAGGATACATTTTTTGGCATTTTACATACACATGCATTCATTTTTTTAGTGTCACAAGATATAAGTTCTCATATGAAACATAAATAACATATAAATACATAGAATTATATATCATCTTGGCAATGATTTATTCATATTATGGAACATGAAGCTGGTTCATGCTCATACACACTACTACAATTTTCTAATTTAAAAAAAACATTTGATGGTACCTAGAAGTGAGCACCCATAAATATATAATGCTTTATTCATATTTGTTGAAGTAATGCAGTTGAGGTTCAATGACACTATACAACCTTATCATTACTCATATTGATCCCAATATGTGGTTTTCATCTTTCATCACATGGTTTCAAAATCAATATAATATTATTTACTTGAGCTAGTGTGATTAATATTCAAAAACACTCAACAGTCATGGCACTAGTCCCTATTTCATGAGTGTTGAGGAATTTATTTTTAAAACTATGGCCTTGCCTTAATTAAATAAATTTGGGACATAATCACCCCAATTCCACAAGTGATTTAACAAGGAAGAAAAATTCTCTAATGCTTCTGCAAGGAAGCGTCATCTCCAATAATTTGTAGGGATACATGGTTTACTCACTTATAAGTGTACTCCTTCCTTCACATTTAGTTTCAAATTTCAATTATAGCAGGGATTTAGAATTTCATTTCATGGACATTGACTACTACATATTCATTACATGTTTTCTTGGACTATAGTAGGTGTTTCCCATTTCAATACTAGAATAAAGAGTGAAATTTTCAAATAGTAAAATATAGTATTAAATTTTTGGTAATGTTCGTTTTGACATACCTTTAACCTACATGACTTATACATACATATATGACTCTAATTTTTCCATTATTTTAAATACACATAATTTCCATGGGTCGAACCTTATTTATTTACTATCACTCACCTACAATAATTATATCACTCAGTGTCAAACCTATTAATTATCATACTTAGACATGTCTAGATCATCATAAAAGTGTTCATTTATTGTGAATAGAAAAATCAAACTCAGAAGAAAACATAATTTTGGTACCATCCAAATGTTATAGTTATGTTCCATGCCAATAAAATTTTAAATCTAAATCATTTCTATGCATCGTCCCATACATTTAGCATGTTGATGGTGTGAAAAAATACCCAAAGAGTCTCATATAAATACAAAGTATGCCCAAGCCTATTCCATATGTAGAAAATATGTATCAAGCATAATCTAAAACTTACACATTCAAAGGTATTTACTCATTCTTATAAATATAGTCATCTTACACAAGAAGTAGGGCCTATCCAATTTTAAATAGCCTCAATTCTAAGCCAAAGTTATCATTTTTCAAGTATCAAAAGCTAAATTATACGTTTCATACATTCAAAGAACACTATTAAACACATTCACCTAACATGGAAAATTACATGTGGGTTGAATTCCTTATTTAGATTATTAGATATGTAGTAAACACTCAACCATTTAAAAAAGAGTGGATAGAAGTTAAGCTCAACCCATCTTTCTTCCCTTTTTGTAGGCCATAACCTAGTGTTAAAAGTAGACCTAGTGTTTCAAGTGAAGGAAATAGATTTCTGGGTATTGTATGCATATTTAGACCTTAAGTTCACATAAAAAACCATAAAAAAATAGGTTCAAACCTTAAGTGTAATGTTAGACCTTAGGATAAATATGTGTCAATTATTATTACCCAAGCCATTAAATATGACCCAGAGATTACCAAAGAGCAATAAAATGAGATGATAAGGTAGACATAACAATCCTAGAGTCATCAATGGCATCCTCAAAACTTAACTAATATGACTAGTGTCCCTTTTCTGCAAAAGAAGAGACCAATCTACAAGTAGAGTCTAGTGGTAACAAGGAAGAGAATATCAAGATTAGAAAGGAAATTATCATAATTCTTCCTAGTCCCCAACTACCTTCCACCAATTCATTTTCTACTATCATGGGCATAACCAGTAAAGTTGAGAAGATTGCACATCCTCTGGATATATAAAAGAGCACATTCTCTTTGGCACCTCTCCCTTCACTTACAACACCTACACAAGTAATTATCCCATAGTTCTACAAGCTTCCTTCTCATCTATCCCATCCACTCCTCCATCCACTCAAGCACCTAAACAAGGTCCGTCTCCATCCATCCTTCCCTCCATCATTGATGTTTCACTTTACATTCCTTTACCACCACCTATAGTGGTAATTCCTACTACTATGGCTCTTTCACTAGTTTCACCTTCCCCATCACCTCTTATTACCCACACAATTACCTACAAAATGAAATCTAGAGTCATCCCTACCTCATCAAAAGTCTAACAAATAGATAAAATACCATTATTAGCTCTTGTCATTCCTGATAACAAAAAACACTTAGATTGAATCTTATGCCCACTGAGTGTGAGTCCAAAAGTATTTAATTAATTTTGAAAAAACAATTACATAGAAAGGGTGACAATATGATGTTAAACCTTTTTACAGATCCATACATGAATAAATAGTTTTCACCTCATGACCTATAAAAACCAACTAAATCCTACAACCAACTATTTATGGGAGTGTAACTTGTAATGTAGTTTTATTATTAACTCAAATATAAAACTAACTTAATAAATCTAATTTAATTTATCTATGGGGGTGTCTTTATAAAAAGAATCATGCCCTGATTATATTTATTTAGTTAACTTACCAAAATCCTAAACTAAGTTAAGACTTTGGAACAAGTCCTAACAAACCCACATATGATCCAAAGTCAGTTCTTTGGACACACGCCAAGCATTTTTATAAATTTTTCAAATTTGAGTCCATGAAGGGGTTTTGTGAAAATGTCAGCTATCTAATCATCACTTGGGTAATATATTAAATCAAGTGATTTTTTCTCTGCCAACATTAATATAAAATGATATTTGACATCCATATGTTTTATTTTGGCATGAAATACTAGATTCTTAGATATCTTGATTTCAATTTGATTATGAATGTATATATGTGTAGGAGAAATTTGAAAAATCTAAAGATCTTCAAGAATGTGCCATAAGTAAACACTTTCTCTAGAAGCATCTCATGCTACAATGTATTTTGTTTTTGCTAATGAATTTGACACTATATCATGCTTCTTACAAAACCAAGCAATGGAAGCTGACCCTTATGCATAGTGTATCATATTGTGGATACTCAGTCATCCACACGTATGCCAAAATATGCATCACAATACCCAATAAATTTGAATTTCTTATTGTGGTGATACTCAAGGCCATATGTTTTTATTCCTTGAAGCTGATGAAGTACTCATTTTGTTGCATGCCAATGAATTTCTATGGGGTAATTCATAAACTTTGACAAAATTCCAATTGAGAATGATATAGTGGGCCTGGTAGTGATCAAATATATTAAGCCTCCCACTAACTGTCTATATTATTCATCACAGTACCCAAAAAATTTGAAGTTCTTGTTGTGGCGATACTCAAGGCCATATGTTTTTATTCCTTGAAGGTAATGAAGTACTCTTTTTTTTGCATGCCAATGAATTTATATGGGGTCATTCATAAAATTAGACAAAATTCCAACTGAGAATAATATAGTGGGCTTGGTAGTGATCAAATATATTAAGCCTCCCAATAACTGTCTATATGTGGTACCATCAATAAAATCACTACCATCATCCGTAGACAATTTTTAGTTACTTTCCATGGGAGTGAGGGCAAGTTTACAATCATTCATGTCAAACCTATTTAATAACTTAGAAAAATACTTATTTTATGAAATAAAAACACTGTATTCTTTCTAATTTACTTCTATACCAAGGTAGTAGTAAAGAAATCCTAGATCTGTCATCTCAAACCCATCTTTTAATTCCTTCTTCATAGACTTGTATGGGTTTCATCATTGCCTATGATAAATAAGTCATCAACATAGAGAACAATAATCACCAATTTATTACCTTATACTTAAAAATAGAGTGTATCATCTAATTCACTATGTTGAAAACCAATTGTCTTCAAGTATGAATCCATTTTTTCATACCAAGCCCTAGGTGCCTATTTGAGCCCATGCAAAGAATTGATTAGTTTACACACTTTTTGCTCTACACCCACTTTATCAAATCATTGGGGTTGTTTCATATATACTTCTTCCTATAAATCAACATTCCAAAAGGCACTTTTATCATGATACAACCTTCACCAGCCATTTTTAGATAGAACTATTTCAATGCACTAACACCAAACTAAGGATGAGTTCCAAGTAACATCCATAAACAAATGGCCAGATTGAAATTGTCAATAAATGCTTGGAAACTTTCCTTCATTACTTCACCTCAAAAAAATAACATTAATGGGCTAAGTGGCTTCCTCTCACCAAATAGTGGTACAATACCTCCTACCACACTTCAAATAAAATGACTTCATATGAAACATTATATGGTCAAGTACCACTATTGATCCTTCCATACACCCCCAGTAGTTCACCAATTTAAGTGGTCAACATGTGATTATCACCTCAGCACCCTATGAGACAATCTTCAAATGGCACAAAATAAAATGAAACAACAGGCTGATCAACACTATTCAGAGTGCACTTTTCAAGTAGGTGATATGGTTTTTATTTGCTTGTATCCATACAAACAATACTCCCTAGAACTCAAAGGGAATCATAAGCTAACTACCAAGTTTTATGGGACATATAAGATTCTCCAAAATATTGAGTCAGTTGTTTATAATTTGGATATCCTAGAATCTTCCAGAGTTCACCCAGTATTTCATGTCTCTTATATGAATAAAGTTATTGGCAGAAACATTAGAGTGTAAAATATTTTACAGAACTTGATAATGAAGGATCCATCCTTCTTGAGCCAGAGGTGATCCTAGATAGGTACAAATGCCAAATTCACTCTTGCTACACCACATAGGTGTTAATTCAGTGGCATAGAATGCAACCAGAGGATGTAATATGGGAACCACTATTTCAGATTCAACAACAATTCCCACATCTAAAGTTTTGAAGATAGATTTTTATGAGAAAGAGGGGATGTTAGGAACCTGTGCTACCCCTTGTCTTTAATTTGCTAGTATATTAGTTTCTATAGATGTATATGCTTTTTAAGTCATCCTATGAGCATTTTATAATATCCCAAATTCATGGTAAGTAGTAGTTACTTAGATTAGACTTAGTATATAAGTAAGTGTTGAAGCCAATAAAGGCATCCACGGATTTATTATATTTATCTTAATCAAATGGGGTTCCCCCATGAAGTGGTTATGAACAATATAATCCCTTCAATGTTTTTGCTAATTATATAAATCTATTATTTTTTACATTTTCATTAATCGGTTTTAGGAGAATCCTCTTACATTTTTTGAAATAATAGTATGAGGGACACCAAAATGACAAATGATTTATTAAAGATGAATTTGGAGATGGTGGTACTAGTGACATTAATAAGCAAAATAACCTCAACCCATTTAGTGAAATATTATGTGGTTGTTATTATAAAGACATGCTCATGTTGAGAATGAAGTAACTTATCTATGAGATTTAATCCCCACATGGAGAATGGCCAAATATATTCTACAATTTGAATATCTACTAGAGGTGAATGAATTAAATCATCATGAAGTTGGAAAGTAGTACACTTTTGGTCAAATTCAATGGCATCCTTTTCAAGAGTGAAATAAAATTATCCTATACATAGTCAATTGTAGGCTACAACATGTTTGCTATAGTGGACACCACAAATGCCCCAATGTTATTATTCAAGAAGAGGAGGAACCTGATCTTGAATAACATAGTGGATCAAGGTACATTAAAAATTATAATAATATAGTATGTTATAGATAAATACATACTCAAAATCTTGTTTGTGAATGCAAGTCTTTTCAGGGGAATCTAGGTTGCAAGGATAAGTTTGGTGTTCTAAAAATTGAATGATGTCTTTGTATCATAGGTTTTGTCAAATAGTGATGGAATTAATATGGATAATAAGTGAATCATGTGGTTGAATAGATAATGAATATTTTCTTATTTGGATAAGAAAAGTCGGATCGGTAAGAACTTGGTGTAGATGAAAAAGAGATGCGTAAGAAGCAAGGGAATCGACAATAGAGTTTTGGTTTTGAGGGATAGGCTCAATGGTGAAAGAAATAAAATATTTGGCAAGAGTAGTTGAAATTTTATTATAATAAATGAGAGTCTTGGTTTTGCATTGGTAATCACCATTGGCATTGCAATAAATGAGTTAATAATCTCGTAAAGATTACAAATATTTGATATTTAAATCAAGAGTAGTTATCATGCCTAAGATTAAAGATTTATACTCTACCATGTTATTAGTGACATCAAATGTTAATAAAAAATATAAAGGGGTGATTTTCCAATAGGGATTGTAAGGACACAACCTGTCCCAGCTCCTTGAAGGCATTTAGCCCCATCAAAGTGAAGAGTCCAAGTATCCTCGTGTAAATTTACATTGATTTCAGGAAGTTATTTGATAACTACTTTTGGTTTAGTAGTGTTAGTAGTGAATTTATGAAAGTGACCTTTAAAGGATATGGCTTGATTGAGACCTTTAATATAGAGAACATTTTTATCAATAAAATTATCTTGAAGGTGATCAATAGCGGGCACGAGATTAGTAACAAGTTGATCAATGATGATTTTCCCTTTGAATTTTTTTGAGTAATAACTCAGAGATCAAATTCCATGAGAATAACCATACACTTTCCAATTCTATCTCTATGAAAAAAGAATTTGAATAAAAAGTGATGAATTCGATTAGAATGAATGATAACATAAATTATCTAAAAAAGCATATAATGTCAATTTTTTTTGACTAAAAATATATGCCAAGGCAATCACATTTTGCTTCTATGTAATGTTTATCATAATCAATGAGGCCTCAATTGATATAATAGATGGCATATTCTCTTCCCGTATCATCTTCTTGGGAAATCATTGCCCCAACTAATATGGGCATGGAAGAAGTGTATAAGATCAAAGGTCAATCATTAGAAGGGGGACAAAGCAAAGGTGGGTAAATCAATGATTCTTTCATATTATAAAATGATTTTTAACAAGGATCTATCCATTCTAAAGCATTACCTTTCTTAATAAGAGAATTGATGAAGTGGATATGATAAGCCATTTTTGGGATAAATCATCTAATTGTCCAAAATTTATTTAGATAAGTATGAATGTCCAGAATGGATCAAGGGATGGGCATGTTGATGATAGAATTAATATTATCAAGGTCAACATCTATGCCATGGGTAGAGACTAAGAATCTTAATAGTTTACTAGCTATCACACTGAAAACACATTTGTAAACATTTAGTCTAGCTCTACATTTAAAAATATGGTCGAAGATGATGGAAATATCAAAAAGATGAGTCTTATGACATTTATACTTAGGAATGAGGTCATCCACATAGGATTCTACAATTTTGTAGATAAGATTATGAAAGATATGAGTCATTTCTCATTGATAAGTATCTCCAAAATTTTTGAGTCTGAAGGGCATTTTAACATAGAAATAGGTACCCCAATTTATGGTGAAAATGGTCTTATGTTAGTCTTTGGGGGAAATGTTAGTTTGGTTATAGCTTGATAAACCATCCATAAGAGATAACATTTCATAACTAGTGGTGGAATCAATAATGTCATCTATTGAAGGTAGAGGGAAATTATCTTTGGGACAAGCAAGCTTGAGATTATGGAAATCAATGCAAATGCAAATGACCATGGTTACCTTTTTTTGAATAGGGACTATATTATAAACCCATTTAGAGTAGTCCACCAATTTGATAAACTTAGCATTGACAAGTTTGATAATTTATCTATAACATGAGGTAGAAACCTCAAGTGGAAATTTCCATTTCTTTTGATTAACAAGTTTGGTGTCAGGGTAAGTGATGATATTATGCACCACAATGATAGGGTCAATACCAAGAATTTCATCATAGGACTAGGTGATCATATCATGATATTTATCAAAAAATAAGCTAAAGTTATAATTCTTAATAGGTGAAAATTTATGAGAAATAGTAATAGATCGAGGGAATGATGGATTACCATATTCAATACAAGTAGTTTCTTTGATAAGCATAACATTGTCATCTTGGAAGTGGTATGGTGAATTTGGTAAAGAATAAATTGGATTAGCTTTAGGGTTGATACTAGAAATGAAGTTGTTGAAACAAGGGGATATTTTTAAAATTCCCAAGTTTGTGATATTGCCAAGGAAGTTGAGGTTCTTAGGCATGAAGTAATTAAAGAATAGATTCATTGCTAGGAAAAGTGGGAAGAAAACCATAATACTCAACATCTACTTTGATATCAATAATTTTATTACCATGGCAATCATATTCAGAATGTATCTGATAGACATCTATGGCCTTGGCATCTAATGTAATTTTGGGAGTAGAAGGAGTAGATAAATCAAAAGTGATTGGTATATCATTAGTTTCTTTGACATGGGAAGAATCATATGTAATGATAGGGTATATAGGTGGTAAAGAAGATGAAGGAATATCCAAAGGTTTGGAAGGTAAGAGTTTTTCTACCACCTAAGGAGTATCAAGAAGTGGAGAATCAATAGGAGGTAAATGACCTTCAGGATTAAAATCTATAGAAATGGTGTGAACATCCTAGTTGAAAGAATGTATTTGAGCTAAGGTTTTTGGATAATGTTGAACATCCAAGTCTTGAGATTGAGCTTGGGCCATGATGTATTTATCATCATAGGTTTGAGAAATGGTACATGCTTGAGATTCAGGGGGAGTTTCAAAATTTGAAATTCTAATATTACTAAACTTTTGTGGAAATATGATTAGAGGGTCTTGAAATAATTTGGACACTACATAGTCATTACAGGTGAAATCATCTTTTGGTAAAGAAGGTTCCTAAACATTACATGGAGGGGAAAAATTAGTGATCTCATTAATGAGAGGTATAGTGCAATCATGAGGTAATAATGAAGGAATCCACTCTGATATATAGGGAGGTTTCTTAGTAGTGTTATAAGTATGTTGCAATTCATTAGGTTTATCATCATCCAAATTAGTGAGAGTGACTTTTAAGTCTAGATTGATGTTGATGAACTCAAGTAAGGGAACATTATTGATGGTAGGAATGGTAGGGATGCAATATTGAGATTTTGGATTAGGAAGTTGAATAATCCAAGGGTTTGGACTAGCTTCATGTTTATAATGTTTGCTATTATGAAGTAATTTAATGTATTGGCTACTAAAAGAAGTGATGGTCCTAATTCTATGGGTCTAAGGGTGATTAAGGAGAATGTTATAAGATAGAGGCAAATCAAGGACCATAAGTTTAGTTTGTACAGTCTTAGGTCCAACTGTTAGAAGAAGCCAAATACAACCAAGTGGCTTTTGATTAGTTTTATCAAATCCATGATAGGTAAGGTGGGTTTTCTTGAGATGATTCTTATTATAACCAAGTTGTTGGATAAGCCAAAAAGTTGTCACATTAATACCAGACTCTTCGTTGACTAAATCTTTATGGATAAGGGTAGTGTTAATAGTTATTTTAATGAATAGTGGTGGATCATCAGCATGAAAAAGGATCTCATCATTAATCATGTCTTCTTCAAGAAATTTAATTAATGGTTTAGAATAAGGACACATAGATTTGATGGTATGCATGTTTATAGGTTGAGGCTCAATAGAGGATGGTTCTTCATCTAGAGAATATGGATCTTCAATTTCTTGTAATTGTTGCATAAGGAACTTATGATGATAATAGGAAGTATGAAATAACTCCATAAGTGGAATCTTTCAAGGCATGGAGTTATATTCTTCAAGAAATTTCTAATGGGATTTCAAACAAGAACTAGTGTGAGTTTTAGAAGGTAAGGTAGATTTTAAAGTAATGGAAGTTGTTGGGAGTTTAGAAGAATGAAGTGGTTCTTCATGGGCTTCTAAAGTTGAATTAGTGGTTGTAGTATCTTTGATAAGTTATTCTTCCAAATATGGTTTCTTGGGTTTTTTGATAGGATCTTTGTGAGGTGGTTTACGATAATAATTGATGTTATCTATGTTAACATATTGATAACTATTGTAATATTGGTCCTAATCAGCATCAATAGCATAAATATCCTTGATAGTTTAATTATTATATGTGCAAAAATATTTTTGTTTATCATAAGAAAAAACTTTGGAAGCTAATCATTTTAGAGAAGTGGTGTTGTAATCTTGATGACAAAGTTGAATCATGGATTCATGATTGAAGGAATCACCAAGCATGTAGGAAACAAAACACTTATTAATCCCTCAACAAGTTTCATGAGAGTGACCAATGCTGATGTGGAACCAACAAGATTAATTAGGGTCATACCATTTAAGAGGGTTAATAGGATAAGTAAAAGGTTTAGATGGTGATAAGAATTGTTTAATTTGAGACATAGTGAGTTGTATGTGAGAAGATGGGGGAGTGTTAGTTTTGGAAACTCTTAGTTTGGTTTGAGGAGTATTTTTGGTTATATCATTGGTATAATTTTGGAAATATCCTTTCAGGAATTTGGGATTAGGTTTGAATTTATTCATGAGGAATTATTGACGTTTAGTTTGGTTAAGAACATCGTTAAGTGTTTGAAGATCAAAATTTTGAACCTTATATTAAAGCAAAGGAGTCAAATAAGTTATAAAGAGTTTAAACAAATTATCATCAGTTATGTTATGGACAAATTTATGGGCCAGATATTTCCATCATGTGATAAAATCATGAGTTGATTCGGTGGGAGATTGCTCCGCATTGACGAAATGGCTAAGATAATTTTTGAGAAGATCATTATGTTGAAACTCTTTGACTAAATGATTGACTAAATTGTCAACTTTCCAAATGGAATGTTGGGGAAGTTTGTTGTACCATTCCAATAAATCATTATTGAAGGTTTTAACTAGGAGTTTATTTCTGGCGAAAGTATTAGTTTGGATCCACTCTTTATAAAGATTGATAAAGGCTTTGAGAAAGGATGCATGGTATTTAGTCCCATCATACTTGATAGTTAGAGATATATTACCAATATAAATGGACACAATGAAAGGAGCTAAAGACTCATTTTGGATGTTTTGAAGCATTTTATTATTCATAATAGGTTGAGGAATAACATTTCCTATGGCATCTCTAAGAGGTGGAGGAATAAAATTTGGATTGGCTTGAGGATTGAGAACTAGAGGTTAATTATCCATATTGATCAATTGATGTAGTAAACTCATTATTTGAGAGGTTTTAGAAGTTTTCATTATGTTCATTTTTTGTATGACTTGTGCAAGAAGATTAGTCATATCAATTGGTGGGTTGGTGTTTGTAGGAAAAATCCTCAAATTGGTATTAGGGGGAGGGTTATTGGAAGATGGATTATTAGTGGGATTATTGGATAGAATTGTGTCAATTGCTCTCACATTATGTTAAAAATAATGAAGATGAGAATTGTATTGATAAGTAAAAAAAGGATCGGATCCACCCACTTCATCTTGGGGTGTGATTTGAACCATGTCATAATCCACAAACAAAGGAGGGGAAGAGGTGTTCCAAGAGTGAGAGTTTTCTTGGGATAAAAAGAGAGGGAGAAATGAATATCCCATATAGTGTCTAAATGGATTTAGGTTTTCCAAGAAGATTATAATAGGGGACTTCATGATGATTTTAAGAAATGAATAGAATGCTAAGGAAAGAAAAGAAATAGATGACTAAGTCTGATAGACAGGATATCAATAAGAGTACAGAGTCGACTAGGTCGACATAGTACTACAAAATAGGAAAAACATATTCTGATAAGGATACAAGGTCGACCAAGTAGACCTAGTACTATAACTTGATTGGTCAAAAGGGATACAAATTTGACTAGGTAAACTTAGTATTGCAGGAAGGGAAAAAGATAGTCTTAAGAGACTGTGTTGAACAAAATGATATTGTATTAAAAATAGAAAAAGATTTTGCAATGTAACTTGAAATAAGAAATAAAATAAAATACAAAAGTAATTAAATCAAAGAGAATGATCCAATTAAATCAAACAACACATAACCTTGCACAAATGTTGGCCAGTGGAAGTTTTAACATACAATAAGTAAAGAGCAAACAATAAATAGAAAATTAAATGCTAGTTAGGTGGTCATCCTGAATATTGTTAGATTATTATAAAGTGTTAATTTAAGTGTGATAGGGAAGTTGGCTGAAACTAGGAAACTAAAAAGCAATCTATTGATGGTTTAAGGGTGTTTAGGCTAAAATAGATTTGTGTTGGAAATGGTATTGGCTTAGTATTGGGGCCTCCCCCTTACTTTACAATCCCATAGTGATAAGGGTGTATGGTGCTTTACCAATATATACCATTAACAAAATATTTATACTTGGACAAAAAACTAAGTTGGCTTCCCCCTTGGTGATTAAATCCAAGTAGGTAGGCCTTGGGTAGACAAATGTTTAAATGCGTTTGGAAATTATGTGATTTGATAGTGTGTGAAAGAAAGATAAAAAGAGTGAGACTAAATAGTATATTGAAAAACCACTTAATTATACTGTGTGAGCTAATTACTAGCATATAGTGATTAATTACCAACTTAAGAATGGTAAAGATCTGGTTTATAGATAGTGTATGTAAAAATCATAGAACATATTTGATAGGTTCACTAATATACTCTATAAGTAGGAGTATTTAAGAACTAAGTTGACCAATTCAACCTATTATTTCAAACAAAAGACAAATTATAGAACTAGGTCAACTAGGTCGACCTAGTTTATTATAGGATTATAGTTTTAAAGACTATAAACTTTGAAAAATAGAACTATAAGGAATAATTGAATTGAAAGAGAGAGAAATAAAGGAACCTTGGTGGGTTGGAAGATGCTAATAACTATGAAATTTATGTTGAAGTGTTTTGAATCTTTCTTTCAAGTTTTGCCAACTGTGTCAACTGGGTCGACTTAGTTCTATAATCCGCTATTTTTTAAATTCTATTAAGATGATTGAGTCAACTTGGTGGACCTGATTTGTTATATATAATTTGATTTTGATACTAAGTCAATCTACACAACTTAGTTTACTTTTTTGGAGCTGAATAAAAGACTCAGTTGAACTATTCGACATAGTTTGTTATTTTGAAGTGAATAATATTACTGTGTCAACCTATTCAATCTAATGACCTATATTTGATGAAGACCTACATATAAATAATAGATTCATTTTGATACGACTATGTGTTAAACATGTACACATGACTTACAAATTATACCATCCTAATTGACCTAGTATCACAAATATAAAAAAATAATAAAATGATATAAATGAAAAGTGTGAAAGAAAACTTGCAAGGGTTAGATTCACATCAGGCTCACTAGAATGTATGTAATAAAAAATACATCAAATCCACAAATCAATCCTATCTCAGTGAGATGGATCCTACTTACACTTCTAATTGGGGATATATTAGGTAATCGAGAACATGACTAATATGGATCTAATAGACCCGATTAGGGGATATTTTATCACAAGTAATATCACTAAGAAGGGTCCCAAAGCCTCTAGTCAATAAAAATCTTGCAATAACCTTAACTAAGTCTTATGTTTTCATATTCACTATACTAATAACAAGTAAAGTAAATAAATCTAGTCTAGTGCTCACTAAATTTTGTGTCACACAGTGGGGGTTAGTAAACAAATAAAATTAAACATGCATAAGAGAATCCTAATTAATTTATGTATAGACAAAACCTTAATTGACAAAGAGGAAGAGTAATATTATTCAAAATACATTACTTATGGTACTTATATATACTAAAGAGAGGAGTAAAGTTAGAGATATTTAGATAGAATATGAACCCGTCCAAACTCAATCTCTCTCTTAGCCAAAGGTTCTTTGCAAGAGGTTTTTGTGGTTTTTAAGGATCACTAAGAAAGGCCAAAGCATCCAAGACTTCTCCACAAGACTATTCTCTTCCAAGTATAAACCCTAAGATAAGACACCTAAATTAGAATGGTGGAAGAATAAATTGTAAATAAGTGCAAATGAATAATAAATCTTGATGTCTCCCAAATAATGGCAAAATAGATGCGTTTATATAGATAAATTTATCCCTAAAACCTTTTGAAAGTTTTAGCTAACAAGTTCAACCTAATCAACCTAGTATCATTGCTGATAAAATTTCATTAGGTTAAAGACTAGGTTGTCCAAGATCCAACCTATAACCTAAATAAGTTTTCTAATAATAGTACAAGGTCAACATAGTTGACATAGTCATATAAACTATCAATAGAGGTTTTAGGTTAGGAAAAGGGCTAATGAAGGTGGTAAATGACTCGAGGAGTATGAAAATAGGAGTCAAAGCTTACCAAAATGTTTTTAGGAGTTGGTTGGATTGATATCAAGTGTCAAAATGGACAATAATCCTATAAAGCACCAATGTTTTTCCCACCCCTTTCCTGATGTACCCATTATGGCATGTACTTAGAGATATTGAGACTCGATGGATTCTTGTAAGATATAAAGCATAAGTAATTGATAAAGTTTGAAAATATTATGAGTATACACACTCTATCATTCAATTGATCTTTTATTTATTTACTATAATCAAAAAATTTGATGAACAAACCAATAACCATATGCACATCTTCTTTTAGTCCTTTGCAAGTATATTTTCCAAAGTGGACAGATGAAACTTGGTAATCTATAGTTGTGACTTCATATTTAAAATTTTATAGAGGGGGAATATCCAATTCAACATAACTCTCACCCTGATCATCCCTAAAAATATGAGAATCCTTTTTTGGTTTCTTTTCAACTCAAGGATTTAAGTCAATTTGTAGTGGTGGAATAATGTTTTTCATATTTTACCAATTTAATCGACCATTGGGATGCTCCAGTATCAATTTTTTTGAATAATAATGATGATTTTATTTATTCATTTCCTTGAACAAGATCACAATCTATTATAGGCTGCATTATCTATTCTATTTGTGGAAGATGTGTATCTTCTTTCTCTAAAGCCTTTTGGGTGTCTATCTCCTTTTTTTTTTAATGATAGGTGAGTATTCCACCACTTTAGAAGAATATTATTCTATCTTTGGAAGAGACTTTCCTTATTTAATAATAGATTCAATGGCATATTTGGATATGGCCCAAGAAGGAGCCTCTTGTATTTCAACAGAAGGGAGAGGAAACACTATTGTTGAAGATGATCCCTTAGGGTTGAAAAATGGATGATCTATAGTCATAAACTGTAATGTAGTGTTCTCGATCAACCCTTGTGAATGAACCACATTTTTAGATGTTTCACTCAACACAACTGATACCCAAGAGTACCCTTCCAACATATTGGCTTCTTTATTTTGAACTTAAAAGGCCTCTTTCAAGTTGAGGTGAAGGTTCCTCTATATGCTTTATTATAACAATATCTACTGCAGTGCTAGAAGGTGTCCCTTGATCTTCCCTTTCCTTTTAATTTATTCAATCATGTAGAGCTATATCCATAGCTTTCAACGGTGGAATAATTCTAGCATATTGTACATCTACCCCTTTGATTATGATCCATACCATAGTTTTCATAAACATTGTTTGAATCCATCTCTCTGAAGATGTTATCTCCACTTAAATCTAGTTGACCCTAGGGAGAGGTGTTGTCTTGATGCCCTATGAAAATTAATGTTCATCTACCACTTAACCATCATCTTCAATATAAAAATATTTAGGGATATCCACAATATTACACTTAGTCACTTGTTCCAACATGATGCAGTATAATTAAAGAGTCTAAATTATTTTTTATCATCATAATCTATCCAAAAATATTGATAATAGGGAACATGTTTAAATGAAGCACTAAAAATTCCTTATATTGTTCCACTTATATCAAATGAGGGATGATTGTGAAATTGTCATAGTGTGACATGTGCCTTATCTGATTTAATGGATTTAGATTTATGCAATGTGTGTCAAGTATACCTACCAATACTCATAAGGAATCAGATCCTCGTAGACTTATGTTTTGAAGCCAAAAACTTTTGCATCTACATCAATTATCACACAAGTTACATGAGTGTCCATCTATAGTAAACAAAATTTGGAAGCACATATGGAGTATAATCACAACTACAAACGTTGATATAGGAGAAGGTAGGAACTTTTATAAAACAACCACCCATCTAGAAAGTTATATGATATTAACAGTTTAAAAATGTTGATTGTAAGGATCTAATTTGAAAATTTGAATGGTGAAATGAAGAAAAAAATCATTAACTCTACAAAAATGTTTGGCTCTTTCTTTCAGGGTCAACTATGGGTAATACACATGTATATGATAGACAAACATTATGCCCATTATGGTTAACCCACTAAATAATCATCTTCATACAATTTCATAAACAAAGTAAGACATCATATAGAATTTATGAGTAGTTATCACCTCACATAATTGCTTGTGCATCGAATCACTGATCAACTCAAACTAATTGATATAATGCTTGTTAAAATGAATTATTTAGACATATTTAAAAATCCACTCATTATAATCCATTGTTGTGGGATTTCCTACCATTCTATTTAGGAGAGTGATAATTTCAATAATTTCAAGCTTAAACTCATATTAGGCAATCACCTTAGGAACCCTAGTCACTAAGGGTTTAGGTTTAACAAGCTAATGCTTATTCAAGGACCTAAGACAATCACCTTTATTTTATTCATGAACCTAGTGAGATATCTATGGAGTGATTTCTAAAAATACCTCATGATCTATAATCTTTAATATTTATTTAATGGATTTAGGCCTAAGTTGTAAGATGACCCCTTATTTGGGAGTATGAACTTCCCTCTTAACCCTATCATTGAGAATTACATAGAAATTACAAACATCGTAGCTTGAGGAAGGATAATGTCATAAATTATTTGCATCCAATCATTTTTGAAAGAAGTATTTATCCTCTTCCTGAATTCTTCCATGTCAATATAACCTAGGTCTATGTTGGTGACTTGATTGATGTTATAATCAATAGTGAAAGGGGGAGTGACCCATTGGAATTGGTATTTCATTTTATTAGACTTTTCTTTTCCTTTGCTCTTAGGTGTTCCAAACATCTATTGCTTGACATAGGGATGAGAGAGTGGTAAGTAGGGAAGTGAGGTGTGAGTGAGAACATGAAAATGTAAAAAAGAAAGATGGAAAGAGGGGAGGTAAAAGTAAGGGACTACAGTGTTGTCAGATAGTTCTAATGTTGGGGTTTTGAGGTTATAACATATTTTGTAAACTATGATATAGGGAGGAGAGGAAAATCTAATGCGTCAAAGAAGAAAAGACTAAAATTTAGTAAAAAAACCTCAATGAATGATTGAATCATAGGTACAAGATATAGGATATCAACAAAAGGAATCAAATAAATGTCAAGCAATAAATAGAAGAAATGTACCACCAATTTAAAACCCTAAAAATATCTCCAAACCCTAGGGGAACCCACTATAAATAATCTCAAAAAATCTTGAGTAAAATAACCTCCAAATGCCAAGCAAAGATTACAACCCCCTAAATTATGAGGAAAGACAAATGCAAAGCTTCAAAACTAATGTTTGAATGGTGTCAAGTGATAAAGAGGGATACATTAAATAGTGAGGTTCAAGGAGACCCCCACACATGTAGATCACATCCCTCATTAATGAGGTTTGAGGTAGGGTAATATGGTTGCATTACAATCATTGATCATTACAACTGTCAAGTTCTGATAATTGTGTTGTAGTTGTTAGGATCTGATGACTATATTGCAGCCAAAAAGTTCCAACAATTTCATTACATCCATCAAGTTATGATGACTACATTATAGCTTTCACATTTTGATGACTGCATTGCAGTTGTTGGGATCTGATGACTGTATTGTAGCCATCAAGTTGCATTGACTACACTATAATCTTAGATTCTTGACTCAAATGTATAAAAAGTGGCTAGGTCTTTGATAACATTCTCTTTTCAAAATTTCCCTCTTTTAACTTTGTTTTCAAGATAATCTGATTGGGATACTCTAAATTTTGTAGGCAGATGAAATTTAGGGGACAACATATATTCAAGCATAACTCATAGAGTTAACCAATTGCATGGATTGATGATGTGATTATCATGTTGTTGGATGATTATATAGCTAAGCAATGACTTGTTATAGATTGAATATGTTAGAAAACATGGGCACATGAGGATTCCCCTAGTGGTAATGGATTAATACTCTTGATATAATCAAATTAGGTTGGATTGGAATGGATTGGTTGGATATGGATTAGTGGAGATTGGATTTGATATGATGAGATTGGATTCTATAGGATGAGATTATTAGGAAGTATGGTTCATGTGATTTTACACACGTAGGAAGTTCAAGTGGAGAGATATATGTGGATTATTTTTTAGACTAAAGTTATGGTGATGATGGATATTGGTGTTGAGGAACATGATGTCAATTTTGCATGAATTTTGATTGTTTAAGAAATGTTATTTTTGAGGTAGCATGAAACAAGATGAAATATGATATAAACCACCATGATTCCATTGTTTCTATATGCCATATGATTGACTTAGACACAACATACAAGAAAACACACAAATAAAAAAGCAAATGAACAAAACACAAACAAGCAAAAAAAAAACATATGCCTTCTGTTGCTTTTGATTATATCATTTTTTTCTAGATATTTTTATTATTTTTGGATTATATGATTTTATATTATTTTTTATATTATTATAATTTTATATACAAAGGCCACTAGAAAAGGGAAATCTAGTTCTGGTAGTGGGGATGGAATTGGTGTGGGATGGATGAGTTGATGGAAGGGAGTCAAGATGATGTTCAATGATGATGATGGAGAAATCAGAGATGATTAGGGATGCATACATATGGATTAGAATGTGAAGATGAAAATGAAGATGAATATGGATATGATTTATAAGGACCATGTTGCATAAAAATATAGTGGAAGTCATCAAAGTATCATTTGGAAGATATACCAAGATGTTTTTCATATAAGCCCATAAACTTCTTCTATTTCCTCATCAAGGTCAAAGTAGGGGAAAACATGGGAATGATAGGTTGATAGAGGATGGATAAGATAATAATGGATGGATGAAGTTGATTTTTACCCAAGTGTAGTGTAGTTATTGATAATTATTTATGCATGATGCCAAAAACTAGTTTTCATCATGGTACTTGCCCAAGGTGCCATAGAAGTGGTTTTCACCTATGGATGATTATTTATCTTTCTCATTTTTTTGGAATACTATGATCCTTCAAACTTAAATTTTTTTAATTCAATCTTCAATCAACATTTGTACTGATCTGAATTATAGTTGTTCTATGACCATGTCATTGATGTATTCTCCTTAGATTTTGCCATTGACTTCTTTAATTATCGATTAAGATTCTTACGAACAGCTTAACTAGGTTATGTCATGGCCCTTATGATAGGGTATGTCACCAAGGAAGGTGATGTGGGATGTGCATTAAATGAGGGATCATATTATATTTTGTGAAGAATTTATATGGATGACATGACCATGGAGGTGAGGGGAAATTTCAATAGGCCATGGGAAATTGGGACCAATAGTCTCACACACCACATCATATTTTTATTTTTGAATGAGTGCTCCATACAACATGACTTTATGTGTTATGGAGTCAAAGACATGAAAATTAATTTAGGACAATCACTATATATTTATACTCTTTAGGCCTAATAGTTGTTACAAGATAAATTATTTTAGGAGTATCTGTTGTTCTGATGTTAATTTCAATGATGTCTTCATACTGAAACTATGCCCCTAAAGGGATAAGGCTGAGTTCCTAATTTTTAATATGATTTTAATTATGATTATCTGATAGGGCCTAATTAGGTTTTCACTAAAGGATGTTGATTTTTGATTTATTTGAATATTATATTTGATTTGATTAAGAAAATATTCACATTCCCTTAGATGTGTTGATGTATCATTGATGGTTTTATAGTATTTTATAATATGGAGGTCATCTTTAAATCCCATGAATGCTGTGATTTCTTTGTCATTCCAAAAGAGGTCTGATGATCCATGATTATGTTGGTCACATATGATAGGTGAAATATTTTTGATTGAAAGATGAATGGTAGGGATAATGATGTTGTTGAAATAATTGGTGGTGGCAAGATATTTGTAGAGGCTATGAGGGGACCCTATTTTGATAATGGTGGAAATGTCCTCAAGAATCAAATAAGTGTTTATGATATTATTTTGACAAGTAAGAGGTTTTTAACTAATGTCGTAATATCCTTGATTGGCATCCACATTGATTTGTTATAGGATTCCTTGTTCATGAAGAGCAAATCCTTTACCTTCATAAGTTCTCATGATTTGATAGATTTTTTTAGTGACAAGATACTACTTGATTTAAAAATATGAGGGTAGGCCATCACTATTTATGAAGGATTATAGGTGGTTTTAATTTTGCTTCTACTAGGAAGCTAGATTTGACAAATGATACTGACCCAAATAGATAAGATGTAGATTATGTTTTCCTATTAGGTTTGCTATGGCTCGTAGATGAAGCCACATGAAAGTCATTTTAAATTTTTTGTTCTACAAGTACATTTGTAACTTTAGGTTTGGTGATGTAATCTTTGATATCTGAGATAAGATGGGGTGATGTGTCAATAGATGGGATGTCATGTTTGGCAAAAGAGGGATGGTAAAATATTTATAGTAGGTCAAATTGGTCAAATATTTGGAGTAGGTAATGAGGATCAAAAATGGACTAGCCCAAGATGGGTTGGTCAAAGATGTTTTAAACAAAATGGGTTAGTAAAATATTGGTAAAACATTTGTGGGCTTGTCAAATAAAGGTTTGTCAATGATGGGTGGACCCACATAGGGTTTGTTAAATATAGTCAGGTCAACAATAGGTTCATGAAAGGTGGACTCATCAAATATCAACTCCTAGAATATTGGAGGAGCAAAAATGGTGAGGAATTGGGATTTTTTTATTTGGTCAATGGTACTTTTTTACCTTGATAATGTCTATAAGAGACATATATTGTTGTAGGAAGGGATCTCGGCATATCCCGAATTTTTTATTATTAGACATGGATGTAATTGATTCTTTTATAAATGGTGTTATTTGGATTGGTAATGATAGGATACAACTGTATAATGGTGGCTTATGATCTTGATTGGTGGGCTATTGCTTTGGAGATGGTTGATCGCATAATTTTCCATTAGATGGTGATTTTTTGTGGGATCAACGTTTGTGGGCTTGTTTATTCTCCTATGTCTTCCAAAATTTTAGAAAGTGGAGTTTCAATGATTCAAGAGCCAAATGAGTATATGATGGTTGTGAGTGTTATGGTCAATTTTCACATATGCCCTAAATTTATGGAAAGTGTAGCTTGGTATGGGATGTTGGATGGCTTGATTGAGATGGGTTGAAAGTTTGATTGTTGGATTTGGGTAGGATAAGATAGGGTTGATGTCACTCAAGTAATTTTATGGATAGTGGATATTTGATTAGGTAATGACAATCTCTATGTGGAAGGAGGGATACAGTAATTTATGTCCTCGACATGTTAGTTAATCTATTGGATTCGATCAAGCATGGTTACATTTTAAGCTTGGGGATTTTAGCTAGTGAATTGTAGGCTATCAACATCATGTAAATGGAATGGCTTTAGTCTGAAAGGATTGTTTTTGCTTTCTTGATGTGGCATTGGATCATATTTTATTTAGTTTAAAATAGGTTGTGTATAAAAGATATAAACAAGAAAAACATGTAGGCATAACATATGCTAGTGAAGTGGGATTACAGCCAACTAGTGGCCCATTGATAGTACCCTAAAAGGTATGAGGTGGGTGATATTTTGGAATGTTGTGTGATTGACACCACTATTCATCTACAATAAATAGGATCATAATCTAGGCCAAGTAAGGCTATCAAGGGTCATCCTCTATGTAATTTATGGTATGTTAAGGAAAAAATATATGAGATAAGGGATTTGTTGAAGTAATGGTTATTGGTGGCATGAAACCTAATCACTTCATGGTATTGGTAAAATAAACAACCACTTATACAATGAAAATGTATTACCCAAGGATTATATATATCCCACTAGAACATAGGTTTTGTCTCTATATTGGGTGATGAAATCCTAGTCATAAAACCTTAAAAGAAAAAATAAAAAGGGTACGAGTTGTTTTTTATTCCTAAGCTTGTTTAGTAGCACAAGGGAGGAGAAGACATAATTGTGACCTAGTTGAACATAAAATACTTAGAACGCTTCTGGTCCTAAATTTTGCCTTGTGGTACAAGGGAAGAACATACATGACTTTTGGTCAAAAAAACTCACACAGGCATAGCCAATTAAAATATATTCAAGTAAGATTAATTGATTTAAATTAAATGTTTGAAATTGTTCTGGGTTTCATATTATGCCTTTGAAAATCAAACTTATAATCAAATATGTTAGTAGTTGATTTAGAGTCTTTGAAAAGCAGTAAATATACAAGAAAAATTATTGTTAATAGTTAAAACATGCATACATTATGACTCATAACATAGACATTGTTTATCAAGATATAAACATCATGACATTTGCATAGATATAAATCAACAAATGATATGCAAATGTTGAATAGTTAGATGTAGATGCTGAATGGTTATATGTAAGCTCTGAATGGTTATATACAAACATTGAATGGTTAGATGTAAATTTCAAACAAGACTGACTACAAAGACATGAATATAATATTGTTTGACTATATTCAGACATTTTTTGACTTTACATAGACACTAGATAGAAAACAAAATATGAACTGCCTTCCTATGTTCCTAGTCCATTTCAGTCATTTGACATAATCGATCATGTCAAGAAGACTAAAATTCAAATGTTTAAATTTGAATTCCTACAATCCAATCCTAAGCAGTTGGATAAGTTAGTTCAATGTGAGAAGAATAATGTTGTCCCTGTAGGACAAGATGCTAAGAAGATAACTCATGATTCCCCAAATAACATGTTCATTCCAAACAATCTTGTCATTACTCCTCAAGCTACCCCTAGGAAAATAGATCCTTTATATGTTTCCATATTGATAAATGGTCATAAACTGAGCAATTGCATCATAGACTCAAGTGCATCTGACAGTGTCATGCCTGCCAAAGTGGCATAATCTCTTGGTCTCACACTGACTAAGACATTTGAGAGGTGTTTCTCCATGGAGAAAAAACAAGTACCTCTACTGGGACAAATCAAAGATGCTCAATTTGCATTTGCAACTATCCCAGATAAAAGAATCAAGATGATAGTTCTAGTGGCTGATGTCCTAGCATCCTATGGTATTTTGCAAGGGCAAAATTTTTGCAAGGATGTTGGTGGAGAATTGAGCATGTACCTGTTTGAAGCGATGATATCTATCAAAGGCATCATGTATAGGTTGCATCCTAAAAAGCAATCAAAATATGTTGTCATTCAGACATTAGCCCCTAAAGCTCAAATTCTATTTGAATCTTCAGGCATGGCCAATTACTTCTAACCATAGAGGATATTCATGTTTTAGTAGATGAAAGTTCTATAGGTGGCAATCCAAAGATGGATTCAAATAATACGTCAGAAGAATTGGTAGGGTGTAGTATAAATGAAAAAGGATCTTTTGCCTCTAATGATGAGAAATCTAAAAGAAGATCAATTACTGATAATGTTTGGATCCTAGAATTTGATGGCAATAATTTTTATACTGGCTCAAGTGCTAGGATTGTGTCGATATCTCCTCAAGGAGATATTTTTCCCTCTTCATACAAGTTGTAAATTAGCAATACCAACAATACTATTGAATATGAATCTTTTCTGCTTGGATTGAGAGCCGCTAAAGATAAGGGCATCAAACTCCTTCATGCGAAATGAGATGCTGAGTTGGTGGTTTGTCAAGTGAGAAACCTGTATCAAATTAAAAATGAGATATTATGCCACTATCATAATCTAGTCTGACATCAAATTGAAAGCTTTGATGTTTTCATCATCTCTACCATACCCAGGGAATTCAATGACTGAGTTGATGCACTAGCTATTTTATCAACTCTCTTAGTTCCTCACTTAGACTTTAAGGGAAACAAGTACACTATTGAATTGGTCTTGTGACCAAGCGTACCTGATAATGTTAGTCATTGGTAGGTGTTTAATAATGATAACCAAATCATCACCTTTATAGAACAAAGAGACAACTTCAAATAGTTGTACTTTGAAGGCAGTAATTCTCAGAAGCTTGAATCAGCTCCTTAAATGAACTCAAATGTAGATGAAGAATTCTTGCAACTCAAAGGGAATAAAATTCCCAAAGGACTCGTTTCTCTTGAGAAACTGTTTGACAAATACGACTGGTTCATCAAACATCAACAAATGGATTTAAGCTCCTCCTAGGGGTTTGATCAGATAAATTTGGGTACCAAAGAAGATCACAAAATGGTGAATATTGGGAAGTGTTGTATTCTTAAGGAGAGATTCAAGTTCACTACTCTACTCCACCAATACATGGATGTCTTAGCATACTCCTATGATGATCTGAAGTCACTTAGACCTGAGAAAATTCACCATAAAATTCCTCTCAAGGATAAATCAGTGCCTTACAAGCAAAAATCCTGATAGTATAATCCAAAGATATCAGGTATTATTCTATCTGAAATACAAAAAATATTAAATGCTAGAATCATTTTCCCTCCATCATTCTAAATGGATTGCCAACATAGTCACTGTGAAGAATTAAAATAGTGAAATTCACATCTGTGTGGATTTTAGGAATCTAAATCAGTCATCTTTGAAGGATAGCTATCCTTTTCCAATAATGGATCAAGTGCTTCAGACAGTGATAGGCTCAGAGATATTATCAATGCTAGATGGCTTCTCAAGATACAATCAAGTTGAAGTTAGTGAAGCAGACCAACACAAGACTGCCTTCACCACTCCTTGGGGCACATTTACATATAAAAGGATGCCTTTTGGATTAATAAATGTTGGCTCCACCTTTCAGAGAGAAACGAACCTTGCTTTCAAGGATGAAATGGATAAGTTCATTGTATTTTATCTTGATGACTTGACCATATTTTCTAAGCATCACCCAAATCATATATGCCACTTGAAACAAGTGATGGAACGCTACCGCCAAAATGGTATTTCCTTGAATTCTAAGAAGTCTATTTTTAGAGTAACAGAAGGGAAAGTTTTCAGACACATTGTGTCTAAACAAGGCATAAAGATTGACTTAGATAGATTCAAGTCTATCCAGGATCTTACCTTACCTACAAGTAAGACTGCTATTCACACTTTCTTCGAAAAGGTGAATTTTTTATGAAGGTTCAACCTCAAGTTTGTTGAGAAGACTATACACATTGTGAACATGATGAAGGGAAAGGCCACCTTCAGCTGGACTAAAGAAGGCAAGTCAATATTTGAGGATATCAAGACTGGCATTGCCCACACCCCAATTCTAGTTTGTTTAGACTTTAACAAAGAGTTCATCATATACAGTTATGCTTCTAAAGATATGCTTTCAACAATTTTGGTTCAACAGAATAAAGAAGGTATGGAATCTCCCATTTATTTCATGAGCTATCCTCTCAAAGCTCATGAGCTAAAGTAATCGAACATGGAGAAGCATGCTTATGCAGTGATGAAGGCAGTCAAGCATTTCTACTTCTACATCTTGAATTTTCACACTACTACCTTGGTTCCTAATACCACGGTTAAATCCATATTGACTCAGCAGGAGTTTGGGACAAAAAGAGGCAATTGAATTTCAAAAATCTAAGAGTTTGATCTAGTTATCAAACAAATAAATTTGGTACAAGGAAAAGGCTTATGTCAATTAATTGCTGATAACAAACCAGAAGAAATAGAGCATGAAGAAGTAAAAGATGAATACATGCAAATGATCCTCTTTGTCTCCACTATGAATGAGTGGTATTCAGGTATTGCTCATTTTCTTACTTCATAAGTGTCTTTCTCACCTATCTTCCAAAGAAAGGAGGACTATCAAGTTGAAAGCTACCAATTTTGTCCTTTAGGACAATGACTTGTACAAGAGGAGCCTTGATGGAGTGTTCCTTCACTGTGTGGACAAGGAGCAGCAAAACCAACTTTTGAAATCCTTCCACAATCTAGCTTATGGAGGACATTTTTTTCTCTTGTAACTACCCATGAGATTCTATGAGCCAGGTACTATTGGCCAACTCTTTTCCAAGATGCATATAAGTGGGTAAGAAAATATGAGCTGTGCCAGTAGTTTGTTGGGAGACCCAAGTTAGCCACCCTACCTCTCAAGCTAGCGGTCATATAAGAACCATTCCGACAATGGAGAATTTATTTTATTATAGCTGTAAACCCATCTTCAAGTCTTGGACATGATTATGTGCTTATAGTAACTAACTACTTCTCCAAGTGGGTAGAGGCTATCCCAACCAAGCATGCTACTTCAGAAGTAGTGCACAATTTCCTTAAGGAAAATATCATTTCTAAGTTTGGGGTCCCAATTAAAATAGTCACAGATAATGCAACTTGTTTCACTTCCTAAGAGATTACTCAGTTCTATTTTTACTATGGAAATACCCTCTCTCACTCTTCTGATTACTTTCCACAATGGAATGGACAAGCTAAATCAAGTAACAAGAACCTAATAACTATCATCAAGAAGCTGGTGGATGACAACCAAAGGACATGGCATAAAGCATTGGTTGACGCTTTGTGGGTAGATAGAATTACACCAAAAAGGGCAATTAGAATGTCTCCTTTCCAACTTCTTTATGGTATCAATGCTGAGATACCAATCACCTTGGAATTGTTAGCATTAAAATTGACTAAGGCAATTGAAGATCAGACATAAGAAAGCTCCATTGATAAGAGGATCATGTGTTTGATTTAGATGGATGAGTAAATAACTATGGTGGTAGACCGAATTGCTGCCCATCAAGTCTGGTGAAGAAGCTCTTCGACATGAAGGAAAAAAATTGTGATTTCCAGGTTGGATATCAAGTCATGTTGTGGGACAAGAGAAGAGAACCAAAGGGAATGCATGGGAAGTTTGATTCTCTTTGGAGAGTCATGTTTATTATCCATCAGCTCAATGGTGAAAATAGCTTCTTATTGAAATATTAATATGGCACACTCTTCTCTCTGACTTACAATGTGTAGCATCTAAAGCACTTTAATTTAGTGAAGTATCAGATAAGATCAGTTTATACATATGTATATTTGTATAGTCTTTAGTTTTATTTTTGTGCTTTCATTTTTATTTTTGTCACCTTTATTTTTGGGTAGCATGAATTCATAGCCCAATGGCACACTTCAAGGCACTAAAGATTCTAGTTTCTACTCCCCTCAGCTATTCCAAGTTTTCAACTGAAGGAAGTTCCCCAACTAGAGCTCGTTGTTGTCCCTCAAAAATATCAGTCATTTCTTGGACAAAATTTGAACTATTTTGAACTATTTTTGACCCAACAGACCAAAATCCTCTCTCCCATTCTCAAAAATTATTCTGGGCATTCAAATTCTTTGTCATTCAAGCTTTTTCAGATTTCTACGGACTCTATAGGCTTGAATCTATGGACTCTAGAGGCTAAAATATACAGACTCTATAGATATGTTTCTAAGGACTCAACATGCTTGAAATCAATAGGTTTAAAGGCTTCTACAGGTGAGTTTAATTATAAGAACAAGTTTCTAACACTTAGTCATTTTCAGGATTGGTTCAATGTCTTGGTTCAACCAAAAGAGTTCATCGGCAAACTTCTATGCAGTGTTTGAACAATTAAACCATTGAACCTTGAACCATTTTGGTTCAATGGGTTCAAAGGTTCAATGTCATCAACAAGAGTTAAGAGCATTTGTCAAGGTTCAAAGTTTAACTGCTTCATGTTCAACATCTTAAAAACACTTATCAAAGAGAAGAAGGATTGAACCATTGAACCGTTGAACCAAAGTTGGTTCAATCGGTCAGTTTAATTGATAGGTTTAAAGGGCTACCCAAAAGCCAAAGGGAAAAGAGTCTTTGTGGAGGCTAGTGAACCAAGCTAAGTGCCCTTGCAGAAGGCAATGAGCATAAGCGAATAAAGAGAAGTCCTTTAGAAAAGTGAACCAAAGACAAATAGCCCTTGCAGATGGCAGGTAAGGAGTAGATGGACTATTTCAAAAGTATAAAGGATATTTTTGGGCTTGAACAGTCCTTGTGGAGAGCACAATTTTCTTTTGGGGAAAGAACATGGAAAAATAGTTATGGCAAGAATCCTTAGAACTTTTTGTCTGAAGGAATTCACCCTAGAAGAAAGCCCGACAGAAAACCTGATGGAAAGTAGAGGCAAAGCGAAGGAATATTGCCTTCAGATAAATTGTCCAAAAGAATTACTTTAGACTTTTTGTCCAAAGGAAAAGTTTGCTGAAACAGAAAACCCATCGAGGAAATAAAAGCTTGAAGGTTGCCTGAAAGATCTCAAAGGGTAGGTACCCTTGTGAGAGGCTCTCATTAGGGAAAGTGGACCATTTTTCAAGACCCCAAAGGGCAAGTTCCCTCTAGGAAAGATCAAACCTCAAGTTGCAATGGAAGCTACCATATGTCCCTCATAAAGATGCAGTGAAAGTTACCATGTGTCGTCTTCCGTGACATGGTTTCTAGTAATTTTCAAAAGAGAAAAATGTACCATGTGTCATCTATAAAGCTCAGTGAAGGCCGCCAAGTGAAAACATATGCAACTTCTTCCTTTTATTGAGTAAGGATTGTGGTGGGTCTCAGGTGAGTGGTTAAACTCAAATAGAATGTGCCACGTGTCATCATTTGCATGAGTTCAAAAGAGTCTTAAATGTTTCTACAGTGTTTATATGAGCTCAACAGAAGCTGACATGTGTCATCATCTGCAAGACTCTCAGAAGGCTCCCAAAGCATCTATAAGTTAAGCAGATACTGCCATGTATCCTCACCTATTTCACAGTGGAACGTGTTATGTGTCATTTTTTGAGAACAGTAAAAATTGGCCAAAGCAAATAGGAAAGACACAAAGGAAGTGCTAAGGAGGATGACAGGCCCACAGTCATCAAATTTAGGGCAACCAAGTAGCTGTTGGCTTTCAAATGATGATGGACCCGAACACGTCAAATTTGTGACAATGAAATAACTGTTGATCCTTGCAGACTTAAGCACAGACCTTATGAACAAATTTAGTGACCAGCCAAAGAGATAGCCTGAGAGCTCAAATCACATAGATAAAAGAAAAGTATAGCCAAGAAAGGGGGAATGATGAAGAAGGATCAGAAATATCTGTGCATGGGAGATGTTTCTAGAAGGTAAAGTAGCCCACCATGTGGACATTGGAGAGTGCAAACATTCAATGGTGTGGCCTTTTTTTCTACATTGAAAAAAGTGAACAATTGGAAATACATTAGGGAAACTCATCAGGCCTCCTATATTAAAAACTATCACTCAATTCTAGCATAGCCCATGGACAAAATTTAAAATGCATTAAATGCATCATAAGCCATCATTTTTTTGAGACAAAGTGCCCAAGTCTTTCTTGGAGCACTATATATAGGACTCTCTCCTATTGTTTTAAAGGGATCTCAGTCTGTGATCAGAAACAAAAATCTACCCAAATTAAAAGGCATTACTGAGACTTTGAGCTCAGATTGTTGGTCATATTTCGTTATTTGAATAAGAAAACAAGTGACTTTTCAGACTTTGTGCTGGAATAGCTTGGTTATTGGGGAAATTTTTCTTATGTTTATTTCCTTAATACATTTTTTATCCATTTAATTGAATAAGTAGAATTAGTGAAAGTGATCAGGAAGGTGTCCTGAAGCTGGTTGTAGAGAGACTTTGTGCTGCTACAATTGTCTTTAGTTTGTCTATTTTTCTATTCCTATGTAAAGGATCTTAGGATGACTTTGTGCCATCATTATCCTTCATATTTCACTCTTTGGAAGTTGAGGTGGAGACTTTGTGCCTCATTTCATCTTGCTTTGTTACTGCACCCTGTTACAGTTACTTGTCATCACTAGAAAGATTCATTTTGTCTACTGAACAACACTTCTGAAAGAAGAGGAGTGTCTTCTATCATTTCATCAAGATTTACCCTTTGATTTTTGAACATCATCTCTAAAAAAAGAGAGATGGATGGTTTATCCTACCCCTGAGTATTATTTTTTGCTTACATATATAGTATATAGTTCCTTCATATTTACAGGGAACCTCCCCTTGATGAGAGGAGAGATTTGTCCCCTTTTTATGTAGTAAACTTGGACATCTAGCCGACTAATCTTCCTTGTTGTGGTTGATCAAACCTATTTTGCTCATCAGTATGCTAGTGAAAAAATATTCACCCAACATTATGTAAATAAGAAAAACATGTAGGCATAACATATGCTAGTGAAGTAGGATTACACCCAACTAGTGGCCCACTGATAGTACCGTAGAAGGTATGAGGTGGGTGATATTTTAAAATGTTGTTTGATTGATACCACTATCCATATAAATTAAAGAGGATCATAATATAGGCTGAACAAGGATATCGACGGCCATATTTTATGTAACTTATGGTATGTTGAGGCACAAATTTGATAGACAAGGGAGTTGTTGAAGGAATGGTTATTTGTGGGATGAAACCAAATCACTTAATGGTGTTGGTAAAATAAACAACCACTTATGCAATGACAACATATTACCCAAGGAATATATATATCCCACTAGAAAATACGTTTTGTCTCTATGTTGGGTGATGAAATCCCAATAGCAAGACCTTAATAAAAAAAATAAAGAGGGTACAAGTTGTTTATGATACCTTAGTTTTTCTAGTAGTATAAGGGAAGAGCATATGTAACTGTGACCTAGTTGAACACAAAATACTTAGTGTCACAAATGTATAAGACAAGGGAGTTGTTAAAGGGATGGGTATTGTTGGGATGAATCCAAATCACTTCATGGTGCTGGTAAAATAAATAACCACTATGAAATGATAGCATCTTACCCAAGGAATATATATATAACCCACTAGAACACAAGATTAATCTCTATGTTGGGTGATGAAATTCTAGTTGCAAGACCTTAGAAGAAAAAATAAAAAGGGTACAAGTTGTTTCTGATTCTTAAGTTTGTCTAGCAGTATAAGGGAAGAGCATATGTAACTGCAACCTAGGTGAACACAAAATACTTAGATCTTTTATGATTCTAAAGTTTACCTTATGGTATGAGGGAAGAACATACATGACCTTAGGTCTTAAAAAGTCACACATGCAAAGCTAATTAAACTATATACAAGCAAGATTAAGTGATTTAGATTAAATTTTTAAATACCTACTGGGTTTGACAATATGCTTTTGAAAATCAAACTTACAATCAAATATGTTAGTAGTTGATTTAGAGTCTTTGACAAGAAGTAAATATGCAAGAAAAATATTGTTAATAGTTAAAACATGCATACATTTTGACTCATAACATATACATTATTCATAAAGACATAGACATCATGACATTTACATAGATATAGAAAAATACAATGTAAATGTTGAATAGTTAGATGTAGACTTTGAATGGTTATACGTAAACTCTGAATAGTTATATACAAATGTTGAATGGTTATATGCAGATGTCAAAAAAAACTAAATACAAGGACATGAAGAAAATAGTGTTTGACTATATTTAGACATTTTTTGACTTTACATGGACACTAAATAAAAAATAAAACATTTAAACATAGACACCAGAAGGGTACATGTAGATGTTGAATGGTTAGACAAAGACATTGTTAGTGGTGCAAATGTCTCATCATCTAAATAAAGTCTAAAAAAGGATACACCTAAAGGTATAATGGAGATGTTGATTGAGCCTGTGCAAATGTCAATGTTCCTTAGAATGGAAATGTTGTTACACATAATGGAGATGTTATCACACAAAAAATGGAAATTTAAGCTAAAATAACAAAATTTGACTCAAATTGCTCCTAATTAGCCTAAACAACTTGGTTAGCCAATCTTAAAACACCTATCAATCAAAATAGAACAAGGTTTGTTAGTGATTATCCTATCAAGTGTGCAAAATGCATGCACATTTAAATGTTAGAGCAAACACATATGTTAGAAATCAAAAACAAATCAATTGAAATCCTAATATAATAGATGGAATGCACTTTGAATGTGTAAAAGATATAAATGTATATAACTTCAATTACAATAAATATCTCCCTTGATTTGTCAAATTATCTCATATTTGAGACTAAATGAGGCTCGTGTAAGCACTTTGATAACATGTGCCCTTGTCAATTGGATGATTAGTTTCATAAGTCGATTGATTGATGAGTGATGTTTTATCTTAATATTGGATACATGTAGCTAGCCTCTCTTGGTTTGTTATAAGTGAGGAAAGATGGTTGGATTTATATATTTCTAAGAATGATCTGGATTATTAGATTTGATCCAAGATTAGGGATCAACATTTAGTCATAAATGGGAGGTTGGCTAATAAAAAGAGGAGGATGGATGTGGAAGACTTGATTTGAAAAATGGGTTAGATTAACTTATTTTTTTTTGTAATGTCTCCCCCTCACCTTGGATTTGAGGATCAACTTGGGGAATTGGATTGGTGTGATGATATGGCTATTATATTGGATGATGTGATAATAGATGAGTGATATGATGATATTTTATTTTATTTATTTATTTAGATATATGGTGCATGGATTTTATTATTATTAGCTAAATAATTATTAAGGATTAATCAGTTGACTAACCCATATGATGATGAGATGGGAATTAGATGGGATTCAATATGTTATTGTGATATCATGATTAATTGATTGGGGATGGTAGTGAATAGGTATAGGTTGATTAGGGATGTCGATGATTGAATTAGGGTTGACTTGGAATGGATAGGGATAGATTAAAGATGAAAAATAAACTATTAGGCATGATTAGAGTTCGTTATTGAATGTAGAACTAGGGTTTAACATATATGAAGCGATTAGGGATGGAATGCTTATAGAATTGGGGTTTGGTATGGAATGTGATGATGAAAGGTTAGCCTTCACATTAAAATGGTATATTTTATGTCTCTACATTAGTTAAAGGACAAAAATTCTCTAAAATAAATATATCCAAACAACCTACTAAAGATAAAATGATAGTATTGGATTACCCTATCTTTATGACCAACTGTCGTCTATAAGGTATCAAAGTAAACATCATCATTTTTTACTGAAGTTGGCATGGCATCTTGAATATCTAAAATTAATTTTTTTTGGTCTGAATCATCATGAATTTTGAAACATAATCATGTTCAGGATGGATTTTCATTACATGTAAACTTTTAGCATGGGGTATTATTACATGACACTTTATAATGAATAATCAAACCTTTAATTTTATAATGAATGACCTAAACTTGATTAGATGGATGTCATGTATTTTTTTAATCATTACATACAACTTTATAATGAATGGTTATAAATTGTACATATCATTGGCATGTATTATTTGTGTGTTCATGTGCCATCGTATGATTTATTAGAATTTTATGTGATATGTTGTGATGATTAATTCTTATTCAATCACTTATTCTAAAAAGTTTCATATAAATTTTTTATATAAATTAAAAATAATTATTAAGTTTATATATAAACTAATAGCTTTTGGATCCCTCTCAATTATTGGTCCATATCTATTATATATTTTTTATATAAATTAAAAATAATTATTAAGTTTATATATAAACTAATAGCTTTTGGATCCCTCTCAATTATTGGTCCATATCTATTATATATTTTTTACATCTGAACACAACAAAGACTTATAGTGCACTTGTTTTTACAAGCAAGTAATTTCACATTGAAATATATTTATGAATATATTTCTTTCATTTATTTTACATAAATAATAATACTATTAATAAACAATGAATAATAATTATTTATAAATATCATATTAAAATAGTTGTAATAATTTATTATAATAATTGTTAAGATTAATAATAGTTTTGAAAATAATTTTATTTTCTAAATATCCAATAAACAACCTCATAACTCCTCTCCACATACCTACCATTTCATCCTTGTTTATATAGCTTGGTAAAATTTCTCAATTTCCCCACTTTGTTGAGGGCATGGATTTTTTTAATTTCAAATGATTAATTAAAAAATATATTAAATGCTTCAAGAATTTTTTTGGTTGGAGATGGATCACTTTATTTTTTTTTAATTCACTAGGGATGCCCCATGTAGTATTAGTTATGTGTCTTTCAAATCACCTCAGTGGTGGTCACCTTCTCAAATATGTGATTATGGTGTTCATAAAAGACATCGCTTGCATAACAGGTGGTAAACTGCCTCCCCACATTCTTGACATGCATCTCCTTCTCATAATTCTCAATGTAGTGGTGACTTTTTTATACAAGACCCTACTAGATGTTGGGCTCAATAGCAAGTAAAATTCTCTTACTTGACTCTCATTATTACCACTACTAGGCAAGACCTAGTTAAAGAAGAAAATAAATATAAATTTAATTATGGGTGGTAGGGAATATATGATATGGTGGATCAACCCACTGGTATTGGCTAGGATTGGGGTGACATACAAGATGAACCTTCATTGCCACCATGTTCGCTATTTATTTGAATGTTTTAGTCTCATATCTTTCTACTCTACCATTTCTTAGACTAGTAATTATATTATTTTGGTTATGTCCATCTTTCTTAATAGAAAATATAAATTATTTTAAAATATTATATTTAAATTTTATGTTAAATTAAGTTAAAGACTATTTATTGATATGATGTTTTGAAATGTAATATTATCTACCCATTTTTTTTAATAAAAATAATGATATTAAAAAATAAATATGCTTTTTAATCAAAAATAAAGAATGATTAAATTTTGGTCGTGTACAATTTCATTTAGATTCAAATCTCGTTGAGGCATGGTACACTAATAATGATCATTGGTGACATAAGTTTCCCCCAAAAAAATTACATAATTACTATTTAACACATAATTACTACTATTTTACACATGAGATGCACTCTTTTTAAAAATAGTGATAATATTAATTAAAAATTTATAAGTTGTACTTTTTAATAATATAATCAATGTTTCAATAAGATTAAAATATAAAACAATATAAAATTATTTTGATTTGATAATAAATAAAATCTTTACGTGGTAAAGGAAGTCGGCATGTCCTTTTGCTTATTGACAAAGTATCATCCTTTAAAAAATATTTTATTTATAAAAGCATGTTAAATGATTAGTATAATTGACCATACTTATCAATACACTTTAATGATAATTAGAAAACATGACTTTGACAATAACAAAATCATAACCCTGTAAATTTGTATGAATAGTAAAAGAGGGTTATGAAAAGGGACCCTATCCAATACAAAAATAAAATTCTAACAATCCATCTGGAAGGAACAACAAACAAAAGAATATCGAAATCTATCAAAGATAGCAAACAAACATCAACAACCAATCTATAGCAAAATAACAAAGAAACAAAATAAAACTATGACCCATGCTACACATTTTCTATTTGAGATCTAAGGGTCATTCTCAAACGATCTATTTCTTTCTTTCCTTTAGTTCTCTTTTTGTTACACACAACGGTCCAATATCCACCTCCCTAAAAAATTGATAGAATTGGAATAGAGAAATCCAGTGAGTCATAAGACAGTCCTTTCTTTTTTGAAATGGTTGATTGGATTTTCTTTGAATGGGTACGAGCCCTCCCTTGCTTTGATTATATGCTTTGATTCATTTGCACTTTCAGAACCATAATAGGGGACGTGAAATTTTCTTCTCTATCATCTAAAGCTTGTACAATAATGTGTTGAGGGTCGTCTTCCTTCCACCAAGTATTTTTTTCTTAAATTTAAGGGAAGGACAATCATTTACTAAATGTTTGGTTCAAAAGCATCTGCAACATCTGAAGGGAAGCCCTTCATAGTCTAATCACTGCATCCAGGGTCTGTAACTGACTTTCTATTTTATTTGAGCTGGTATATCTTTAATAATATCAACATTGACTAAAATACGAGCATGTTTTGAATGAATCCCTTCCAAAGATTTGGGATCAACAACCCAAAATTCTCTAATGGATTCAACTATGATTGTTAAAACAGAGCACTCCCAAAATTGAAGATGTAAATTGTGAAGACTAATCCAAAGAAGTTTTAGATTGAAAATTTCAATATAAAAATTGTAAATTTTAGTTGTGTACAATTTCATTCATATTCAAATCTCGTTGGAGCATGATATACTAATAATGATCATTAGTGACTTAAGTTTACCTAAAATAAAAATACATAACTACTATTTAACACATAATTACTACTATTTTACATATGAGATGCAATCTTTTTTAAAATAATAATAAAATATTAATAAAAATTTTATAAAGTGTACTTTCTAGTAATATAATCAATGTTTCAATAAAATTAAAATAGAAAATAATATAAAATTATTTTGATTAGATAATAAATATAATCTTCGGGCGGTCAACGAAGTCGGCATGTCCTTTTGCTTATTGACAAAGTATCATCCTTCAAAAATTATTTTATTTTATTTTATTTATAAAAGCATGTAAAATTATTTTATTTATTTTATTTTATGTATACAATTTAATGATAATTATAAAATACTGTTCGATTTGTCTGTGAAATGACTGGTATTGTCGGGCAGACTTGTCCATAGACTTTAATAATATTTATGAAATACCAATGGACTTGTCACCAATAATTCAACTGAAAAACAATAATTGCATCCCTACCTACGATGACATCCTCAGCAATTTCGCATATAATTATAACAAAATATATCTATTTAATATCGTTATTAAAAAAAGATGTTTAGCTTTTAGAAAATATGAAAAATGGCAACGTATAAATGTTAGTAACAAATATTATTCACTACAAATTTTATTGAGAATAAATAAATAAATGATAATGCATAAATTCAAGTTCAATCTTAACAACATAATATTATAATAATATTAAAAAAATCAAAATAAGATAATATAATTTTATTAAATATTGATAAAACATAATTTTGGTATGAATAAAATTGTAACTCTTCAGATTTATATAAAAGTTTATGGCACAAAAAAGTTTTGATTAAAATATAAAATATAAAAATTGATATCATTATTAGTAATAAAATTGAGATAAATAAAATAAATTTGTTGCATTCACAAATAAGTTTGTTGCACTCGAAAATAAGTTTGTTGCCCAACTTATCTCACAATTATTATATTTTCAGTTTCTATTTTTACAAATCTACAATCTATTTTTACATAAATTTAAAATAAAACTATAAACCATTTACAAAGATCTATCTACAAAAAATCAATTCCTTATGTTATTTAGAGGAGAGATCTTAGCTTGATTTGATGCTAACCCAGAACATCTTATCACAAAACACAACTTTGACAATAACAAAATCATAACTCTATAGATTTGTATGAAAGTTTTGAACATAAAGAAACATATATAATTTTTTTTTAAGAAAAAAATAATATCATTATCAACAAAAACTTTCAAATAAACAAAATATGCTTATTACATTTACATAGACATATTAAATAAAGTTTAACTACCATGATCAGAATACATATATTCTCCACTTTATACATATCAAACTATCAAAACAAATAATCAAACTTTCTCTAATAAATGACGAACTCATACATAATTACATTTTATCAAAATATCATTATATTAATTTGACTTGATAAGATATTGAATGAAACTATACATCATTACATATACATTAAATTCTAAAATAAAAAAATTTAATCCCATCAAACGCAACGCAACAGATAACTATTGGCGTGACAAAAAGTATTCGGCGTAAATACTTTAAAAAAATAAAACCGTCCAGACATTTCAGGTGCATCCAAACGTGATTAAAATATTCAATAAATTAATGCCGAGCATGGGCATAAGCTCGGTTGCATAAATTAAATGCACATACCATAACGACAAAGTTTATCTGAAAAATCAATTTTAATTTTGCCACACCATAGTCCACAAATTTAGGGCTTATCATACCCTACAGTTACACTGATGCTTATAAATTATAGCCTTGGCCACAAGTGTTTCACACAGCCTTTGCATCTGAAAAAACAATTTAAAAAGCAGCGTAGTTTGTGTTGAGCTCAAAAGTTTTGGTGCTTTTCCAATGTCGAATTCGAAGGCTGAGGATTCTTCTTCTCGTTTTCCGCCCAATGAGTGGGACGATGCTTTTGTGCAATCTATTGAATCGCCATACGGAGTATTTACATCTGCACCCTCATTTCTAAGTTTTCATTCCGATTCTAATGAACAGACTATATATGTTTGTTGATCTTAAATATTTTTTCTCAGGCATCTATATACCGTGAACGTGTTGAAATACTGATTAAAGAAGTTAAAATCGTGTTAAACGAAATGAAAAATGGAGATCACGATCTAATTGATCGTCTTGAGATGGTTGATTCAATTCAATGCTTATGAATCGATCGATATTTTCAGAATGAAATAAAAGTAATTTTGGATTATGTTTATAGGTATTTTAAAACAATCTTCTGACATGTTACTATTTCGATTATGGCATCACCTCACTGGTAGATGGAGCAGGGTCTATTGAGTTCATATTTTACTTTGGACTAATCATACCAACTGATGTGGGATTTAATTTTTTGAAGCAATGAGAATTTTAGTTATAGAAAGACAAACCCTTCAAAATAAAAAACACCTAATAACAGGGTTAGTTTTTGGTTTCAGATGTTGGAATGGAAAAATGGGAATTGGATTAGGAAGTCAAAATGTTGCGAGTGATCTAAATACCACAGCATTAGGACTTCGGGTTTTTAGATTGCATAGCTATAACGTATCTGCAGGTACTAAATAATTTTCTATATTTTTGATATATATTTTTATTTTCTATATTTAGCTACTAATAAACATCTATTTATATGTGGTGTTTTTTTAAGCAGATGTGTTGGAGAATTTCAAAGACACAAATGGGGAGTTCTTTTGTTCTAGAGGAAACAACAACAACAACAACATGGAAGAGACACAAATGATGAGAAGTATGCTCAACCTTTTAAGAGCTTCCAGTGTCTCATTTCCAAGAGAAAAGGTTATGGAAGAGGCTAAAGTGTTTAGTACTACATACTTAAAGCAAGAATTATCAAAACTTGGAGATGACAAAAATTCTCAACATGAGCAAAGCTTTTTAAAAGAGGTATGTATGTTCACTTAAACAAGCATAAACGTGTTTTATATGTTGTTTTATGTCTTATCTTGATTTTATAGGTGGAGTATGCGCTCGTATATGAATGGTCTCGCACCTTTCCTAGATGGGAAGCAAGAAACTTCATAGAAATATACACTCAAGATAATACAAGGTAGAAGTTATTAAATATTCTCGTAAATATCAAATTTTTAAAGGTTAAATATTCAAATTATTAGATTATTTATATTACTAAATTTTCATTTTTTTAAATAGATTTTTGTCCAAATTGAATAGTGAGAAAATTTTAGAACTGAGCAAATTGGAGTTCAATATACTACAGTCAATGCACCAAATTGAGATGAAGACACTCTCTAGGTAAATATCATTAATAAAATACTTTAAAGCTCTATTAAAAAAGGTTGACATAATCTCTTGAAAAAATGTTGGACATATTAAAAATATTTTATATTTATTTATAATTTATTATTCTAAAATAAATAATTTAAATTATATTTATAAAGGTTAACATAACCTTTAAAAAATATGTTTGACATATTAAAAATATTTTATATTTATAAATATTATTTATAATTTTTTAATTTTAAAATAAATAATTTAAATTATATTTATTTTTTTAATTGAAAAATAAATATTATAATTAAATAGATTAATGAAAATGATTCCAAAATCACCTTAATATAATTTATATCAATTAACCTATAATTTCTTTTTAACATATTTTATTAAATTATAAAAATATATTTAACTTCTATATCACTCAAATAACCTACGTTGGATGATGATGAAAATGTTGCTAAGAATGCATTTACCTTCTAATTGACTTAGATATCCGTGAAGAGGAAAATGATGAGCATACAATAGTTCATAATGAGTGTATTCTTACATTTTAAGATATATAATTAATATAGATGGTGATGGAATAATATGATAAGATGAACAGTTACATGTAGACGTTGAATGGTTATATATAGATGTCTAAAGGTTAGATGCAAATGCCGAACAAGATTGACTGCATAGATATCCGTGAAGAGGAAATTGATGAGGATACAATAATTCATAATGAGTGTATTCTTATTTTTTGAGATATTTAATTAATATAGATGTTGATAGAATAATAAGATAAGATGAATATTTATTTTAAATTTAATATAAATTGGTTAGAATGGTTTGATTTTTAATATTTGATTTATTATATTTAATTTTATTTTAAAGTATTTTTTAATATATTGATATTTGATTAATTGGTATATTAGATGGTGGATAGATTCAGGCATTCCCAATTTAATAGCAACAAGAGAGCGTACAATAGAATGGATTTTTTGGGGGGTTTTTGGGGCAGATACAATGGAGTTTTCTAGTAGCAGGATTGCAGTAGCTAAAATATCAACTGCTATGACTATTCTCGATGATCTTTTTGATGAATACTTAACACTTGACCAAATGAAACTTATTATATATGGAATTGTTCAAGGTTGGAATGTTTCTATTTTATAAAGCCTTCCTAATGATTTAAAGCAAGCCATGTTATTTGTTTTTAAAATGGTACATGAATTGACAAGCGAGGCTACTAAAAGACAAGGATGTGATATGATGCCACTCATTACAAAATTGGTATTTATGCATTTCCATTTTTAAAATTTTTTTTATCATATATTAATGTTGCAATATTATATTTTTAATTTTTGATATGCAATTATCAACTAGTATTTATAAGTTTATAAAATAGTGGATTTTGGACTTTGAAAAATTAAAGTAATTAATGATTTGAAGGTATTGTGTTGTAGTGGACATATTATGTCATGTCCTACTTACAAGAAGCACAGTGGAGAATAAGTCAATTTGTTCCAAACTTCAAAGATTACATAAAGAATGCTACAATTAGTATAGCCATGGCACCGACAATATTGCAGGCTATTCTTTTAGCACCCCAAATTTTACCAGATGACATTATAGATAAGATATATCTTAATCAATCCAGATTCTATGAGCTAATTGTGTTGTGTACATGATTAATAGATGATTCCAAATATTATGAGGTACGATATATGATTTTATATATTGTCATTATAAAACTAAGTACATATATGCTAAAATTATTGATAGTTTTCATATGGTAATAAAGGATGTGAAGCTCCAGGGACATACCTCTTCAACAATTTTGTATTATATGAAGGACCACCTTGAATGCATAGAATATGAAGCATTAAATCACACCAAAAACCTTATTGACCTTTCACTTAAGGAACTAAGCTGGGAATTTCTAAATCCAAATAATGGGTTGACTGATTGTGAGAAGTTATGCTTCAATCTTAATAGAGGAGTACACTTTATCTACCTATTCGGAGATGGAATTACCTATTCAGGAAAGGAAGTCAAGCATCAAATATTTAAAGTTCTTGTTGAACCTGTGGAAATATAGATTAAATGATAGATACTATCATATTACAATAAAAATTTGAGGTCAAATTAGACATCTTATATGATGAAATTGATGGTCACTTGATATAGATCTCTACTAAAACATAGGGTTTTTAACTAAAATTTATTGTGTGGTTATTTTATTTATAGCATTTTACTTAGTGGTACTAGCATTTTGATAAATAAATTTGGTCGATTGAATCAAACAACCTTGCATTTTAATTCATATTGATTTATACTCATAAATTTTATGTAATTATCTTAACAAGGCTAATAAAAATACTATAAGATTTTTAGGTTTTTTCAAAACATATTTTACCTTAAATTTATTTAAATATTTATAAAATTAATGGTTAAAATTATTTATTTAAATTTGTAAATATTAATTTTTTAACTTATCACATATATTTTTTAAATTTTATATTACTTATATTATAATTTATATAAAATAACTAATTATAATTTGTCTCACATATATTTAATGCTTACAATTGTTTACTTTAGTTCAACCTTCAACAATTTCAAAAGAAAACAAATAATTATGACATATCATTTAATGTTCATAATTAATTTCTTCACAATATCCCAAATGATATCATAGGTTCATCATTATTCCCATAATTTCTAATTTTTAAATACATTTGAATTTTATTGAAATAAAATAAACATTTTGTGGGCTTTTTAGTAATTATGGAAATAAGATTGGAAATATTATTTATTTCACTTGGAAATTTTATTCATTGAGATGAAAAACATTTACCTCCCATCAATGGTTAAATTTAGGAGTCATTTTTATTCGTCAATCCGTTCCCACCCATAAAAATTATGGTGTCATCAATGTTAAATTCAAATATTTATTTACATCGAAGGCTTTTTAATTGGCCGACCACTATCACATTTTTGTTCAAAAATTAACTGCGACTTTATCTTGTTCAATAATGGAGCATGGCTTGTTATTATTTGATATTCATATTTTGATATTTATTAATATTTATTTGACATACCTCTTAAATAACTCTATATTTTTTATGGAGAAGAAACACAATATGATGTATTAATTTAATAATAATGTGATTAAATGAAATAAATACAAATCACTCATTGTGAATGAAGATGCTTCGACCATAAAATATATTATTAATATGAAATAGTAACCATAACAAGTTAATAGAATAGTACATTTCAAATAAGCACATACAAAAAAGAAATGTGATAAAACAAAGAATAAAACAGATAAGTTGTTGAAATCTTCCATTATGAACATCTAACTATCAATTAGAATAGTAAGTATGTTTACCTCTTTGAAATTAAAGATGAAGAAATGAGTGATGGGACAAAGAAAGTGGCCTTCATATTAACACAATGGTATATTTCTATCACCATAAAATGAGAAAAATTAAACAAGGAGGATGTTGTCTATTTAGTTTAACTTTTGGACATAAATTTTTTCAAAATAATTTATATTGTTTACTAATCGCATTGTATGATGGGAAAAAACAATTTAAAAACTTAAAAACATTTTTTTTGGTTTCTAATGTCTTATAAGAAGATTTTATATCTATAAGATGAATTGACTAAAAGCAGAATTCTATCAAATCATGGGGCATAAGAATTATATAGAAATTAATCTTCATTATATTCTATAGACAAATAAATATCAACTCCTCTTATAACCATTGTGTATAATTGGTTAAGAATGTGTGTAACACTTTAATTTGATAGGCATATTGCAAAAAAGAGATTAAAAAATAAATGATTGTGTAGAGAAAGAAGGTCCATAGCCTAAACAACAATTGAAAACATATCCTCACTTACTTTATTCCCTTTGATTTCTAGGTCAGTCAAGTAAAAGAGTAAGGGAATAACATGTTTAAAGAGTAAAGGAATAATATTGTGAATGATCTAAATACTACAACATTAGGACTTTGGGTTCTCAGATTACATCATTATGATGTATATTTAGGTACCAAATAACATTATATACTTCTGATATGCATTTTTATTTTTTATATTTAGCTACTAATAAACATCTATTTATATGTGGTGTTTTTTAAGAAGGTTTGTTGGAGAAATTCAAGGATACAAATGGGGAGTTCTTTTGCTCTAGAGACGACGACAACAACAACAACAACAACAACAACAACAAAAGAATGGAAGAGACAAATGATGAGAAGTATGCTCAAGCTTTTAAGAGCTTTCAATATCTCATTTCCAAGAGAAAAAGTTATGGAAGAGGCCAAAGCATTTATAAATACATACTTAAATCAAATATTATAAAAAATTGGAGGGAACAATAATTTTCAACATTATCAAATATTTTTAAAAGAGTTATGCTCACTTAAACAAACATAAATGAGTTTTCGATGTTGTTTTATGTTTTATCTTTATTTTATAGGTGAAGTACACACTTGTATATGAATGGTCTCACATGTTTCTTAGATGGGAAGTAAAAAAATTCATATAAATATACAATAAAGATAATACGAGATAGAAGTTATTAAATATTCTTGTAAATATCAAATTTTTAATGCTTAAATATTCAAATTATTAGACTATTTATATTACTGAAATTTCATATTTTTTTTAAAGGTTTTTGTCCAAATTGAATAGTGGGAATATTTTAGAACTAAGTAAATTGGAGTTCAATATACTGCAATCTATGCACCAGATTAAGATGAAGGCACTCTCTAGGTAAATATCATTAATAAGGCACTTTAAAAACCTCTATTGATAAAAGGTTGACATAATTTATTTAAAGAATGTTGGACATAATTCAAAATATTTTATATTTACTTATAATTTATTATTCTAAAATAAATAATTTAAATTATATTTATTAAAAGTTAACATAAAATTTAAAATATATGTTTAACATATTAAAAATATTTTATATTTATAAATATTATTTGTAATTTTTTAATTTTAAAATAAACAATTTAATTTATATTTATTTATTTATTTGAAAAATAAATATTATAATTAAATAGATTAATGAAAATGATGCCAAAATTCACCCTAATGTAATTTATATCAATTAACCTATAATTATTTTTAATATATTTTATTAAATCATTAAAATATATTTAACTTCTATATCACTCAAATAACTTATGTTGTATGTTGATAAAAATGCATTTACCTTCTAATTGACTCAAATTTTCATGAAGACGAAATTGATGAATACTTCATAATGAGTGTCTTCTTATTTTTTTAAGATATGTAATTAATATAGATGTTGATTGAATAATTAGATAAGATGAATATTTGTTTTAAATTTAATATAAATTGTTTAGAATGGTTTGATTTTTAATATTTGATTTATTATATTTAATTTGATTTTAAATTATTTTTTAATATATAGGTATTTGATTAATTTTTATATTAGATGGTGGATAGATTCCGGTATCCCCAATTTAATAGCAATAATAGAGTGCATAATAGAATGAATTTTTTGGGGGTTTGTTGGAAAATATAGTGGAGTTTTCTACCATCAAGATTGTAGTAGATAAAATATCAACTGCCATGACTGTTCTCGATGTTATTTTTGATAAATACTTAATGCTTGACCAAATAAAATATATTATATATGGAATTGTTCAAGGTTTGAATGTTTCTATTTTAAAAATCCTTCCTACTGATTTAAAGCAAGTCATGTTATTTATTTTTAAAATCATGCATGAATTGATAAGCGAGGTTGTTGAAAGACAAAGATGTGATATGGTGCCACTCATTATAAAAATGGTATTTATGCATTTTAATTTTTTTTAATTTTATTATATATTAATGGTACAATGTTATATTTATAATTTCTGATATTTAATTATCAATTGGTATTTATAAGTTTATTAAATGGTTGATTTTGGACTTCAAAAAATGAAAGTAATTAATGATTTGAATATGGAATGATTTGAAGGTATTGTCTTGTAGTGGATAGATTATGTCATGTCTTATTTATAAGAAGCACAGTGGTGAATAAGTCAATTTTTTCCAAACTTAAAATATTACATAAAGAATGCCACAATTAGTATAGTCATGACTCCAACAGTATGGCATGCTATTCTTGTAGCACCCCAAGTTTTACTAGATGGTATTATAGATAAAATATATCTTAATTAGTCCATATTCTACGAACTCACTATGTTGTGTACATGATTAAGAGATGATTCCAAATATTATGAGGTACGACATATGATTTTATATATTGCCATTATAAAACTAAGTACATATATTCTTAAATAAATGATAGTTTTCATACGGTAATAAAATATGTGAAGCTTCAAGGACATACATCTTTAGCCATTTTGTCTTATATGAAGGACCACCTTCGATGCATAGAAGATGAAGCATTAAATCACATCAACAACATTATTGACCTTTAACTTAAGGAATTGAGCTGGGAATTTCTAAATCCAAATAATGGGTTGCTTGATTGTGAGAAGTTATGCTTCAATTTTAATTGACGACTACAATTTATCTACCTATTCAGAGATGGAGTTACCTATTTTGGAAAGGAGGTCAAGCATCAAATATTTAAAGTTCTTGTTGAACCTGTGAAAATATAGATCAAGGGATAAATTCTATCATATTAAAATGAAAATTTAAGGTCAAATTAAACATTTTATATCATTAAATTGATGGTCACTTGATATAAATATCTACCAAAATATAAGTCTTTGAGCTAAAGTTTATTGTGTGGTTATTTTATTTATGATATATTACTTAGTGGTACTATAATTTTGATTGATGGATTTGATCTATTAAATTAAATGACCTTGAATTTTGACTTAGATTGATTTATACTTGTAAATTTTATGTAATTATTTTATGAAAGATACAAAGATTTATAATTTTTTTTAGAATATGTTTTAATTTAAATTTATATAATTTATTTAAATATTTATAAAATAAATATTTAAAAATCATTATTAAAATCTATAAATAATCAATTTTTAATCCATCGTAATCAATTTTTTTATTTTATATTATTAATATTATAATTTTTATAAAATAATTATTATATTTAATTATAATTATAATTTATCTTACATATACTTAGGGATTACAATTATTTATTTTACTTTAACCTTTAACAACTTTAAAATAATTATGACATATCATTTAATGTTCATAGTTAATTTCTTCCCAAACATTAATTTAATTTTTTTCACAATATCCAAAATGATATCATATATTCATCATAGTTTCTGTAAGCATTGTGTGGGGTGTTCAGTAATTATCATATGTAATTATTATAAATTTATTTATTCAATTATTTTAAAATAAAATGAGTAAATTTATATATCTTTCTTTTTACAAATATAAATATAAATAATATTCACCAAAAAAAACAAAAAACAAAAAAAAACATTTCCATTAAAAATTGCTAAAGTTAGGGCATGTACTAGTCTCTTTAGAAATTTGTTTTGTATAAAAAATTTTTCTAATGTTTTCAACATTTTAATTTATATAATAAAAGGTTTTGATCGATCTTGTTGGATATTAATATTTATTTGTGTATTTTAAATAACTTTAAGTTGTATTTTATAGCTATTTATTTTTTAAATATATTTTTTATATAAGATATTTTTATTATGAAAAATGTTGAAATTTATAATATGTTAAAATGGATTTAAATAAAGTACTCATTTTTAAATTTTTTTACAATTTAATATAATAATAATATAAAAATAATAATAAATATAAAAACTCTAGAAAAGAATAAATTATAATAATCTACATAGTTAAATACTAATACATTCATCCTTTCATTTATTTTCATTAAAATAACTCAATAACTATTATTAATTCAAGGACCCAATCCCTCCATCAACTAGATTACATTAACTCATCATATTTTCTTATCATTTAAGCTATGTAAAGATATGGACCTCATTCTTTACTTTAAAAAAAAATCTAATTAATGGATTCTTAACATCAAATCACATTTTAATAAAGTTATAAGCATTTAAAAAAATGATATAGTTTTTATTAATGTGTGTAAAAGAAATATTATCATCAATGTTAATATTAAAAAAGCTTATTAAATTGATTTACTAATAGATTAAATGTTTTGACTGATTAAATACGTAGATCATAAAACCAACATAAGGTGTAATAATTTATACTTATTAGAAATAATTTGGGTAACATTTTTTCATTAAAATAATAATCCAAGCATTTTATATGATAAGATTTGAGATGTTTTTCTTGATCTCATTTTCCATTTTTAGAGATTTAATTCTCACCACTTTCATACTGAAATTGAAATTAGAATGACTTCTAGTAATATCACACAAATAACTGAAACACTTGAATTAGTCTACACACTTAATGTGCATATTTTGAAAAGTATTGGTGCATCCCTAATAGGAAAAATACACCATACAAAAGTATCAGTTTTGTCTAATTCATCTTGAGTTAAACTGCAACCTTGTAAGAGACATTTTTGAATTAATTAGGTTGAATAGTTAGTTCAAATTTTGATATTGTAGAAATCACATCAAACCTAATTTAGAATAATTAGCATATCAAATCAAATCAAATGGATATGCAAAAAATCTATAAAAATTGGTGATTTTTTTATTATTCAATATCTAAAGATTTAAAAAATATTTGAATAATGACATCATCATAAAAAGGTTCAAAATGTTGTCAAGAATTAACATAAATGAAAATAAATATCATAAAATTGAACCTATGCTTAATAAATGTAGACCCAAACCCTAATTAATGGAATTTACTACCCAAAGTGGATTGATTGTGAGACACACATCTTCATCTTGATCTAGTGAACACAACCAACCTATAAAATCTATAAATAAAAGCATAATTTAAACATACTAACCAAGCTTTTCAATGAAAACAAACTCTACTAAAATATAAAGGAAAGCTTCATCATTATTGCACTTTCTTCTTATCAATTAGACCCAATCATGTGTAATTATAGAAGATGCTACTTACATGGAGATGCAACATCGATGAATAATCCAAGGCTACAATCTCAATCTCAATACACTACTAATACAGTTTTGAAAATACATCCATGAGAATGTACAACCTTGCCTAGACTAAGGGATTACGCTTGATATTTTCACGTTCATCAATTTTTTTTAATCACTAACAAATAATTTATCTCTCTTTTAATCGTGATCTACATTTTAGCACACTTGGTGGGACCAACACACCCCCCAATATTCTTAGAAACAATCCATTACCTTCTAAATTTGAAAAAAAGATGATTTTTGAGTTTTTTTTGTTAATTTTTTTATGTTTTCATTTTATAAAAATAATCAAGAATGCTCTAGGTTTGGGTAGGATTGATTCCCATAATTGGCGAGAATGCCCTGTTAATTGGTTGGATCATTTTCTATTATGTTTTCTAATTTTTTGTGTTTCTAATTAAAATGGTGGAATCACTCTACTAAATAGTGGGTCTGATCTAAAAGATGGTGGTATCACTATGCTAATAAACATGAAGATTTTCTATTATTTTTTCTAATTTCTAATTTTGTTAGGAAAATAAGGAGAATTCTCTATGAAAATCATAGGAATGCTCTACTAAATGATGAGGTTGAGATCAAAAAAGGACCAAAATGGTTGATTCATTCTACTAAATGGTGGGATCACTCTATAAAATGGTAGAATCATAAGGAAGTAAACTGTCCAAATTCTAGAGGCTCCTTATAGGTCATTCAGACTCCATTTTTGATGATTTTTTAACCATGTGTTTCTCATGAATTTTAATAATATTTAGTCTCTTTGGATTGATTTATTCATATATTTTTCATATAATATAAGTTACAATAGTGTCAATTTTTTTGCATGCATGTTTCCCATTTAAGAGAAGATATTAAAAATGTAACATGTTTGCTATAGGTTTCTCTTGCCAAAGACCACATTTCAAACTCATGACTTTTTAATTTTAGGTTACACTAGCCAAAAAACTAGATTTATTACCAAACAAATCATTATTTTAACTCCTTTTTTAATTTAGTTCTTACTCAAGAAACCAACACCTCTTTTTAGTGGTTTTAAAACACTTATTTACTTTGCATTTACTTTATTTGCATCATTTAAAGTTATCATCTCTTAAGTTTTTATTTTGTGTTGTTTATTTTTGGAGGACATATTTGTGTATGACCTTCTCTTGCCCATTTGTTATGTCCTAAGAATCAAAATCACTTATGTTATTGTTATGATTTTACCAAAATAACATTAGAGTATTCTATTCTCTTGCCCATTTGTGGGATCATGAAATAAGAAACAAATATTCCTTCATTTTATTTTGACTACATGGGGTATCTTTTATCTCCTTCCTATGAGTCCTTATGGAAAAATTATTTGGAATTCACTCCCCAATGCACGTACCAACCCTGTACATTTATAAGGTATATAAATTGAGATTGTATATGATTTTTATTGGTTGAGAGGCTACATGTTTTAATCACATCTGTGAAGTGGAAGGGATTTCATGCTCTAATACAAACCTTAGACCATACCCCATGGGATCTAATTTTTTGGTACCACTTTATCAATACCTTTATGATTGAAGTGTGTACAAAATAAATAAAACCATGTCTGCTACCCATTAATCTTTCTCCTTTGATAAATTTTGAGCCTCACGTACTACAAGATATATCAGGGACCTTATAGATAACCGTGTAAAGACCTAGCTTAATACCATTAGCTACAAACAATCTTGTAGTGCAATAAAAAATAATCTCCATAAAGATTTCATGATGTACCACTTGATAGTGAAGACTATTTTCAACCAATTTGTCACCACTTTTAAGTAAGGTAGCTATGTGGACTCTAATGTTTTTTGCACACATATAGTACTATTAAAAAATAGGTTTCTATTATATATGTATTATTCATTATTTTTTGTTATACACACGTGTTACATGTGTGCATACTTTACATGTTGCATGTTGTTATTTTGATCATGGGTTATTTCTCTTAATTAAATAATAAAAATCTAGTTCTTTATCTTTATAGTGAATGTGAGAAAAAATGGATTTGTGTTTCACGTTGTTGAGCTTCCCCAAAGATCCCTCTATCAATGAACACTACCTACATAGCTAATACTCATAAGAGGGCCTTAGACTTATGTATTTCTCCCCTATGTGTTAGTTTATGTGTGGATAAGGATGCAATATATGATAAATAAGTACAATAGTGACCTATATTATAACTTGACAAGAATGCATCATAAAGTGATCCTTCACTAATTTAGACGCATATATATGTTGTCCCTATGATTTATATGAAAACAGGGTAAAATAGCGAAGTTATGTTCACTTGAATTCCTGATTGAATGATTTTTGATAAGTTTTATTTTGATTTTTTTGGTACATGCTAGGTGAGGTATGAATGCATATTAATATTTTGCATGTGTGTGAGCATGCGCATGTGCATGTTCATGTGCATGTGTATGTGAATCCTTTTAGAGAATATCTTACATTAAAGCACTTAATATGTCCATATATATATATATATATATATATATATATATATATATATATAAGTTTCATTTATAAATTAGATAAATTTATGACATTAGACTCTTACATTGGAATAATATACTTGTATTGATGGAGGTGTTTGATTGAGATGTAAGTGTTTGGGAGATTAGAAAATAGGCACATGCCTAGAACTTCTAGAGACATAAGATAAGTAGGTTTGTAAAATTATGATGATATAAGGTCTAAGTCATAATAATAACATTTGTAATACTAATTTATAAGAAATAGGCCAAAATATATAATGTATGCAAGCATTTTGGTAATTCGAAGGTCTATAATTAGAAGGTACATCCATGATATGTATTTTCCATGTGTATAATATGACTGATGTGTTATATAATTTAGAAATAGTGTCTACACTTATATTAATGATGGTTACTAATGTGTACCTAATTTATATATGTATCTTAACATGATGCTTATATGCCTTACATTACATATATCTCATACAAGCTTTGAAGACATATACATTACTATGATGACCTATTCTCAATGTGTTCACATGATTCTACATGATTACATTTGTGTACATAAACTGATATAGTTAATAGTTACTTTTTCGATGATTACCATCGAGAATTAATCCTTCATGAGAAAAAATAAAAATTTGGGAAAGAATAAAGGATTACATGATTTTTAAGTAGTTTACATATTAGTTTGATTCACATAGGAGATTTATATTTATACATTTGACACATTATGGGGGAATATTGAATGGATATGCATTTATTTTATAGGAATATGAGTACATATTATTATATTTATATACACTTGAGTGTATATTCCATGCAGGAGCACACAATTTTATATGAATAAAAGTTACAAGGTTTACAATAATCACATATTAGGATACATTTTTTGGCATATTACATACACATGCATTCATTTTTTTAGTGTCACAAGATATAAGTTCTCATATGATACATAGATAGCATATAAATACATGAAGCTAGTACACACTACTGCTACTACAATTTTCTAATTTAAAAAAAACATTTGATGGTACCTAGCAGTGAGCACCCCTAAATATATAATTTTGTCTATAATTTTTTATTCATATTTGTTGAAGTAATGTAGTTGAGGTTCAATGACACTATACAACCTTATCATTACTCATATTGATCCCAATATGTGGTTTTCATCTTTCATCACATGGTTTCAAAAATCAATACAATATTATTTACCTAAGCTAGTGTGATTAATATTCAAAAACACTCAACAGTCATGGCACTAGTCCCTATTTCATGAGAGTTGAGGAATTTATTTTTACAACTATGGCCTTGCCTTAACTAAATAAATTTTGGACATAATCACCCCAATTCCATAAGTGATTTAACAAGGAAGAAAAATTCTCTAATGCTTCAACATGGAAGCGGCATCTCCAATAATTTGTAGGGATACATGGTTTACTCACTTATAAGTGTACTCCTTCCTTCACATTTAGTTTCAAATTTCAATTATAGTAGGGATTTAAAATTTCTTTTCATGGACATTGACTACTACATATTCATTACATGTTTTCTTGGACTATAATAGGTGTTTTCCATTTCAATACTAGAATAAAGAGTGAAATTTTCAAATAGTAAAATATAATATTAAATTTTTGGTAATGTTAGTTTTGACATACCTTTAACCTACATGACTTCTACACACATATATGACTCTTAATTTTCCATTATTTTAAATTCACATAATTTCCATGGGTCTAACCTTATTTAGTTACTATCCCTCACCTACAAGAATTATACCACTCAGTGTCAAACCTATTAATTATCATACTTAGACATGTCTAGATCATCAAAAAAGTGTTCATGTATTGTGAATATAAAAATCAAACTCAGAAGAAAACATAATTTTGGTACCATCCAAATGTTATAGTTATGTTCCATGCCAATAAAATTTTAAATCTAAATCATTTCTATGCATCGGCCCATACATTTAGCATGTTGATGGTGTGAAAAAATACCCAAAGAGTCTGATATAAATACAAAGTATGCCCAAGACTATTCCATATGTAGAAAATATGTATCATGCATAATCTAAAACTTACACATTCAAAGGTATTTACTCATTCTTATAAATATAGTCATCTTACACAAGAAGTAGGGCCTATCCAAGTTTAAATAGCCTTAATTATAAGCCAAAGTTATCATTTTTCAAGTATCAAAAGCTAAATTATAGGTTGCAAGATTCACCTAACATGGAAAATTACATGTGGGTTGAATTCCTTATTTAGATTATTAGATATGTAGTAAACACTCAGCCATTTAACAAAGAGTGGATAGAAGTTAAGCTCAACCCATCTTTCTTCCCTTTTTGTAGGCCATAACCTAGTGTTAAAAGTAGACCTAGTGTTTCAAGTGAAGGAAATAGATTTATGGGTATTGTATCCATATTTAGACCTTAAGTTCACATAAAAAAACCATAATAAAAATAGGTTCAAACCTTAAGTGTAATGTTATACCTTAGGATAAATATGTGTCAATGATTATTACCCAAGCCATTAAATATGACCCAGTGATTAGCAAAGAGCAAGAAAATGAGATGGTAAGGTAGACATAACAATCCTAGAGTCATCAATGGCATCCTCAAAACCTAACATAATATGACTAGTGTCCCTTTCCTACAAAAGGAGAGACCAATCTACAAGGAGAGTCTAGTGGTAACAAGGAAGAGAATATCAAGATTAGAAGACTACACATCCTCAAGATATATAAAAGAGCACATTCTCTTTGGCACCTCTCCCTTCACTTACAACACCTACACAAGTAATTATCCTAGAGATTCTACAAGCTTCCTTCTCATCTATCCCATCCACTCCTACATCCACTCAAGCACCTAAACAAGGTCCATCTCCATCTATCCTTCCCTCCATCATTGATGTTTCACTTTACATTCCTTTACCACCACCTATAGTGGTAATTCCTACTACTATGGCTCTTTCACTAGTTTCACCTTCCCCATCACCTCCTATTCCCCACATAATTACTTACAGAATGATATCTAGAGTCATCCCTACCTCATTAAAAGTCTAACAACTAGATAAAATACCATTATTAGCTCTAGGAGATTGAATCTTATGCCCACTGAGTCTGAGTCCAAAAGTATTTAATTAATTTTGAAAAAACAATTACATAGAAATGGTGACAATATGATGTTAAACCTTTTTACAAAGCCATACATGAATAAATAGTTTTCACCTCATGACCGGTAAAAACCAACTAAATCCTACAACCAACTATTTATGGGAGTGCAACCTGTAAGGTAGTTTTATTATTAACTCAAATATAAAACTAACTTAATAAATCTAATTTAATTTATCTATGGGGGTGTCTTTATAAAAAGAATCATGCCCTGCTTATATTTATTTAGTTAACTTACCAACATCCTAAACTAAGTTAAGACTTTGGAACAAGTCCTAACAAACCCACATATGATCCAAAGTTAGTTCTTTGGACACACACCAAGCATTTTTATAAATTTTTCTAATTTGAATCCGTGAAGGGGTTTTGTGAAAATGTCAGCTATCTAATCATCACTTGGGTAATATATTAAATCAAGTGATTTTTTCACTGCCAACATTAATAGAAAATGATATTTGACATCCATATGTTTTATTTTAGCATGAAATACTATATTATTAGATATCTTGATTGCAATTTGATTATCAATGTATAAATGTTTAGGAGAAATTTGAACAATCTAAATATCTTCAAGAATGTGCCATAATTAAACACTTTCTCTAGAAGCATCTCATGCTACAATGTATTTTTTTTCTACTGATGAATTTGACACTATATCATGCTTCTTAAAAAACTAAGAAATGGAAGTTGAACCCATATGCATAGTGTATCCTATTGTGGATACTCAGTCATCCACACATATTCTAAAATATGCATCACAGTACCCAACAAATTTGAAGTTTTTTGTTGTGGTGATACTCAAGGCCATATGTTTTTGTTCCTTGAAGTTGATGAAGTACTCATTTTGTTGCACTCCAATGAATTTCTATGGGGTAATTCATAAACTTAGACAAAATTCCAACTGAGAATGATATAGTGGGCCTGGTAGTGATCAAATATATTAAGCCTCCCACTAACTATCTATATTATGCATCAGAGTACCCAACAAATTTGAATTTCTTGTTGTGGCGATACTCAAGGCCATATGTTTTTATTCCTTGAAGGTAATGAAGTACTCATTTTTTTGCATGCCAATGAATTTCTATGGGGTCATTAATAAAATTAGACAAAATTCCAACTAAGAATAATATAGTGGACCTGGTAGTGATCAAATATATAAAGCCTCCCACTAACTGTCTATATTTGGTACCATCAATAAAAGCACTACCATCATCCGTAGACAATTTTCAGTTACTTTCCATGGGAGTGAGGGCAAGTTTACAATCATTCAGGTCAAACCTATTTAATAACTCAAAAAAATACTTAGTTTATGAAATGAAAATAATGTGTTCTTTCTAATTTACTTCTATACCAAGGTGGTAGTAACGAAGTCCATGATCTATCATCTCAAATCCATCTTTTAATTCTTTTTTCATAGAGAACAATAATCACCAATTTATTACCTTATACTTAAAAATAGAGTGTATCATCTAATTCACTATGTTGAAAACCAATTGTCTTCAAGTATGAATCCATTTTTTGATACCAAGCCCCAGGTGCCTATTTGAGCACATACAAAGAATTGATTAGTTTACACACTTTTTGCTCTACACCCACTTTATTAAATCATTGGGGTTGTTTCATATATACTTATTCCTATAAATCAACATTAAAAAAGGCACTTTTATCCTGATACAACCTTCACTAGCCATTTTTAGATAGAACTATTTCAATGCACTAACACCAAACTAAAGATGAGTTCCAAGTAGCATCCATAAACAAATGGCCAAATTGAAATTTTTAATAAATGCTTGGAAACTTTGATTCATTACTTCACCTCAAAAAAAACATTAATGGGCTAAGTGGCTTCCTCTCACCAAATAGTGGTACAATACCTCCTACCACACTTCAACTAAAATGACTTCATATGAAATAGTCTATGGTCAAGTACCACTATTGATCCTCCCATACACCCCCAGTAGTTCACCAATTTAAGTGGTCAACATGTGATTATCACCTTAGCAACCTATTAGACAATCTTCAAATGGCACAAAATAAAATGAAACAACAGGCTGATCAACACTATTCTGAGTGCACTTTTCAAGTAGGTGATATGGTTTTTATTTGCTTGTTTCCATACAAATAATACTCCCTAAAACTCAAAGGGAATCATAAACTAACTACCAAGTTGTATGGGCCATATAAGGTTCTCCAGAATATTGAGTCAGTTGTTTATAATTTGGATCTCCCAGCATCTTCTAGAGTTCACCCAGTATTTCATGTCTCTTATATGAATAAAGTTATTGGCACAAACATTAGAGTGTAAAATATTTTACAGAACTTGATAATGAAGGATCCATCCTTCTTGAGCCAGAGGTGATCCTGGATAGGCACAAATGCCAACTTCACTCCTGCTACACCACATAGGTGTTAATTCAATGGCATAAAATGCACCCAGAGGATGTAATATGGGAACCACTATTTCAGATTCAACAACAATTCCCACATCTAAAGTTTTGAAGATAGATTTTTATAAGAAAGAGGGGATGTTAGGAACCTGTGCTACCCCTTGTCTTTACTTTGTTAGTATATTATTTTCTATAGATGTATATGCTTTGTAAGTCATCCCGTGAGCATTTTATAATAGCCCAAATTCATGGTAAGTAGTAGTTACTTAGATTAGACTTAGCATATAAGTGTTGAAGCCAATAAAGGCATCCATGGATTTATTATATTGATCTTAATCAAAGGAGGTTCCCCTATGAAGTGGTTATGATCAATATAATCCCTTTAATTTTTTTGCTAATTATATAAATCTATTATTTTGTACATTTTCATTAATATTTTTTAGGAGGATCCTCTTACATTTTTTGAAATAATAGTATGAGGGACACCAAAATGAAAAATGATTTATTAAAGATGAATTTGGAGATGGTGGTACTAGTGACATTAATAAGCAAAATAACCTCAACCCATTTAGTGAAATATTCTATGGTTGTTATTATAAAGCCATGCTCATCCTGAAAATGAGGTAACTTATCTATGAGATTTAATCCCCACATCGAGAATGGCCAAGGATATTCTATAATTTGTATTTCTACTGGAGGTGAATGAATTAAATCATCATGAATTTGGAAATAAATACACTTTTTATCAAATTTGATGGCATCCTTTTTAAAAGTGAAATAAAAGTATCCTATACGTAGTCATTTGTAGGCTACAACATGTCTACTTTAGTAGACACCACAAATGCACCAATGTTCTTATTCAAGAAGAGGAGGAACCTCATCTTGAATAACATAGTGGATCAAGGCACATTAAAAATTATAATAATATAGTATGTTATAGATAAATACATACTTAAAATCTTGTTTGTGAATGCAATTCCTTTCAGGGGAATCTATGTTGCAAGGATAAGTTTGGTGTTCTAAAAATTGAATGATGTCTTTGTATCACAGGTTTTATCAAATGGTGATGGCATTAATATGGATAATAAGTGAATCACGTGGTTGAATATATAATTAATATTTTCTTATTTGGATAAGAAAAGTGGGATCGGTAAGAACTTGGTGCAGATGAAAAAGAGATGCTTAAGAAGCAAGGGAATCGACAATAGAGTTTTGGTTTTGAGGGATAGGCTCAATGGCGAAAGAAATAAAATATTTGTCAAGAGTAGTTGAAATTTTATTATAATAAATGAGAGTCTTCATTTTGCATTGCTAATCACCCTTAACATCGCAATAAATGAGTTAATAATCACGTAAGGATTACAAATATTTGATATTTAAATCAAGAGTAGTTCTCATGCCTAAGATTAAAGATTTAGACTCTACGATGTTATTAGTCACATCAAATGTTAATAAAAAATATAAAGGGATGATTTTCCAATAGGGATTGTAAGAATACAACCTATCCCAGCTCCTTGAAGGCATTTAGCACCATCAAAGTGAAGGGTCCAAGTATCCTCGTGTAAATTGACATTGATTTTAGGAAGTTATTTGATAACTACTTTTGGTTTAGTAGTATTAGTAGTGAATTTATGAAAGTGACCTTTAAAGGATATGGCTTGATTGAGACCTTTAATATAGATAACATTTTTATAGAGAAAATTGTCTTGAAGGTGATCAGTAGCAGGCACGAGATCAGTAACAAGTTGATCAATGATGATTTTCCCTTTGAATTTTTTTGAGTAATAATTCAGAGATCAAATTCCACGAGAAGAACCATACGCTTTCCAATTCTATCTCTATGAAAAAAGGATTTGAAGAAAAAGTGATGAATTGGATTAAAATGAATGATAACATAAATTATCTGAGAAATCATATAATGTCAAATTTTTTTTACTAAAAATATATGCCAAGGCAATCACATTTTGATTTTATGTAATGTTTATCATAATCAATGAGGCCTCAGTTGATATAATAGATGGAATACTCTCTTCTCGTATCATCTTGTTGGGAAAGCATTACCCTAGCTAATATGGGCATGGAAGAAGTGTATAAGATCAAAGGTCAATTGTTAGAAGGGGGACAAAGCAAAGGTGGGTAAAGCAATGATTATTTCATATTATAAAATGATTTTTAACAAGGATCTATCCATTCTAAAACATTACCTTTCTTAATAAGAAAATTGATGAAGTGGATATGATAAGCCATTTTTGGTATGAGTCATCTAATTGCCCCAAATTTATCAGGATAAGTATGAATGTACAGAATGGATCAAGGGATGGGCATGTTGATGATAGAATTAATATTATCAAGGTCAACATCTATGCCATGGATAAAGACTAAGAATCTTAATAGTTTACTAGCTATCACACTGAAAACACATTTGTAAAGATTTAGACTAAATCCACAATTAAAAATATGGTCGAAGATGATGGAAATATCAAAAAGATGAGTCTTATGAAATTGATACCTAGGAATGAGGTCATCCACATAGGATTATATAATTTTGTAGATAAGATTATGAAAGATATGAGTCATTTCTCATTGATACGTATCTCCAAAAATTTTGAGTCTGAAGGGCATTTTAACATAGAAATAGGTACCCCAATTTATGGTTAAAATGGTCTTATGTTAGTATTTGGGGGCAATGTTAGTTTGGTTATAGCTTGATAAACCATCCATAAGAGACAACATTTCATAACTAGTGGTGGAATCAATAATGTCATCTACTGAAGGTAGAGGGAAATTATCTTTGGGACAAGCAAGATTGAGATTATGGAAATCAATGCAAATGTGAATGATCATGGTGACCGTTTTTTGAATAGGGACTATATAATGATCCATTTAGAGTATTCCACTGATTTGATAAACTTAGCATTTATAAGTTTGATAATTTATCTATAACATGAGGTAGAAACCTCAGGTGAAAATTTCCATTTCTTTTGATGAACAAGTTTGGTGTCAAGGTGAGTGATGATATTATGCACCACAATGATAGGTTCAATACCAAGCATTTCCTCATAGGACTAGGTGATGATACCATGATATTTATCAAAAAATAAGCTAAAGTTATAATTCTTAATAGGTGAAAATTTATGAGAAATAGTAATAGATCGAGGGAATGATGGATTACCATATTCAATACAAGTAGTTTCTTTGATAAGCATAAAATTGTCATCTTAGAAGTGGTATGGTGCATTTGGTAAAGAATAAATTGGATTAGCTTTAGGGTTTATACTAGAAATGATGTTGTTGAAACAAGGGGATTTTTTTTTGAAATTCCCAAGTTTGTGATATTGTCGAGGAAGTTGAGGTTCTTAGGCATGAAGTAATTAAAGAATAGATTCATTGCTAGGCAAAGTGGGAAGAAAACCATAATACTCAACATCTACTTCAATATCAATAATTTTATTACCATGGCAATCATAGTCAAAATGTATATGATAGACATATATGGCCTTGGCATCTAATGTAATTTTGGGAGTAGAAGGAGTAGATAAATCAAAAGTGATTGTTATATCATTAGTTTCTTTGACACGGGAAGAATAATATGTAATGATAGGGTCTATAGGTGGTAAAGAAGATGAAGGAATATCCAAAGGTTTGGAAGGTAAGAGTTTTTCTACCACCTAAGGAGTATCAAGAAGTGGAGAATCAATAGGAGGCAAATGACCTTCAGGATTAGAATCTATAGAAATGGTGTGAACATCCTAGTTGAAAGCATGTATTTGACCTAAGGTTTTTTGATAATGTTGAACATACAAGTCTTGAGATTGAGCTTGGGCCATGATGCATTTATCATCATAGGTTCGAGAAATGGTACATGCTTGAGATTCATGGGGAGTTTCAAAATTTGAAATTCTAATATTACTAAACTTTTGTGGAGACATGATTAGAGGGTCTTGAAATAATTTGGCCACCACATAGTCATTACAGGTGAAATCATCTTCTGGTAAAGAAGGTTCCTAAACATTACATGGAGGGGAAAAATTAGTGATCTCATTAATGAGAGGTATAGTGCGATCATGAGGTAATAAAGGAGGAATCCACACTGATATATAGGGAGGTATCTTAGTAGTGTTATAAGTATTTTGCAATTCATTAGGTTTATCATAATTCAAATTAGTGAGAGTGACTTTTAAGTCTAGATTGATGTTGATGAACTCAAGTAAGGGAACATTATTGATGGTAGGAATGGTAAAGATGCAATATTGAGATTTTGGATTAGGAAGTTGAATAATCCAAGGGTTTGGACCAGCTTCATGTTTATAATGTTTGCTATTATGAAGGAATTTAATGTATTAGCTACTAAAAGAAGTGATGGTCCTAATTCTATGGGTTTAAGGGTGATCAAGGAGAATGTTATAAGATAGAGGCAAATCAAGGACCATAAGTTTAATTTGTATAGTCTTAGGTCCAACTGTTGGAGGAAGCCAAATACAACCAAGTGGCTTTTGATTAGTTTTATCAAATCCACAATAGGTAAGGTGGGTTTTCTTGAGATGATCTTTATTATAACCAAGTTGTTGGATAAGCCAAAAAGATGTCACATTAATACTAGACTCTTCGTCAACTAAATCTTTATGGATAAGGGTAGTGTTAATAGTTATTTTAATGAATAGTGGTGGATCGTCAGCATGAAAAACGATCTCATCATTAATCATGTCTTCTTAAATAAATTTAATTGATGGTTTAGAATAAGAACACATAGATTTGATGGTATGCATGTTTATAGGTTGAGGCTCAATAGAGGATGGTTCTTCATCTAGAGAAGATGGATCTTCAATTTCTTGTAATTGTTGCATAAGGAACTTATGATGATAATAGGAAGTATGAACTAACTCCATAAGTGGAATCTTTCAAGGCATGGAGTTATATTCTTCAAGAAAGTTCTAATGGGATTTAGAACAAGAACTAGTGTGAGTTATAGAAGTAAGGTAGATTTTAAAGTAATGGAAGTTGTTGGGAGTTTAGAAGAATGAAGTGGTTCTTTATGGGCTTCTAAATTTAAATTAGTGGTTGTAGTATCTTTGATAAGTTATTCTTCCAAATATGGTTTCTTCGATTTTTTGATAGGATCTTTGTGAAGTGGTTTACGATAATAATTGATGTTATCTATGTTAACATATTGATAATTATTGTAATATTGGTCCTAATCAACATCAATAGCATAAATATCCTTGATAATTTGATTATTATATGTGGAAAAATATTTTGGTTTATCAGAAGAAAAAGCTTTGGAAGATAATCATTTTAGAGAAGTGGTGTTGTACTCTTGATGACAAAGTTGAATCATGGCTTCATGATTGAAGGAATCACCGAGCATGTAGGGAATGAAGCACTTAGTAATCCCTCAACAAGTTTCATGAGAGTGACCAATGCCGATGTGGAACCAACAAAATTAATTAGGGTCATACCATTTAAGAGGGTTAATAGGATAAGTAAAAGGTTTAGATGGTGATAAGAATTGTTTAATTTGAGACACAGTGAGTTATATGTGAGAAGATGGGGGAGTGTTAGTTTTGGAAACTCTTAGTTTGGTTTGAGGAATATTGTTGGTGATATCATTGGTAGAATTTTGGAAATATCCTTTTAGGAATTTGGGATTAGGTTTGAATTTATTCATGAGGAATTCTTTGTTAGGAACCCGTGGAAGCACAATTGATTACTTTTATTATAAGCAATCAAACACAGAATTATACCAGAATGATTAAGTAATTAGAAAATTGAAATAGCAAAGAATTTGAGAGATAATACACAATCTTATATTAAATAATCTTTAGAATAAAATACAATAAAGAAGATGCCACTTCTTCCTCCACCTCTAAGGCTTGCCACACCTCAAGGACTTCTTCCCTCTCTCTCTTTCTCAACCACAACTAACTCAATAACCTGAGTTGTTATCCCCTCCTTGATAGCTTCAACTGATCTCCTTGACCTTACACCTTGAAGATCTCCTTGACCTTGCTTTCTTGCTTCAATGCTTTACTTGCCTTAATTACAATACATGCCCATGGGTCTCTTAAATAGGATCCCATGCATACAATAATTAGACTTCTAATTACAATAATTAGAAACATAGACTCAAGACTTAAATTAGTCTTCAACATGCAAACACTCTCAGACCTCTTAAATTAGATGAGTCTAATTCTAGAAATGCAATCTGGAAACACATGCAGAAGCATGCACACGCACAGGTGATCGACATCAATTTTTGTCAGTCTGCTCCTGACCGACGTCAGTAGATCCTTGGTCCCTGCCTAACTGACGTCGGCAGTATTTCCAATGTCAATTACTGTCTAAACCCAATAACTACTTGATTAGCCCTTGGTGAAGATTTTATCTCCACAACTCAACAATCTCCAACTTGGAGATAAACAACTACACCTGAACAACATCCTCCACTAACCATCTGACACCTCCATCTTCAAGCTCAATTTTGAAGACCATCCACCACACATCCTGTGATGCTATACCTGTCATCGAAGTCCCCTACCACATCTAAACTTTCTGACAACTCCCACTGCTTGGGAAAAACTCAGGTCTATACCAGACCTTATGTGATTTTGAACACTGTTCTAAGCTCAGCTTGAACTATCTAGCCATAGGTGTGCATACCGATTCTGCATCCTACATCTTGAACCCCACCAACACCTTCTTCACATCAGCTTCCACTGGAGATCAACCTATGATCTTCCATGTCTCTTATGCCAAAGAATTTTGCTGCTCCAAATTCTTCATAACATACCTCTAAACTAACTTTACCTTTAGCTCAAAAAACTCCCTGTATGTGCGACCCTGCAACAAGCAACCACACAACAGTAACAAGATAATGTCGTGACTCATCATCCACTTGGTAAAGAAAACCATAGTAGTTACACTGACGTTGACTAAATCCATGCTTTGTCATCCCCCTGTCAAACCTATACCACTGTCTTGCAGCTTCCTCAAGACCTTATACATTGGCCCTCCATCTCACGTATCCATTTCCACTCTTCTTCATCCTGAACATCCATTTATCTCTCAGTGTTTTCTTCCAGCTGACAACTCCACCCAACAACTCCTGTTTGGTTCTTGTCCAAGGAATCACATTCCTCATCCATGCCAAGCTCCCACTATTTCCTAGATCTACCTATTTTGCTTCTTTAATGACTTCCTAATTCTTGACCATCAGTGAGCAACAAGTAGTGTAAAGAAGGGAAATGATGAATTTAAGGCTTACTTACCCTTTCAGTCCTCCATATGGGTGTTTGAGACTCCTTGATAGCTTGCTGTCTACCTAAAATCCATCTCAGTGACCGATGTTGGTCACATCTTAGTCTGCACCCGACTGATGTCAGTTCCATGTGACTGACTCATCACTGATGTCAGTTCTCCCTGACCGACACTAATGTTTATATGTCTGGAGTCACTGATGTTGGGCTTCACCCAGCCGATGTTGGTCCCTGTCTGGATGCCAACGTTGATCTTCTAACCGACATTGGTCTCTATGTTTTTCATGTGAGTGATGACTTCTACCCACGAGCTCATCTTGGATCAAAACCCTATCCATACTGCCTTACTCAGAATTATTCAGCCCCTGTGACTGATCTCTATCCATCATCTCCTCCATAAACACCAAGGCTTCCCTGTTCATGTCAAAAGCATCAAATTTCCTTTTCCTACACTAAACTTGATCTATGCCCTCTGAATTTGAACTCATACCCTTTGACTCAAGAACATGCATCTCCTTATTCATGTGACCAAGCCTATTAAGCCACATCTCCAAATCTATAGCTAAAGTAGATAAACCAGAAGGAGAATTAGTAATACAAGTAGATAGATAAAGTGTACCTACTTTCTTACCTCTTGTTAAAACAAGTGCACCCTTGGAAACCTTCTAATAATCCGCTATGAGGGTTACTGTGCATCCCTCATCACCCAACTTCCCTACAGAAACCAAACTCTGCTTCAGGACTGGGACATGCATAACCTCCTTCAACACCAATGTGTTCCCTATCTGTAATTCCAGCTGCACTTTCCCTTTGCCAACCATTTGACAAGGCATACCATCCCCTAAGTAAAGTACTCCAAAGTCTCCCTCGACATACTCATGGAACAAATCTCTATTTGGGGATGCATGAAAAGAAGAACCAGAATCTAAAACCCATGATCCTAGCTGTCTATCCAAAGAAAGAATGAGAGTGTCTTGTGCCACAATACCTGCATCTCTTGCTTCTTCATTACCTTCATGTTGATTTTATTTACCCCTCAACCAACAGTCTTTCTTTGTGTGTCCTTTCTTTCCACAAAACCAACAAATAATACCTCTGGATTCGGATCTCCTTCCCATTTGTGACTTTGATTTTCCTTGCTCAACCTTCTCTCTTTGCCTTTCCCTGCTTTCAGCACTTAGAGCATTCCCTGATGATGATTCACCTGTGCTTTTCCTGTGAATTTCTTCATTCAAGATTACACTAACAACATCATGTACTTTTAAAATATTTGAAACAAATGCAGTATTACTAACTGCCATTACCAAGCTGTGTCAGCTTTTTGGTAAAGAGCATAAAATTAATAGAGCTTTAATTTCATCATCAAACACTATTTTGACTAAATTTAATTGATTTACCAAACCATAGAAATCACTAATATGAGTATACACTGATCCACCTTCCTGCATTTGCAAAGTAAATAGCTGCTTCATAAGAAATACCTTATTCGAAGCAGAGGGCTTTTCATATAGATTTGCCAAAGATTTTGTCAACTCTTCCATTGTCTTAGACTATGATAAGTTCGAAATCACAGATGATGCAAGGCTCAACCTTATGGATCCTAGAGCCTTCCGATCAAGAACATTCCATTCTTCATCCTTCATGTCTGTGGGCTTGCATGCAACTCCACCCAACGGTAAGTACAAATCTTTCTGATACGGATAATCTTCTATCTGCATCCTCCAATGTTGATAATTCTTGCTGTTAAACTTCTCCATTCGTAGTCTACTTTCTTTTGCCATTGTTGTACTCCCACTCAATCAAAAACCCTTGAGAATGACCTGTAATCAAACAATAACCTGCTCCCTGCAACCTTAGCTCTGATACCAACTGTTAAGAACTTGTGGAAGCACAATTGATTACTTTTATTATAAGCAATTAAACATGGAATTATACCAGAATGATTAAGTAACTAGAAACTTGAAACAACAAAGAATTTGAGAGACAATACACAATCTTGTATTAAATAATCTTCATAAGAAAATACAATAAAGAAGATGCCACTTCTTCCTCCACCTCTAAGGCTTGCCACACCTCAAGGACTTCTTCCCTCTCTCTCTTGCTCAACCACAACTAACTCAACAACCTAAGTTTTTATCCCCTCCTTGATAGCTTCAGCTGATCTCCTTGACCTTACACCTTACAGATCTCCTTGACCTTGCTTTCTTGCTTCAATGCTTTACTTGCCTTAATTACAATACATGCCCATGGGTCTCTTAAATAGGATCCCATGCATACAATAACTAGAAACACAGACTCAAGACTTAAATTAGTATTCAACATGCAAACACTTTTGGACCTCTTAAATTAGATGAGTCTAATTCTAGAAATGCATTCTGGAAACACATGCAAAAGTATGCACATGCACAGGTGACCGATTTTAGTTGCTGTTAGTCTGCTCCTGACTGACGTCGGCTGATCCTTGGTCCCTACCTGACTGACATCGATAGTATTGCTGATGTCAGTTACTGTCTGAACCCAGTAACTCCCTGATTAGCCCTTAGTGAAGCTTTTAGCTCCACAACTCAATATTCTTGACGTTTAGTTTGGTTAAGAACATCATTAAGTGTTTGAAGATCAAAATTTTGAACCTTATATTAAAGCAAAGGAGTTAAATAAGTTATAAAGAGTTTAAACAAATTATCATCAGTTATGTTATGGTCAAATTTATGGGCCAGATTTTTCCATCATGTCATAAAACTATGAGTTGATTTGGTGGGAGATTGCTTAGCATTGATGAAATGGCTAAGACAATTTTTGAGAAGATCATTATGTTGAAACTCTTTGACTAAAGGATTGACTAAATTGTCAACTTTCCAAATGGAATGTTAGGGAAGTTGGTTGTACCATTCCAATAAATCATTATTGAAGGTTTTAACTAGGATTTTAGTTTTGGTGAAAGTATTAGTTTGGATCCACTCTTTATAAAGATCGATAAAGGCTTTGAGAAAGGATGCAGGGTCTTTAGTACCATCATACTTGATAGTTAGAGATATATTACCAATATAAATCGACACAATGAAAGGAGCTAAAGACTCATTTTGGATGTTTTGAAGCATTTTGTTATTCATAATAGGTTGAGGAATAACATTTCCTACGGCATCTGTAAGAGGTGGAGGAATAAAATTTGGATTGGCTTAAGGATTAAGAACCAGAGGTTAATTATCCATATTGATCAAAAGATGTAGTAAACTCATTATTTGAGAGGTTTTAGAAGTTTACATTATGTTCATTTTTTGTATGACTTGTGTAAGAAGTTTAGTCATATCAATTGGTGGGTTGGTGTTTGTAGGAGAAATCCTCAAAATGGTATTAAGGGGAGGGTTATTGGAAGATGGATTATTAGTGGGATTATTGGATAGACTTGTGTCAATTGCTTCCAAATTATGTTAAAAATAATGAAATGATAATTGTAATGATAAGTACAAAAAGGATCGGATCCACCCACTACATCTTGGGGTGTGATTTGAACCATGTCATAATCCACAAATAAAGGAGGGGAAGAGGTGCTCCAAGAGTGAGGGTTCTCTTGGGATAAAAAGAGAGGGAGAAATGAATATCCCATATAGTGTCTAAATGGATTTAAGTTTTCCAAGAAGATTATAATAGGGGACTTCATGATGATTTTAGGAAATGAAAAGAATGCTAAGGAAAGAAAAGAAATAGACCACTAAGTCTAATAGACAGGATATCAATAAGAGTACAGAGTCGACTAGGTCGACATAGTAATGGAATATAGGAAAAACATAGTCTGATAAGGATACAAGGTCGACCAAGTAGACCTAGTACTATAACTTGATTATTCAAAAGGGATACAAATTTGACTAGGTCGACTTAGTATTGCAAGAAAGGAAAAAGATAGTATGTAAGAGACTGTGTTGAACAGAATGATAGTGTATTAAAAATAGAAAAATATTTTGCAATGTAACTTGAAATAAGAAATGAAATAAAATACAAAAGTAATTGGATCAAAGAGAATGATCCAATTGAATCAAACAACACATAACCTTGCACAAACATTGGCCAATGGAAGTTTTAACATACAATAAGTAAAGAACAAACAATAAATAGAAAATTAAATGCTAGCTAGGTGGTCATCCTGAATGTTGTTAGATTATTATAAAGTGTTAATTTAAGTGTGAGAGGGAAGTTGGCTGAAACTAGGAAACAAAAAAGCAATCTATGAATGGTTTCAAGGTGTTTAGGCTAAAATAGTATTGTGTTGGCAATGGTATTGGTTTAGTATTGGGGCCTCCCCCTTACTTTACAATCCCATAGTGATAAGGGTGTCAGGTGATTTACCAATATATACCATTAACCACATATTTATACTTGGACAAAATACTAAGTTGGCTTCCCCCTTGGTGATTAAATCCATGTAGGTAGGCCTTGGGTAGACAAATTTTTAAATGCATTTTGAAATTATGTGATTTGATAGTGTGTGCAAGAAAGATAAAAAGAGTGAGACTAAATATTATATTGAAAAACCACTTAATTAGACTATGTGACCTACTCTAAGCATAAAAACAATTGAAAATGAAAGTGTGAGCTAATTACTAGCATATAGTTATTAATTACCAACTTAAGAATGATAAAGATTTGGTTTAGATGATAGTGTATGTAAACATTATAGAACATATTTGATAGGTTCACTAATATATTATATAAATAGGAGTATTTAAGAACTAATTTGACCAAGTCAACCTAGTATTTCAAACAGAAGACAAACTATAGAACTAGGTTAACTAGGTCGACCTAGTTTATTATAGGATTATAGTTTTAAAGACTAAAAACTTTGAAAAATAGAACTATGAGGAATAATTGAATTAAAAGAGAGAGAAAGGAAGGAACCTTGGTGGGTTGGAAGATGCTAATAATTATGAAATTTATGTTGAAGTGTTTTGAATGTTTCTTTCAAGTTTTGCCAACTGGGTCAACTGGGTCGACTTAGTTCTATAATCCCCTATTTTTAAAATCCTGTTAAGATGATTGAGTTGACTTGATGGACCTGATTTGTTATATATAAGTTGATTTAGATACTAAGTCAACCTACACAACTTAGTTTACTTTTTTGGAGCTGAATAAAAGACTCAGTTGAACTATTCAACATAGTTTGTTATTTAGAAGTGAATAAGATTACTGTGTCAACCTATTCAATCTAACGACTTATATTTGATGAAGACCTACATATAAATAATAGATTCATTTTGATACGACTGTGTGTTAAACATGTACACATAAGTTACAAATTATACCATCCTGGTTGACCTAGTATCACAAATATAAAAATAATAATAAAATGATATAAATGAAAAGTGTGAAAGAAAACCTGCAAGGGTTAGATTCACATTAGGCTCACTAGAATGTATGTAATAAAAAATACATCAAATCAACAAATCAATCCTATCTCAGAGAGATGGAGCCTACTTACACTTCTAATTGGGGATACATTAGGTAATCAAGAACATGACTAATATGGATCTAATAGACCTGATTAGGGGATATTTAATCACAAGTAATATCACTAAGAAGGGTCCCAAAGCCTCTAGTCAAGATAAATCTTGCAATAACCTTAACTAAGTCTTATGTTTTCATATTCACTATACTAATAACCAGTAAAGTAAATAAAACTAGTCTAGTGCTCACTAAATTTTGTGTCACATAGTGGGGGTTAGTAAACAAATAAAATTAAACATGCATAAGAGAATCCTAATTAATTTATGTATAGACAAAACCTTAATGCACAAAGAGGAAGAGTAATATTATTCAAAATACATTACTTATGGTACTTCTATATACTAAAGAGAGGAGTAAAGTTAGAGATATTTAGATAAAATATGAACCCGTCTAGACTCAATCTCTCTCTTAGCCAAAGGTTCTTCGCAAGAGGTTTTTGTGGTTTGTAAGGATCACTAAGAAAGGTCAAAGCATCCAAGACTTCTCCATAAGACTAGATTCTCTTCCAAGTATAAACCCTAAGATAACACACCTATATTAGAGTGGTGGAAGAATAAATTGTAAAGAAGTGCAAATGAGTAATAAATCTTGATGTCTCCCAAATAATGGAAAAATAGATGCGTTTATATAGACAAATTTATCCCTAAAACCTTTTGAAAGTTTTAGCTAACAAGTTCAACCTAATCAACCTAGTATCATTGTTGATAAAATTTCATTAGGTTACAGACTAGGTTGGCCAAGATCCAACCTATAACCTAAATAATTTTTCCAATAATAGTACAAGGTCGACATAGTTGACATAGTAATGTAAATTATCAACAAAGGTTTTAGGTTAGGAAAAGGGACAATGAAGGTGGTAAATGACTGAAGGAGTATAAAAATTAGGAGTCAAAGCTTATGGAAATGTTTTTAGGAGTTGGTTGGATTGATATTAAGTGTCAAAAGGGACAATAATCATATAAATCACCAATGTTTTGCCCACCCCTTTCCTGATGCACCCCTTATGGCATGCACTTAGAGATATTGAGACTCAATGGGTTCTTGCAAGATATAAAGCATAAGTAATTGATAAAGTTTGAAAATATTATGAATATACACACTCTATCATTAAATTGATCTTTTATTTATTTACTATAGTCAAAAAATTTGATCAACAAACCAATAACCATATGCACATCTTGTTTTAGTCCTTTGCAAGTATATTTGCCAAAGTGGACAGATGAAACTTGGTAATATATAGTTGTGACTTCACATTTAAACTTTTCTAGAGGGGGAATATCCACTTCAACATAACTCTCACCCTGATCATGCCTAAAAATATGAAAATCCTTTTTTGGTTTCTTTTCAACTCAAGGATTTAAGTCAATTTGTAGTGGTGGAATCATGTTTTTCATATTTTACCAATTTAATCGACCATTGGGATGCTCTAGTATCAATTTTTTTAAATAATAATGATGATTTTATTTATGCATTTCCTTGAATAAGAGCCCAATCTATTATAGGCTCCATTATCTATTCTATTTGTGGAAGATGTATATCTTCTTTCTCTAAAGCCTTTTGGGTGTCTATCTCCTTTTTTTAATGATAGGTGAGTATTCCACCACTTTAGAAGAATATTATTCTATCTTTGGAATAGACTTTCCTTATTTAATAATAGATTCAATGGCATATTTGGATATGGCCCAAGAAGGAGCCTCTTGTAGTTCAACATAAGGGAGAGGAAACACTATTGTTGAAGATGATCCCTTAGGGTTGAAAAATGGATGATCTATAGTCATAAACTATAATGTAGTGTTCTCGATCAACCCTTGTGAATGAACCACCTTTTTATATGTTTCACTCAACATAACTAATACCCAGGAGTACCCTTCCAACATATTGGCTTCTTTATTTTGAACTTAAAAGGCCTCTTTCAGGTTGAGGTGAAGGTTCCTCTATATCCTTTATTGTAACAATATCTACTACAGTTATAAAAGGTGTCCCTTGATCTTCCCTTTCCTTTTAATTTATTCGATCATGTAGAGGTATATCCATAGATTTCAAAGGTGGAATAATTCTAGCATATTGTACATCTACCCCTTTGATTATGATCCATACCATAGTTCTCCTAAACATTCTTTGAATCCATCTCTCCAAAGATGTTATCTCCACTTGAATCTAGCTAACCCTAGGGAGAGGTGTTGTCTTGATGCCATATGAAAATTAATTTTCATCTACCACTTAACCATCATCTTCAATATAAAAATATTTAGGGATATCCACAATACTATACTTAGTCACTTGTTCCAACATGATGCAGTATAATTAAAGAGTCTAGATTCTTTTTTATCATCATAATCTATCCAAAAATATTGATTATAAGGAACATGTTTAAATGAAGCACTGAAAATGCCTTCTATCATTCCACTTATATCAATGAGGGATGATTGTGAAATTGTCATAGTGTGACATATGCCTTATCTGATTTAATGGATTTAGATTTATGCAATGTGTGTCAAAGTGTACCTACCAATACTCATAAGGAATCAGATCCTAGTAGACTTATGTTTCGAAGCCAAAAATGTTTGCATCTACATCAGTTATCACACTAGTTACATGAGTGTCCATCTATAGTAAACAAACTTTGGAAGCACATATGGAGTATAATCACAACTACAAACCTTGATATAGGAGAAGGTGCGAAATTTTATAAACCAACCACCCATCGAAAAAGTTATATGATATTAACAATTGAAAAATGTTTATTGTAAGGATCTAATTTGAACATTTGAATGATGAAATGAAGAAAAAAATCATTAACTCTACAAAAATGTTTGGCTCTTTCTTTCAATGTCAACTATGGGTAATACACATGTTTATGATAGACAAACATTAGGATTATTATGGTTAACCCACTATATAATCATCTTCATACAATTTCATAAACAAGGTAAGACATCATATAGAATTTGTGAGTAGTTATCACCTCACACAATTGCTTGTGCATCAAATCACTAATCAACTCAAACCAATTGATATAATGCTTGTTAAAATGAACTATTTAGATATATTGAAACATCCACTCATTATAATCCATTATTGTGGGATTGCCTACCATTCTATTTAGGAGAGTGATAATTTCATTAATTTCAAGATTAAACTCATATTAGGCAATCACGTTAGGAACCCTAGTCACTAAGGGTTTAGGTTTAACAAGCTAATGCTTATTCAAGGACCTAAGACAATCAACTTTATTTTATTCATGAACCTATTGAGATGTCTATGGAGTGATTTCTAAAAATACCTCATGGTCTATAATCTTTAACATTTCTTTAATGGATTTAGGTTTGAGTTATAAGATGACCCCTTATTTAGGAGTAAGAACTTCCCTCTCAACCCTATCATTGAGAATTACATATAAATTACAAACATCATAGCTTGAGGAAGGATAATGTCATAAATTATTTGCATCCAATCATTTTTGAAAGAAGTATTTATCCTCTTCCTAAAGTCTTCCATGTCAATATAACCTAGGTCTATGTTGGTGACTTGATTGATGTTATAATCAATAGTGAAAGGGGGAGTCACCCATTGGAATTGGTATTTCATTTTATTAGACTTTTCTTTTCCTTTGCTCTTAGGTGTTCCAGACATCTATTGCTTGACACAGGGATGAGAGAGTGGTAAGTAGGGAAGTGAGGTGTTAGTGAGAACATGAAAATGTAAAAAAGAGAGGTGGAAAGAGGGGAGGCAAAAGTAAGGGACTACAATGTTGTCAGATAGTTCTAATGTTGGGGTTTTGAGCTTATAACATAATTTGTAAACTATGCTATAGGGAGGAGAGGAAAATCCAATGCGTCAAAAAAGAAAAGACTAACATTTAGTAAAAAAACCTCAATGAATGATTGAATCATAGGTACAAGATATGGGATATCAACAAAAGGAATCAAATAAATTTCAAGAAATAAATAGAAGAAATGTACCACCTATTTAAAACCCTAAAAAATATCTCCAAATCCTAGGTGCACCCACTATAAAGAATCTCAAAAAAACTTGAGTAAAACAACCTCCAAATGCCAAGGAAATATTACAACCCCCTAAATTATGAGGAAAGACAAATGCAAAGCTTCAAAACTAATGTTTGAATGGTGTCAAGTGATAAAGAGAGATACATTAAATAGTGAGGTTTAAGGAGACCCCCACAGATGTAGATCACATCCCTCATTAATGAGGTTTGAGGTAGGGTAATATGGATGCATTACAATCATTGATCATTACAACTGTCAAGTTCTGATAATTGTGTTGTAGCCATTAGGATTTGATGACTATATTTTAGCCAAAAAAGTTCCAACAATTTCATTACATCCATCAAGTTATGATGACTACATTATAGCTTTCACATTTTGATGACTGCATTGCAGTTGTTAGGATCTGATGACTGTATTGTAGCCATCAAGTTGCATTGACTACACTATAATCTTAGATTCCTGATTCCAATGTATAAAAAGTGGCTAGGTCTTTGATAACATTCTCTTTTCAAAATTTCCCTCTTTTAACTTTATTTTCAAGATAATCTGATTGGGGTACTCTAAATTTCATAGGCAGATGAAATTTAGGGGAAAACATATATGCAAGCATAACTCATAGAGTTAACCAATTGCATGGATTGATGATGTGATGATCATGTTGTTGGATGATTATATAACTGATCAATGACCTCTCAAAGAGTGAATAAGTTAGAAAACATGGGAACATGAGGATTCCCCTAGTGGTAATGGATTGATACTCTTGCTATAATCAAATTAGGTTGGATTGGATTGGATTGGTTGGATATGGATTAGTGGAGATTGGATTTGATATGATGAGATTGGATTCTATAGGATGAGATGACTAGGAAGTATGGTTCATGTGATTCTACACATGTAGGAAGTTCAAGTGGAGGGTTATATGTGGATTATTTGTTAGACTAAAGTTATGGTGATGATGGATATTGGTGTTGAGGAACATGATGTCAATTTTTCATGAATTTTGATTGTTTAAGAAATGTTATTTTTGAGGTAGCATGCAAAAAGATGAAATATGATATAAACCACCATGATGCCATTGTTTCTATATGCCATATGATTGACTTAGACACAACATACAAGAAAACACACAAATAAAAAAGCAAATGAACAAAACACAAACAAGCAAAAAAAACATATGCCTTCTATTGCTTTTGATTATATCATTTTTTTCTACATATTTTTATTATTTTTGGATTATATGATTTTATATTATCTTTTTTATTTTTATAATTTTATATACAAAGGCCACTAGAAAAGGGAAATCAAGTTCTGGTAGTGGGGATAGAATTGGTGTGGGATGAATGAATTGATGAAAGGGAGTCAGGATGATGTTCAATGATGATGATAGAGAAATCAGAGATGATTAGGGATGCATACATATGGATTAGGATGTGAAGATGAAAATGAAGATGAAGATGGATATGATTTATAAGGACCATGTTGCATAATAATATAGTGGAAGTCATCAAAGTATCATTCGAAAGATATACCAAGATGTTTTTCATATAAGTCCATAAACTTCTTCTATTTCATCATCAAGTTCAAAGTAGGGGAAAACATGGGCATGATAGGTTGATAGAGGATGGATAAGATAATTACGGATGGATGAAGTTGATTTTTGCCCAAGTGTAGTGTATTTATTGATAATTATTTATGCACGATGCCAAAAACTAGTTTTCATCATGGTACTTGCCCAAGGTACCATAGAAGTGGTTTTCACCTATGGATGATTATTTATCTTTCTCATTTTTTTAAAAGACTATGATCCTTTAAACTTAATTTTTTAAAATTCAATCTACAATCAACTATTATACTGATCTGAATTATAGTTGTTCTATGACCATGTCATTGATGTATTCTCCTTAGATTTTGCCATTGACTTCTTTAATTATCGATTAAGATTCTTACGAACACCTTAACTAGGTTATGTCATGGCCCTTATGATAGGGGGTGTCACCAAGGAAGGTGATGTGGGATGTGCATTAAATGAGGGATCATATTAGATTTTGTGAAGAATTTATATGGATGACATGACCATGGAGGTGAGGGAAAATTTCAATAGGCCATGGGAAATTGGGAACAATAGTCTCACACACCACATCATATTTTTATTTTTGAGTGAGTGTTCCATACAACATGACTTTATGTGTTATGGGGTCAAAGACATGAAAATTAATTTAGGATAACCAATAGAGATTTATACTCCTTAGGCCTAATAGTTGTTACAAGATAAATTATTTTAGGAGTATCCGTTGTTCTGATGTTAATTTCAATGATGTCTTCATACTAAAACTATGCCCTTAGAGGGATAAGGCTGAGTTCCTAATTTTTAATATGATTTTGATTATGATTATCTGATAGGGCCTAATGAGGTTTTCACTAAAGGATGTTGATTTTTGATTTATTTGATTATTAGATTTGATTTGATTAAGAAAATATTCACATTCCCTTAGATGTGTTGATGTATCATTGATGGTTTTATAATATTTTATAATATGGAGGTCATCTTTAAATCCCATGAATGGTGTGATTTCTTTGTCATTCCAAAAGAGGTCTGATGATACATGATTATGTTGGTCGCATATGATAGGTGAAATATTTTTGATGGAAAGATGAATGGTAGGGATAATGTTGTTGTTGAAATAACTGGTGGTGGCAAGATACTTGTAGAGCCTATGAGGGGACCCTATTTTGATAATGGTGGAAACATCCTCAACAATCAGATAAGTGTTTATGATATTATTTTGACAAGTAAGAGGTTTTTAACTAATGTCATAATATGCTCGATTGGCATCCACATGGATTTGTTCTAGGATTCCTTGTTCATGAAGAGAAAATCCTTTACCTTCATAGGTTCTCATGATTTGATAGATTTTTTAGTGACAAGATACTACTTGATTTAAAAATATGAGGGTAGGCCATCACTGTTTATGAACGATTATCGATGGTTTTAATTTTGCTTCTACTAGGAAGCTAGATTTGATAAATGATACTGACCCAAAAAGATAAGATGTAGATTATGCTTTCCTATTAGGTTTGCTATGGCTCGTAGATGAAGCCACGTGAAGGTCATTTTAGATTTTTTTGTCTACAAGTACATTTGTAACTTTAGGTTTGGTGATGGAATCTTTGATATGTGAGATAAGATGGGATGATGTGTCAATATATGGGATGTCATGTTGGGCAAAAGAGGGATGGTAAAATATTTATAGAAGGTCAAATTGGTCAAATATTTGGAGTAGGTCATGAGGATAAAAAATGGCCTGGCCCAAGATGGGTTGGTCAAAGATGTTTTAAACAAAAATGGGTTAGTAAAATATTGGTCAAACATTTGTGGGCTTGTCAAATAAAGGTTTGTCAATGATGGGTGGACCCACGTAAGGCTTGTTAAATATGGTCAGGTCAATGATAAGTTCATGAAAGGTGGACTCATCAAATATCAACTCCTCGAATATGGGTGGAGCAAAAATAGTGAGGAATTGGGATGTTTTTATTTGGTCAATTGTATTTTTTTACCTTGATAATGTTCTAGAAGAGACATATATTGTTGTAGGAAGGGATCTTGGCATATCCCCAATTTTTTATTATTAGACATGGATGCACTTGATTATTCTATAAATGGTGTTATTTGGATTGGTAATGATAGGATACAACTGTATAATGGTGGTTTATGATCTTGATTGGTGGGTTATTGATTTGGAGATGGTTGATCGCATAATTTTCCATTAGATGGTGATTTTTTGTGGGATCAACATTTGTGGGCTTGTTTATTCTCTTATGTCTTCCAAAATTTTAGAAAGTGGAGTTTCAATGATTCAAGAGCCAAATGAGTATAAGATGGTTGTGGGTGTTAAGGTTGATTTTCACATATGTCCTAAATTTATGGAAAGTGTAGCTTGGTATGGGATGTTGGATGGCTTGATTAAGATGGGTTGAAAGTTTGATTGTTGTATTTGGGTAGGATAAGATAGGCTTCATGTCACTCAAGTAATTTATGGATAGTGGATATTTGATTAGGTAATGACAATCTCTATGTGGAAGGAGGGACATAGTAATTTATGTCCTCGACATGTTAGTTAATCTATTGGATTCGATCAAGCATGGTTACATTTTAAGCTTGGGGATTTTAGCTAGTGAATTGTAGGCTATCAACATCATGTAAATGGAATGGTTTTAGTCTGAAAGGATTGTTTTTGCTTTTTCGATGTGACATTGGATCATATTTTATTTAGTTTAAAATAGGTTGTGTATAAAATATATAAACAAGAAAAACATGTAGGCATAACATATGCTAGTGAAGTAGGATTACACCCAACTAGTGGCCCATTGATAGTACCCTAAAAGGTATGAGGTGGGTGATATTTTGGAATGTTGTGTGATTGACACCACTATTCATTTACAGTAAATAGGATCATAATCTAGACTGAGTAAGGCTATCAAGGGTCATCCTCTATGTAATTTATGGTATGTTAAGGAAAAAATCTATGAGATAAGGGATTTGTTGAATTAATGGTTATTGGTGGCATGAAACCTAATCACTTCATGGTATTGGTAAAATAAACAACTACTTATACAATGAAAATGTATTACCCAAGGACTATATATATCCCACTAGAACATAGGTTTTGTCTCTATGTTGGATGATGAAATCCTAGTCGTAAAACCATAAAAGAAAAATAAAGAGGGTATGAGTTGTTTTTTATTCCTAAGTTTATTTAGTAGCACAAGGGAAGAGAAGACATAATTGTGACCTAGTTGAACATAAAATACTTAGAACACTTCTGATCCTAAATTTTGCCTTGTGTTACAAGGGAAGAACATACATGACTTTTGGTCAAAAAAACTAACATAGGCGAAGTCAATTAAAATATATACAAGTAAGATTAATCGATTTAAATTAAATGTTTAAAATTGTGTTGGGTTTGATATTATGCCTTTGAAAATCAAACTTACAATCAAATATGTTAGTAGTTGATTTAGAGTCTTTGAAAAGTAGTAAATATGCAAGAAAAATATTGTTAATAGTTAAAACATGCATACATTATGACTCATAACATAGACATTGTTTATCAAGACATAAACATCATGACATTTGCATAGATATAAATACAACAAATAAAATGCAAATGTTGAATAGTTAGATGTGGATGTTGAATGGTTATATGTAAACTCTGAATGGTTATATACAAACATTGAATGGTTAGATGCAAATTTCAAACAAGATTGACTACAAAGACATGAATAAAATATTGTTTGACTATATTAAGACATTTTTTGACTTTACATAGACACTAGATAGAAAAAAAAATATGAACTGCCTTCCTATGTTCCTAGTCCATTTCAGTCATTTGACATAATCGATCATGCCAAGAAGACTAAAATTTAAATGTCTGAATTTAAATTCCTATAATCCAATCATGAGAAGTTAGATAAGTTAGTTTAGTGGGTGAAGAATAACACTGTCCCTATAGGACAAGATGCTAAGAAGGTAACTCATGATTCCCCAAAGAACATGCCCATTCCAAACAATCTTGTCATTACTCTTCAAGATGCCCCTAGGAAAATAGAGCCTTTCTATATTTCCATATTGATAAATGGTCATAAAATGAGCAATCACATCATAGACTCAAGTGCATTTGATAATGTCATGCCTGCCAAAGTCATAGAATCTCTTGGTCTCACACTAACTAAGACATTTGAGAGGTGTTTCTCCATGGAGAACAAACAAGTAACTCTACTGGGACAAATAAAGGATGCCTAATTTGCATTTGTAGCAATCCCAGATAAAAGAATCAAGATGACAGTTATAGTGGCTGATGTCCCAGCATCCTATGGTATTTTGCTAGGGCAAAATTTTTGTAAGGATGTTGGTGGAGAATTGAGCATGGACCTATCTGAAGCGATGATCTCTATCAAAGTCATCATGCAGAGGTTGCTTCCTAAAAAGGAATCAAAATATGTTGTCATTCAGACATCAACCCTTGAAGCTCAAATTCTATTTGAATCTTCAGGCATGGGTAATTACTTCTAACCATAGAGGATATTCGTGTTTTAGCAGATAAAAATTCTATAGGTGGCGATCCAAAGATGGATTCAAACAATACATCAGAAGAATTGGTAGGGTACAATATAGATGAAAAAGGATCTTCTGCCTCTAATGATGAGAAATCTGAAAGAAGATCAATTATTGATGATGTTTGGATCCTAGAATTCGATGGTAGTAATTTCTCTATCAGCTCAGGTACTAGGATTGTGTTGATATCTCCTCAAGGAGATATTTTTACCTCTTCATACAAGTTGTAATTCAGTAATACTAACAATACTATTGAATATGAATCTCTTCTACTTAGATTGAAAGCCGCTAAAGATAAGGGCGTCAAACTCCTTCATGCCAAAGGAGATGCCAAGTTGGTGGTTTGTCAGGTGAGAAACCTATATCAAATCAAAAATGAGAGATTATGCCACTACCGTAATCTAGTTTGGGATCAAATTGAAAGCTTTGATGTTTTCATCATCTCTACCATACCCAGGGAATTCAATGACTGAGTTTATGCACTAGCTATTTTAGCAACTCTCTTAGTTTCTCACTTAGACTTCAAAGGAAACAAGTACACTATTGAATTGGTATTTTGACCAAGCATACCTGATAATGTCAGTCATTGGTAGGTTTTTAATAATGATAACCAAATCATCACCTTTCTGGGACAAAGAGACAGCTTCAAACACTTGCACTTTGAAGGCAGTAATTCTCAGAAGCTTGAATCAGCTCTTGAAATGAACTCAAATGTAGATGAATAATTCTTGTAACTCAAAGGGAATAAAATTCCCAAAGGACTAGTTTCTCTTGAGAAACTATTTGACAAACATGACTGGTTCATCAAACATCAACAAATGGATTTAAGCTCCTCCCAGGGGTTTGATCAGATAAATTTGGGTACCAAAGAAGATCCCAAAATGGTGAATATTGGGAAGTGTTGTACTCTTAAGGAGAGATTCAAGTTCACTACTCTACTCCACCAATACATGGATGTCTTAGCATACTCCTATGATGATCTGAAGTCACTTAGACCTGAGAAAATTCACCATGAAATTCCTCTCAAGGATAAATCAGTGCCTTACAAGCAAAAATCCCGATAGTATAATCCAAAGATATCAGGTATTATTCTATCTGAGATATAAAAAATATTGAATGCTAGAATCATTTTCCCTCCATCATTCTAAATGGATTGCCAACATAGTCACTGTGAAGGAGAAAAATAGTGAAATTCACATCTGTGTGGATTTCAGGAATCTAAATCAGTCATCTAGTGCTTCAGACAGTGATAGGCTCAGAGATATTATCAATGCTAGATGGCTTCTGAAGATACAATCAAGTTGAATTTAGTGAAGCAGACCAACACAAGACTGCCTTCACCACTCCTTTGGGCACGTTTACATATAGAAGGATGCCTTTTGGCCTAATAAATGTTGGCTCCACCTTTCAGAGAGAAATGGACCTTGCTTTCAAGGATAAAATGGGTAAGTTTATTGTATTTTATCTTGATGACTTGACCATATTTTCTAAGCATCACCCAAATCATATACGCCACTTGAAATAAGTGATGGAACGTTGGTACCAAAATGGTATTTCCTTAAATTCCAAGAAGTCTATTTTTGGAGTAACAAAAGGGAAATTTTTTAGACACATTATGTCTAAAGAAGGCATAAAGATTGACTTAGATAGATTCAAGTCTATCCAAGATCTTACCTTACCTACAAGTAAGACTGTTATTCACTCTTTCTTCAGAAAGGTGAATTTTTTACGAAGGTTCATCCCCACGTTTGTTGAGAAGACTAGACACATTGTGAACATGATGAAGGGAAAGGCCACCTTCAGCTGGACTAAAGAAGGCAAGTCAACATTTGAGGATATCAAGACTAGCATTACCCACTTCCCAATTTTAGTTTGTTTAGACTTCAACAAAGAGTTCATCATATATAGTTATGCTTCTGAACACACGCTTTCAATAATTCTAGTTCAATAGAATAAAGAAGGTATAGATTCTCCCATTTATTTCATGAGCTATCCTCTCAAAGCTCATGAGCTAAAGTACTCGAACATGGAGAAGCATGCTTATGTAGTGGTGAAGGTAGTCAAGCACTTTCGCTTCTACATCTTGAATTCTCACACTACTGCCTTGGTTCCTGATACCACAATTAAATCCATATTGACTCAGTAGGAGTTTGGGACAAAAAGAGGCAATTGAATTTCAAAAATATAAGAGTTTGATAAAGTTATCAAACCAACAAATTTGATACAAGGAAAAGGCCTATGTCAATTAATTGTTGATAACAAACTAGAAGAAACAGAGCATGAAGAAGCAAAAAATAAAGACATGCCAATGGTCCTCTTTGTCTCCACTATGAATGAGTGGTATTCAGGTATTGCTCATTTCCTTACTTATGGTGAATGTCTTTCTCACCTATCTTACAAATAAAGGAGGACTATCAAGTTGAAAGCTGCCAATTTTGTCCTTTGGGACAACAACTTTTACAAGAGGAGCCTTGATGGAGTGTTCCTTCGCTGTGTGGACAAGGAGCAGAAAAACCAACTTTTGAAATTTTTCCATAATCTAGCTTGTGGAGGACATTTTTTTTCTCTTGTAACTACCCTCAAGATTCTACAAGCCAGGTATTATTGGCCAACTCTTCTCCAAGATGCATATAAGTGGGTAAGAAAATGCGAACTGTGCCAATAGTTTATTGGGAGACCCAAGTTAGCCACCCTGCCTCTCAAGCCAGTGGTCATGGAAGACCCATTCCAACAATGGGGAATTGATTTTATTCGAGCTAAAAACCTATCTTCAAGTCCTAGACATGATTATGTCGTTATACTAACTAACTACTTCTCCAAGTGAGTAGAGGCTATCCCAACCAAGCATGCTACTTCAGAAGTAGTGCACAATTTTCTCAAGGAAAATATCATTTCTAAGTTTGGGGTCCCAATTAAAATTGTCATAGATAATGTAACTTGTTTCACTTCCCAAGAGATTACTCAGTTCTATTTTTACTATGGAATCACCCTCTCCCACTCTTCTGAGTAACTAGAACTTGATAACTATCATCAAGAAGCTAGTGGATGACAACCAAAGGACATGGCATAAATCATTGGTTGAGACTTTGTGGGCAGATAGAATTACACCAAAAAGGGCAATTGGTATGTCTCCTTTCCAACTTCTTTATGTTATCAATGCTGAGATACCAATCACCTTAGAATTGTTGGCATTAAAATTGACTAAGGCAATTGAAGATCAGACATATGAAAGCTCCATTGATAAGAGGATTATGTGCTTGACTGAGATGGATGAGCAAAGAACTATGGTGGTGGACCGAATTCCTGTCCATCAAAGTCTGGTGAAGAAGCTCTTTGACCAAAAGGCAAAAAACTATGATTTCTGGGTTGGAGATTAAGTCATGTTGTGGGACAAGAGAAGAGAACCAAAGGGAATGCATGGGAAGTTTGATTCTCTTTGGAGAGGCCTGTTTATTATCCATCAGCTCAATGGTGAAAATAGCTTCTTATTTAAGTATTAAGATGGCACGCTCTTCTCTCTAACTTACAATGGGTAGCATCTGAAACACTTCAATCCATGAAGTATCAGATAAGATCAATTTGTACATATGTATATTTGTATAGTCTTTAGTTCTATTTTTGTGCTTTCATTTTTGTTTTTGTCACCTTTATTTTTGGGTATCATGACTTCATAGCCCAATGGCACACTTCAAGGCACTAGAGATTATGGTTTCTCCTCCCCTCAGCTATTCCAAGATTTCAACTGAAGGAAGTTCCCCAACTGGAGCTCGCTGTTGTCCCCCAAAAATATCAGTCATTTTTTGGACAACATTTGAACTAGTTTGAACTATTTTTAACCCAACAAAACAAAATCCTCTCTCCCCTTCTCAATAATTGTTTTGGACATTCAAATTCTTTGTTATTCAAGCTTTTTCATATTTTTATGGACTCTACAGGCTTGAATCTATGGACTCTGGAGGCTAAAATCTACGGACTCTATAGATATGTTTCTAAGGACTCAACATTCTTGAAATCAATAGGTTCAAAGGCTTCTAAAGGTGAGTTTAATTATAAGAACAAGTTTCCAAAACTTAGTCATTTTCAAGATTGGTTCAATGTCTTGGTTCAACCAAAAGAGTTCATCGACAAACTTCTATGTAGTGTTTGAACAATTAAACCGTTGAACCTTGAACCATTTTTGTTTAATGGGTTCAATGGGTTCAAAGGTTCAACGTCATCAACAAGAGTTAAGGGCATTTGTCAAGGTTTAATGTTCAACTGCTTCAAGTTCAACATCTTGAAAACACTTATCAAAGAGAAGGATTAAACAATTGAACCATTGAACCAAAGTTGGTTCAATAAGTTGGTTCAATTGGTAGGTTCAAAGGGCTACCCCAAAGACAAAGAGAAAAGATTCTTTGTAGAGGGTAGCGAGCCAATCTGAGTGCCCTTACAGAAGGCAACAAGCACAATCGAATAAAGAGAATTCCTTTAGAAAAGTGAACCAAAGACAAATAGCCATTGCAGAGAGCAGGTAAGGAGTAGATGGACCATTTCAAAAGTTTGAAGGATATTTTTGGGCTTGAACATTCATTGTGGAGGGCACAATTTTCTTTCGGGAAAAGAATGCAACAAAATGGTTAAGGCAAGAATCCTTCAAACTTTTTGTCCAAAGGAAAAGTTTGCTAAAATAGAAAACCCATCAAGGAGATAAAACCCTAAAGGTTGCCTAAAAGATCTCAAATGGTAGGTACCCTTGCGGGAGGATCTCACTAGGGAAAGTGGACCATTTTTTAAGACCCCGAAGGGCAAGTTCCCTCTAGGAAAGATCAAACCTCAAGTTGCAATGAAAGCTACCACATGTCCCTCATAACGATGCAGTGAAATTCTCCACGTGTCATCTTCTGTGACAATTTATAGTAATTTTCAAAATAGAAAAATGTGCCACGTGTCATCTACAAAGCTCAATGAAGGCCGCGAAGTGGAAACATCTGCAACTTCTTCCTTTTATTGAGTAAGGACTGTGGTGGGTCTCGGGTGAGTGATTAAACTCGAATAGACAAGCCCATAGTCATCAAATTTAGGGCAACCAAGTAGCCGTTGGCTTTCAAATGATGATGGACCCAAACACATCAAATTTGTGATAGTGAAATAATTGTTGATCCTTGCAGACTTAAGCACAGACCCTGTGAACAAATTTAGTGACTAGCCAAAGAGATATCCTAAAAGCTCAAATCACATAGATAAAGGAAAATTATAGCCAAGAAAGGGGGAACAATGAAGAAGGATCAAAAATATCTGTGCATGGGAGATGTTTCTAGAAGGTAAAGTAACCTAGGATGTGGACATTGGAGAGTGCAAACATTCAATGGTGCGGCCTTTTTTTCTACATTGAAAAAAGTGAAAAACTAGAAATACATTAGGGAAACACATCAGGCATCGCATATTAAAAATTGATGCTTGATTCTAGCATAGCCCATGGATAGAATTTAAAATGCATTGAATTCATCATAAGCCATCATTTTTTTGAGACAAAGTGCCCAAGTCTTTCTTGGAGCACTATATATAGGACTCTCTCCTATTATTTTAAAGGGATCTCAGTCTATGATCAAAAATAAAACTCTACCCAAATTGAAAGGCATTACTGAGACTTTGAGCTCAGATTATTGATCATATTTTGTTATTTGAATAAGAAAACAAGTGACATTTTAGAGTTTGTGCTGGAATAGCTTGGTTGTTGTGGAAATTGTTCTTGTGTCTGTTTCCTTAATACATTTTTTATCCATTTAATTGAATAAGTAGAATTAGTGAAAGTGATCAGGAAGGTGTCCTGAAGCCAGTTGTAGAGAGACTTTGTGTTGCTACAATTGTCTTTAGTTTGTCTATTTTTCTATTGATGTGTAAAAGATCTTGGGATGACTTTGTGCCCTCATTATCCTTCATATTTCACTTTTTGGAAGTTGAGGTGGAGACTTTGTGCCTCATTTCATCCTAATTTGTTACTATACCCTGTTACAGTTACTTGTCATCACTAGAAAGATTCCTTTTGTCTATTGAATAACACTTTTGAAAGAAGAGGAGTGTCTTCTATCATTTCATCAGGATTTCCCCTTTGATTTTTAAAGATCATCTCTAAAAAAAGAGAGATGGATGGTTTATCCTACCCCTGAGTATTATTTTCTGCTTACATATATAGTATATAGTTCCTTCATATTTATAGGGAACCTCCCCTTGATGAGAGGAGAGATTTGTCCCCTTTTGATGTAGTAAACTTGGACATCTAGCTGACTAATCTTCCTTACTATGGTTGACCAGACCTAATTTTCTTATCAGTATGCTGGTGACAAAATATTCACCCAACATTATGTAAATAAGAAAAACATGTAGGCATAACATATGCTAGTGAAGTAGGATTACACCCAACTCGTGGCCCACTGATAGTACCCTGAAAGGTATGAGGTGGGTGATACTTTGAAATGTTGTGTGATTGATACCACTATCCATATAAATTAAAGAGGATCATAATATAGGCTGAACAAGGATATCAAGGGCCATCTTTTATGTAACTTATGGTATGTTGAGGCACAAATCTAAAAGACAAGGGAGTTGTTGAAGGAATGGTTATTTGTGGGATGAAACCGAATCACTTAATGGTGTTGGTAAAATAAACAACCACTTATGCAATGACAACATATTACCCAAGGAATATATATATATCCCACTAGAACATAGGTTTCGTCTCTATGTTGGGTGATGAAATCCCAATAGCAAGACCTTAAAAGAAAAAATAAAGACGGTGCAAGTTTTTTATGATTCCTTAGTTTGTCTGGTAGTATAAGGGAAGAGCATATGTAACTGTGACCTAGCTGAACACAAAATACTTAGTGTCACAAATCTATGAGACAAGGGAGTTGTTGAAGGGATGGGTATTGTTAGGATGAAACCAAATCACTTCATGGTGCTGGTAAAATAAATAACCACTATGAAATGATAGCATCTTACCCAAAGAATATATATAACCCACTAGAACACAGGCTTTATCTCTATGTTGGGTGATGAAATCCCAGTTGGAAGACCTTAGAATAAAAAATAAAGAGGGTGCAAGTTGTTTTTGATTTCTAAGTTTGTCTAGCAGTACAAAGGAAGAGCATATGTAACTGCAACCTAGGTGAACACAAAATACTTAGATCGTTTATGATTCTAAAGTTTGCCTTATGGTATGAGGGAAGAACATACATGACTTTAGGTCTTAAAAAATTACACAGGTAAATCTAATTAAAATATATACAAGCAAGATTAAGTGATTTAGATTAAATGTTTAAATACCTACTAGGTTTGACAATATGCCTTTGAAAATCAAACTTACAATCAAATATGTTAGTAGTTGATTTGACGTCTTTGACAAGAAGTAAATATGCAAGAAAAATGTTGTTAATAGTTAAAACATGCATACATTGTGACTAATAACATATACATTATTCATAAAGACATAGACATCATGACATTTACATAGATATAAAAAAATACAATGTAAATGTTGAATAGTTAGATGTAGACATTGAATGGTTATACGTAAACTCTGAATGGTTATATACAAATTTTGAATGGTTATATGCAAATGTCGAACACAAATAAATACAAATACATGAAGAAAATAGTGTTTGACTATATTTAGACATTTTTTGACTTTACATGGACACTAAATAAAAAATAAAACATTTAAACATAGACACCAGAAGGGTACATGTAGATGTTGAATGGTTAGATAAAGACACTGTTAGTGGTGCAAATGTCTCATCATTTGAATAAAATCTAAAAAAGGATACACCTAAAGGTATAATGGAGATGTTGACTGAACCTATGCAAATGTCAATGTTCTTGAGAATGGAAATGTTGTTACACATAATGGAGATGTTATCACACAAAAAATGGAAATTTAATCTAAAATAACAAAATTTGACTCAAATTGCTCCTAATTAGCCTAAACAACTTGGCTATCCAATCTTAAAACACCTATAAATCAAAATAGAGTAAGGTTTGTGAGTGATTATCCTATCGAGTGTGAAAAATGTATGCACATGCAAATGTTAGAGCAAACACATAAGATAAAAATCCAAAAAAATCAATTGAAATCCTAATATAATAAATGGAATGCACTTTGAATGAGCAAAAGAGATAAATGTATATAACTTCAATTACGATAAATATCTCCCTTGATTTGTCAAATTTTCTCATATTTGAGACTAAATGAGGCTCGTGTAAGCACTTTGATAACATGTCCCGTTGTCAATTGGATGATAAGATTCATAAGTGGATTCATTGATGAGTGATGTTTTATCTTAATATTGGATACATGTAGCTAGCCTCTCTTGGCTTGTTATAAGTGAGGAAGGATGGTTGAATTTATATATTTCTAAGACTGATCTGGACTATTAGATTTGATCCAAGATCAGGGATCAACATTTAGTCATAAATGGGAGGTTGGCTAATAGATAGAGGAGGATGGATGTGAAAGACTTTATTTGAAAAATGGGTTAGATTAGCTAATTTTTTTTGTAATGTCTCCCCCTCACCTTGGATTTGAGGATCAACTTGGGGAATTGGATTGGTGTGATGATATCACTATAATATTGGATGATGTGATAATAGATGAGTGATATGATGATATTTAATTTTATTTATTTATTTAAATATTTGGTGCATGGATTTTATTATTATTAACTAAATAATTATTAAGGATTAATCAGTTGACTAACCCATATGATGATGAGATGGGAATTAGATGGGATTCAATATGTTATTGTGATATCATGATTAATTGATTGGGGATGGTAGTGAATAGGTATAGGTTGATTAGGGATGTCGATGATTGAATTAGGGTTGACTTGGAATGGATAGGGATAGATTAAAGATGAAAAATAAATTATTAGGCATGATTAGGGTTCGTTATTGAATGTAGAATTAGGGTTTAACATATATGAAGTGATTAGGGATGGAATGTTTATAAAATTGTGGTTTGGTATAAAATGTGATGATGAAAGGTTAGCCTTCACATTAAAATGGTATATTTTATGTGTCTACATTAGTTAAAGGACAAAAATTCTCTAAAATAAATATATCCAAACAACCTACTATAGATAAAATGATAGTATTGGAATACCCTATCTTTATGACCAACTGTCGTCTATAAGGTATCGAATTAAACATCATCATTTTTTACTTAAGTTGGCATGGCATCTTGAATATCTAAAATTAAATTTTTTTGGTCTGAATCATCATGAATTTTGAAACATAATCATGTTTAGGATGGAGTTTCATTACATGTAAACTTTTAGCATAGGGTATTATTACATGCCACTTTATAATGAATAATCAAACCTTTAATTTTATAATGAATGACCTAAACATGATTAGATGGATGTCATGTATTTTTTTTAACATTACATATAACTTTATAATGAATGGTTATAAATTGTACATATCATTGACATGTATTATTTGTGTGTTCATGTGCCATCGTATGATTTATTAGAATTTTATGTGATATGTTGTGATGATTAATTCTTATTCAATCACTTATTCTAAAAAGTTTCATATAATTTTTTTATATAAATTAAAAATAATTATTAAGTTTATATATAAACTAATAGCTTTTGGATCCCTCTCAATTATTGGTCCATATCTATTATATATTTTTTACATCTGAACACAACAAAGACTTATAGTGCACTTGTTTTTACAAGCAAGTAATTTCACATTGAAATATATTTATGAATATAATTCTTTCATTTATTTTACATAAATAATAATACTATTAATAAATAATGAATAATAATTATTCATAAAGATCATATTAAAATAATTGTAATAATTAATTATAATAATTGTTAAGATTAATAATAGTTTTGAAAATAATTTTATTTTCTAAATATCCAATAAACAACCTCATAACTCCTCTCCACATACCTACCATTTCATCCTTGTTTATATAGCTTGTTAAAATTTCTCAATTTCCCCACTTTGTTGAGGGCATGGATTTTTTTAATTTCAAATGATTAATTAAAAAATATATTAAATGCTTCAAGAATTTTTTTGGTTGGAGATGGATCAATTTATTTATTTATTTATTCACTAGGGATGCCCCATGTAGTATTAGTTATGTGTCTTTCAAATCACCTCAGTGGTGGTCACCTTCTCAAATATGTGATTATGGTGTTCACAAAAGACATCGCTTGCATAACAGGTGGTAAACTGCCTCCCCACATTCTTGACATGCATCTCCTTCTCATAATTCTCATGGTAGTGGCGAATTTTTTATACAAGACCCTACTAGATGTAGGGCTCAATAGCAAGTAAAATTCTCTTACTTGACTCTCATTATTACCACTACTAGGCAAGACCTAGTTAAAGAAGAAAATAAATATAAATTTAATGATGGGTGGTAGGGAATATATGATATGGTGGATCAACCCACTGATAGTGGCTAGGATTGGGGTGACATACAAGATGAACCTTCATTGCCACCATGTTCCCTATTTATTTATATGTTTTAGTCTCATATCTTTCTACTTTACTATTTCTTAGACTAGTAATTATATTATTTTGGTTATGTTCATCTTTCTTAATAGAAAATATAAATTATTTTTAAAATATTATATTTAAATTTTATGTTAAATTAAGTTAAAGACTATTTATTGATATGATGTTTTGAAATGTAATATTATCTACCCATTTTTTTAAATGAAAATAATGATAATTAAAAATTAATATGCTTTTTAATAAAAAAATAAAGAATGATTAAATTTTGGTTGTGTACAATTTCATTTACATTCAAATCTCGTTGAGGCATGGTACACTAATAATGATCATTGGTGACATAAGTTTCACCCCAAAAAAATACATAACTACTATTTAACACATAATTACTACTATTTTACACATGAGATGCACTCTTTTTAAAAATAGTGATAATATTAATTAAAAATTTATAAGTTGTACTTTTTAATAATATAATCAATGTTTCAATAAGATTATAATATAAAATTATTTTGATTTGATAATAAATAAAATCTTTACGTGGTAAAGGAAGTCGGCATGTCCTTTCACTTATTGACAAAGTATCATCCTTTAAAAAATATTTTATTTATAAAAGCATGTTAAACGATTAGTATAATTGACCATACTTATCAATACACTTTAATGATAATCAAAAAACATGACTTTGACAATAACAAAATCATAACCCTGTAAATTTGTATGAATAGTAAAAGAGGGTTATGAAAAGGGACCCTATCCAATACAAAAATAAAATTCTAACAATCCATCTGGAAGGAACAACAAACAAAAGAATATTGAAATCTATCAAAGATAGCAAAAAAACATCAACAACCAATCTATAGCAAAAGAACAAAGAAACAAAATAAAACTTCGACCCATGCTACACATTTTATATTTGAGATCTAAGGGTCATTCTCAAAGGATCTATTTCTTTCTTTCCTTTAGTTCTCTTTTTTTTACACACAACGGTCCAATATCCACCTCCCTAAAAAATGGTAGAATTGGAATAGAGAAATCCAGTGAGTCATAAGACAGTCCTTTCTTTTTTGAAATCGTTGATTGGATTTTATTTGAATGGGTATGAGCCCTTCCTTGCTTTGATTATATGCTTTGATTCATTTGCACTTTCGGAACCATAATAGGGGATGTGAAATTTTCTTCTCTATCATCTAAAGCTTGTACAATAATGTGTTGAGGGTCGTCTTCCTTCCACCAAGTATTTTTTTCTTAAATTTAAGGGAAGGACAATCGTTTACTAAATGGTTGGTTCAAAAGCATCTGCAACATCTGAAGGGAAGCCCTTCATAGTCTAATCACTACATCCAGGGTCTGTAACTGACTTTCTATTTTATTTGAGCTGGTATATCTTTAATAATATCAACATTGACTAAAATACGAGCATGTTTTGAATGAATCCCTTCCAAAGATTTGGGATCAACAACCCAAAATTTTCTAATGGATTCAACTATGATTGTTAAAATAGAGCACTCCCAAAATTGAAGATGTAAATTGGGAAGACTAATCCAAAGAAGTTTTAAATTGAAAATTTCAATATAAAAATTGTAAATTTTAGTTGTATACAATTTCATTCATATTCAAATCTCGTTGAAGCATGATACACTGATAATGATCATTAGTGACTGAAGTTTACCCGAAATAAAAATACATAACTACTATTTAACACATAATTACTACTATTTTACATATGAAATGCAATCTTTTTAAAAATAATAATAAAGTATTAATTAAAAATTTATAAGGTGTACTTTTTAATAATATAATCAATGTTTCAATAAAATTAAAATAGAAAATAATATAAAATTATTTTGATTAGATAATAAATATAATCTTCGGGCGGTCTTGGAAGTCGGCATGTCCTTTTGCTTATTGACAAAGTATCATCCTTTAAAAATTATTATAAAATACTGTTGGATTTGTCTGTGAAATGACTGGTATTGTCGGGCAGACTTGTCTATAGACTTTAATAATATTTATGAAATACCAATGGACTTGTCACCAATAATTCAACTGAAAAACAATAATTGCATTTCTACCTACGATGACGTCCTCAGCAATTTCGCATATAATTATAACAAAATATAACTATTTAATATCCTTATTAAAAAAGATGTTTAGCTATTAGAAAATATGAAAAATGGCAACGTATAAATGTTCGTAAGAAATATTATTCACTACAAATTTTATTGAAACTAAATAAATAAATGAAAAACATATAAGTGTTAGTAATAAAATATGATAATGCATAAATTCAAGTTTAATCTTAACAATATAATATTATAATAATATTAAAAAAATTAAAATAAGATAATATGATTTTATTGAATATTGATAAAATATAATTTTGGTATGAATAAAATTGTAACACTTCAGATTTGTATAAAAGTTTATGGCACAAAAAAGTTTTGATTAAAATATAAAATATAAAAATTGATATCATTATCAGTAATAAAATTGAGATAAATAAAATAAGTTTGTTGCATTCACAAATAAGTTTGTTGCACTCCAAATAAATTTGTTGTCCAACTTATCTCTCAATATTATTTTTTCAGTTTCTATTTTTACAAATCTACAATCTATTTTTACATAAATTTAAAAAAAAAAAAAAAACTATAAACCATTTACAAAGATCTATCTACAAAAAACCAATTCCTTATGTTATTCAGAGGAGAGATCTTAGCTTGATTTGATGCTAACCCAGAACACCTTATCACAAAACACGACTTTAACAATAACAAAATCATAACCCTATAGATTTGTATGAAAGTTTAGAACATGAAGAAACATATATAATTTTTTTTTAAGAAAAAAATAATATTATCAACAAAAACTTTCAGATAAACAAAATATGCTTATTGCATTTAGATAAACGTATTGAATAAAGTTTAACTCCCATGATCATGATAAATATTGGCGTGACAAAAAATATTCGGCGTAAATACTTTAAAAAAAAAAAATCGTCCAGACATTTCAGGTGCATCCAACCGTGATTAAAATATTCAATAAATTAATGCCGAGCATGGGCATAAGCTCGGTTGCCTTACTGATCAATAACGACTAAGTTTATCTGGAAGTCACATGTTCCATGTGTTTTCCATGGGCTCTGGAAGTCACATGTTCCACGTGTTTTCCATGGGCTTTGAAAAATCAATTTTAATTTTGCCACACCATAGAAATCTTAAAATATTCCACAAATTTAGGGCTTATCATACCCTACAGTTACACTGATGCTTATAAATTATAGCCTTGGCCACAAGTGTTTCACACAGCCTTTGCATCTGAAAAAACAATTTAAAAAGCAGCGTAGTTTGTGTTGAGCTCAAAAGTTTTGGTGCTTTTCCAATGTCGAATTCGAAGGCTGAGGATTCTTCTTCTCGTTTTCCGCCCAATGAGTGGGACGATGCTTTTGTGCAATCTATTGAATCGCCATACGGAGTATTTACATCTGCACCCTCATTTCTATGTTTTCATTCCGATTCTAATGAACAGACTATATATGTTTGTTGATCTTAAATATTTTTTCTTGCTGCTGGTTTTTTTCTCAGGCATCTATATACCGTGAACGTGTTGAAATACTGATTAAAGAAGTTAAAATCGTGTTAAACGAAATGTAAAATGGAGATCACGATCTAATTGATCGTCTTGAGATGGTTTACTCAATTCAATGCTTAGGAATCGATCGATATTTTCAGAATGAAATAAAAGTAATTTTGGATTATGTTTATAGGTATTTTAAAACAATCTTCTGACATGTTACTATTTCGATTATGGCATCACCTCATTGGTACATGGAGCAGGGTTTATTGAGTTCATATTTTACTTTGGACTAATCATACCAACTGATGTGGGATTTAATTTTTTTTGAAGCAATGAGAATTTTAGTTATAGAAAGACTAACCCTTCAAAATAAAAAACAACTAATAACAGGGTTAGTTTTTGGTTTCAGATGTTGGAATGGAAAAAAGAGAATTAGGACTTCGGGTTTTTAGATTGCATCGCTATGATGTATCTGTAGGTACTAAATAATTTTCTATATTTTTGATATATATTTTTATTTTCTATATTTAGCTACTAATAAACATCTATTTATATGTGGTATTTTTTTAAGCAGATGTGTTGGAGAATTTCAAGGACACAAATGGGGAGTTCTTTTGTTCTAGAGGAAACAACAACAACAACAACAACAATAGCATGGAAGAGACACAAATGATGAGAAGTATGCTCAACCTTTTAAGAGCTTCCAGTGTCTCATTTCCAAGATAAAAGGTTATGGAAGAGGCTAAAGTGTTTAGTACTACATACTTAAAGCAAGAATTATCAAAACTTGGAGATGACAAAAATTATCAACATGAGCAAAGCTTTTTAAAAGAGGTATGTTCACTTAAACAAGCATAAACGTATTTTAGATGTTGTTTTATGTCTTATCTTGATTTTATAGGTGGAGTATGCGCTCGTATATGAATGGTGTCGCACCTTTCCTAGATGGGAAGCAAGAAACTTCATAGAAATATACACTCAAGATAATACAAGGTAGAAGTTATTAAATATTTTTGTAAATATCAATTTTTTAAAGGTTAAATATTCAAATTATTAGATTATTTATATTACTGAATTTTCATTTTTTTAAACAGATTTTTGTCCAGATTTAATAGTGAGAAAATTTTGGAACTAAGCAAATTAGAGTTCAATATACTACAGTCAATGCACCAGATTGAGATGAAGACACTCTCTAGGTAAATATCATTAATAAAATACTTTAAACCTCTATAAAAAAGGGTTGACATAATCTCTTAAAAAAATGTTGGACAAATTAAAAATATTTTATATTTATTTATAATTTATTATTCTAAAATAAATAATTTAAATTATATTTATAAAAGGTTAACATAACCTTTAAAAAATATGTTTGACATATTAAAAATATTTTATATTTATAAATATTATTTATAATTTTTTTAATTTTAAAATAAATAATTTAAATTATATTTATTTTTTAATTGAAAAATAAATATTATAATTAAATAGATTAATGAAAACGATTCCAAACTCACCTTAATATAATTTATATCAATTAACCTATAATTTCTTTTTAACATATTTTATTAAATTATAAAAATATATTTAACTTCTATATCACTCCAACAACCTACGTTGGATGATTATGAAAATGTTGCTAAGAATGCATTTACCTTCTAATTGACTCAGATATCCGTGAAGAGGAAAATAATGAGCATAGAATAGTTCATAATGAGTGTATTCTTACATTTTAAGATATATAATTGATATAGATGGTGATGGAATAATATGATAAGATGAACAGTTACATGTAGACGTTGAATGGTTATACATAGATGCTGAATGGTTATATATAGTATAGACATCTAATGGTTAGATGCAAATGCCGAACAAGATTGACTGCACAGATATCCGTGAAGAGGAAATTGATGAGGATACAATAATTCATAATGAGTGTATTCTTATTTTTTAAAATATCTAATTAATATAGATGTTGATAGAATAATTAGATAAGATGAATATTTATTTTAAATTTAATATAAATTGGTTAGAATGGTTTTATTTTTAATATTTGATTTATTATATTTAATTTAATTTTAAAGTATTTTTTAATATATTGATATTTGATTAATTGGTATATTAGATGGTGGATAGATTCAGGTATTCCAAATTTAATAGCAATAAGAGAGCATACAATAGAATGGATTTTTTGGGAGGTTTGTGGGCCAGATACATTGGAGTTTTCTAGCAGCAGGATTGCAGTAGCTAAAATATCAACTACTATGATTGTTCTTGATGATCTTTTTGATGAATACTTAATGCTTGACCAAATGAAACTTATTATATATAGAATTGTTTAAGGTTGGAATGTTTCTATTTTAGAAAGCCTTCTTAGTGATTTAAAGCAAGCCATGTTATTTGTTTTTAAAATGGTACATGAATTGACAAGTGAGGCTACTGGAAGACAAGGACGTGATATGATGCCACTCATTACAAAATTGATATTTATGCATTTTCATTTTTTAAAAATTTGTATCATATATTAATGTTGCAATATTATATTTTTAATTTTTTATATGTAATTATCAATTAGTATTTATAAGTTTATAAAATAGTGGATTTTAGACTTTGAAAAATCAAAGTAATTAATGATTTGAATATGGAATGATTTGAAGGTATTGTGTTGTAGTGGACAGATTATGTCATGTCCTACTTACAAGAAGCTTAGTGGAGAATAAGTCAATTTGTTCCAAACTTCAAAGATTACATAAAGAATGCTACAATTAGTATAGCCATGGCACCAATAATATTGCAGACTATTCTTGTAGCACCCCAAGTTTTACCAGATGACATTATAGATAAGATATATCTTAATCAATCCAGATTCTATGAGCTCATCATGTTGTGTACGCGATTAATAGATGATTCCAAAGATTATGAGGTATGATATATGATTTTATATATTGTCATTATAAAACTAAGTATATATATGCTAAAATTACTAATAGTTTTCATATGGTAATAAAGGATGTGAAGTTCTAGGGACATACCACTTCAACGATTTTGTCTTATATGAAGGACCACCTTGAATGCATAGAATATGAAGCATTAAATCACATCAAAAACCTTATTTACCTTTCACTTAAGGAACTAAGCTGGGAATTTCTAAATCCAAATAATGGGTTGATTGATTGTGAGAAGTTATGCTTCAATATTAATAGAGGAGTACAATTTATCTACCTATTCAGAGATGGAATTACCTATTCAGGAAAGGAGGTCAAGCATCAAATATTAAAATTTCTTGTTCAACCTATGGAAATATAGATTAAATGATAGATTCTGTCATATTACAATAAAAATTTGAGGTCAAATTAGACATCTTATATGATGAAATTGATGGTCACTTGATATAGATCTCTGCCAAAATATAGGTTTTTCAACTAAAATTTATTGTGTGGTTATTTTATTTATAGTATCTTACTTAGTGGTACTAGCATTTTGATAAATGAATTTGGTCTATTGAATCAAACAACCTTGCATTTTAATTCATATTGATTTATACTCATAAATTTGAAGTAATATTCTTAACAAGGCTAAGAAAAATACTATAAGATTTTTAGGTTTTTTCAAAACATATTTTACCTTAAATTTATTTAAATATTTATAAAATTAATGGTTAAAATTATTTATTTAAATTTGTAAATTTTAATTTTTTAACCTATCATATATATTTTTTAAATTTTATATTACTTATATTATAATTTATATAAAATAATTAATTATAATTTTTCTCACATATATTTAATGTTTACAATTGTTCACTTTAGTTCAACCTTCAAAAATTTCAAAACAAAACAAATAATTATGACATATCATTTAATGTTCATAATTAATTTCTTCACAATATCCCAAATGATATCATAGATTCATCATTATTCCCATAATTTATAATTTTTAAATACATTTGAATTTTATTGAAATAAAATAAACATTTTGTGGGCTGTTTAGTAATTATGGAAATAAGATTGGAAGTATTATTTATTTCACTTGGAAATTTTATTCATTTAGATGAAAAACATTTACCTCCCATCAATGGTTAAATTTAGCAGTCATTTTTATTCGTCAATCCGTTCCCACCCATAAAAATTATGGTGTCATCAATGTTAAATTCAAATATTTATATACATCAAAGGCTTTTTAATTGGTAGACCACTATCACATTTTAATTTAAAAATTAACTGCCACTTTATCTTGTTAAATAATGGAGCATGGCTTGTTATTATTTGATATTAATATTCTAATATTTATTAAGATTTATTTGACATACCTCTTAAATAACTCTATATTTTTGATGGAGAAGCAAATAATATGATGCATTAATTTATTAATAATGTGATTAAATGAAATAAATAAAAATCACTCATTGTGAATGAAGATGCTTCAAGCATAAAATATATTATTAATATGAAATAGTATTTATAACAAGTTAATAGAATAGTACATTTCAAATAAGCACATACAAAAAAGAAATGTGATAAAACATAGAATAAAATAGATAAGTTGTTGAAATCTTCCATTATGAACATCTAACTATCAATTAGAATAGTAAGTATGTTTACCTCTTTGAAATTAAAGATGAAGAAATGAGTGATGGGACAAAGAAAGTGGCCTTCATATAACACAATGGTATATTGCTATCACCATAAAATGAAAAAAAATTAAACAAGGAGGAGGTTGTCTATTTAGTTTAACTTTTGGACATAAATTTTTTCAAAAAAATTTATATTGTTTACTAATCGCATTGTATGACCGTGAACAACAATTTGAAAACTTAAAAACATTTTTTTTGGTTTCTAATGTCATACAAGAAGATTTTATATCTATAAGATGACTTGACTAAAAGCAGAATTCTATCAAATCATGGGGCATAAGAATTAAATAGAAATTAATCTTCATTATAGTCTATAGACAAAGAATTATCAACTCCTCTTATAAACATTGTGTATAATTGGTTAAGAATGTGTGTAACACTTTAATTTGATAGGCACATTGCAAAAAGGAGATTAAAAAATAAATGATTGTGTAGAGAAAGAAGGTCCATAGCCTAAAAAACAATTGAAAACATATCCTCACTTACTTTATTCCCTTTGATTTCTAGGCCAGTCAAGTAAAAGAGTAAGGGAATAACATGTTTAAAGAGTAAAGGAATAATATTGTGAATGATCTAAATACTACAACATTAGGACTTTGGGTTCTCAGACTGCATCATTATGATGTATATTTAGGTACTAAATAACTTTCTATACTTTTGATATATATTTTTATTTTTTATATATAGCTACTAATAAACATCTATTTATATGTGGTGTTTTTTAAGAAGATGCGTTGGAGAAATTCAAGGACACAAATGGGGAGTTCTTTTTCTCTAGAGAAAATAACAACACCAACAACAACAACATGGAAGAGACAAATGTTGAGAAGTATGCTCAAGCTTTTAAGAGCTTTCAATGTCTCATTTCCAAGGGAAAAAGTTATGGAAGAGGCTAAAGCATTTAAAATACATACTTAAATCAAATATTATAAAAAATTGGAGGGAACAATAAATATCAACATTATCAAATATTTTTAAAAGAGGTATGCTCACTTAAACAAACATAAATGAGTTTTAGATGTTGTTTTATGTTTTTTATTTATTTTATAGGTGGAGTACACACTTCTATATGAATGGTCTCACACGTTTCTTAGATGGGAAGTAAAAAAATTCATATAAATATGCAATAAAGATAATACGAGATAGAAGTTATTAAATATTCTTGTAAATATTAAATTTTTAAAGCTTAAATATTCAAATTATTAGACTATTTATATTACTAAAATTTCATTTTTTTTAAAGGTTTTTGTCCAAATTGAATAGTGGGAATATTTTAGAACTAAGTAAATTGGAGTTCAATATACTGCATTCTATGCACCAGATTAAGATGAAGGCACTCTCTAGGTAAATATCATTAATAAGGCACTTTAAAAACCTCTATTGAAAAAAGGTTGACATAATTTATTAAAAGAATGTTGGACATAATTCAAAATATTTTATATTTATTTATAATTTATTATTCTAAAATAAATAATTTAAATTATATTTATAAAAAGTTAACATAAAATTTAAAATATATGTTTAACATATTAAAAATATTTTATATTTATAAATATTATTTATAATTTTTTAATTTTAAAATAAACAATTTAATTTATATTTATTTATTTAATTGAAAAATAAATATTATAATTAAATAGATTAATGAAAATGACTACAAAACTCACCCTAATATAATTTATATCAATTAACCTATAATTATTTTTAATATATTTTATTAAATCATAAAAATATATTTAACTTCTATATCACTCAAATAACTTATGTTGTATGTTGATAAGAATGCATTTACCTTCTAATTGACTCAAATTTTCATGAAGACGAAATTGATGAATAATTCATAATGAGTGTCTTCTTATTTTTTAAGATATGTAATCAATATAGATGTTGATTGAATAATTAGATAAGATGAATATTTGTTTTAAATTTAATATAAATTGGTTAGAATGGTTTGATTTTTAATATTTGATTTATTATATTTAATTTGATTTTATATTATTTTTTAATATATAGGTATTTGATTAATTTGTATATTAGATGGTGGATAGATTCCAGTATCCCCAATTAAATAGCAATAATAGAGTGCATAATAGAATGAATTTTTTTGGGGTTTGTAGGAAAATATAGTGGAGTTTTCTACCAGTAGGATTGTAGTAGATAAAATATCAACTTCCATGACTGTTCTCGATGATATTTTTGATAAATACTTAATGCTTGACCAAATAAAATATATTATATATGGAATTGTTCAAGGTTTGAATGTTTCTATTTTATAAATCCTTCCTAATGATTTAAAGTAAGTCATGTTATTTATTTTTAAAATCATACATGAATTGATAAACGAGGTTGTTGAAAGACAAAGATGTGATATGATGCCACTCATTATAAAAATGGTATTTATGCATTTTAAATTTTTTTATATATTAATGGTACAATGTTATATTTATAATTTTTGATATTTAATTATCAATTGGTATTTATAAGTTTATAAAATGGTTGATTTTGGACTTCAAAAAATGAAAGTAATTAATGATTTGAATATGGAATGATTTGAAGGTATTGTCTTGTAGTGGATAGATTATGTCGTGTCTTATTTACAAGAAGTACAGTGGTGAATAAGTCAATTTTTTCCAAACTTAAAATATTACATAAAGAATGCCACAATTAGTATAGTCATGGCACCAACAGTATTGCAGGTTATTCTTGTAGCACCCCATGTTTTACTAGATGGTATTATAGATAAAATATATCTTAATTAGTCCATATTCTACGAACTCACTATGTTGTGTACATGATTAAGAGATGATTCCAAATATTATGAGGTACGACATATGATTTTATATATTTCCATTATAAAACTAAGTACATATATGCTTAAATAAATGATAGTTTTCATATGGTAATAAAGAATGTGAAGCTTCAAGGACATACATCTTTAGCCGTTTTGTCTTATATGAAGGACCACCTTGGATTCATAGAAGATGAAGCATTAAATCACATCAACAACCTTATTAACCTTTAACTTAAGGAATTGAGCTGGGAATTTCTAAATCCAAATAATGGATTGCTTGATTGTGAGAAGTTATGCTTCAATTTTAATAAAGGACTACAATTTATCTACCTATTAAGAGATGGAGTTACCTATTTTGGAAAGGAGGTCAAGCATCAAATATTTAAGTTCTTGTTGAACCTGTGAAAATATAGATCAAGGGATAAATTCTATCATATTAAAATGAAAATTTAAGGTCAAATTAAACATTTTATATCATTAAATTGATGGTCACTTGATATATATCTCTACCAAAATATAAGTTTTTGAGCTAAATTTTATTGTGTGGTTATTTTATTTATGATATCTTACTTAGTGGTACTATCATTTTGATTGATGGATTTGATCTATTAAATTAAATGACCTTGAATTTTGACTTAGATTGATTTATACTTGTAAATTTTATGTAATTATTTTATGAAAGATACAAAGATTTATAAATTTTTTCAAAATATGCTTTAATTTAAATTTATATAATTTATTTAAATATTTATAAAATTAATATTTAAAAATCATTATTAAAATCTATAAATAATCAATTTTTAATCCATCATCTTACATATACTTAGTGATTACAATTATTTATTTTACTTTAACCTTTAACAACTTTAAAATAATTATGACATATCATTTAATTTTCATAGTTAATTTCTTCCCAAACATTAATTTAATTTTTTCACAATATCCAAAATGATATCATATATTCATCATATTTTCCATAAATTTTAAGTTTAAAATGCATTTGAATTTTATTGAAATAAAATATACATTGTGTGGGGTGTTTAGTAATTATCATATGTAATTATTATAAATTTATTTATTCAATTATTTTAAAATAAAATACATAGCTTAATATATCTTTCTTTTTACAAATATAAATATAAATAATATGCACCCCAAAAAAAAAAACATTTCCATTAAAAATTGCTTAAGTGAGGGCATGTACTAGTCTCTTTACAAATTTGTTTTATATAATAAATTTTTCTAATGTTTTCAATATTTTAATTTATATAATAAAAGGTTTTGATCGATATTGTTGGATATTAATATTTATTTGTGTATTTTAAATAACTTTAAGTTGTATTTTATAGCTATTTATTTTTTAAATATATTTTTTATATAAGATATTTTTATTATGAAAAATGTTGAAATTTATAATATGTTAAAATGGATTTAAATAAAGGACTCATTTTTAGATTATTTTACAATTTAATATGATAATAATATAAAAGCAATAATAAATATAAAAACTTGAGAAAAGAATAAATTATAATAATCTACATAGTTAAATACTAATCCATTCATCCTTTCATTTATTTTCATTAAAATAACTCAATAACTATTATTAATTCAAGGACCCAATCCCTCCATCAACTAGATTACATTAACTCATCATATTTTCTTATCATTTAAGCTTTGTAAAGATATGTACCTCATTCTTTATTTTAAAAAATAAATCTAATTAATGGATTCTTAACATAAATCACATTTTTATAAAGTTCTAAGCATTTCAAAAAATGATATAGTTTTTACTAATGTGTGCATAAGATATATTATCATCAATGTTAATATAAAAAAAGCTTATTAAATTGATTTACTAATAGATTAAATGTTTTGACTGATTAAATACGTAGATCATTAAACCAACGTAAGGTGTAAAATTTATACTTATTAGAAATAATTTGGGTAAATTTTTTTCATGAAAATAATAATCCAAATATTTTATATGATAAGATTTGAGATGTTGTTCTTGATCTCATTTTCCATGTTTAGAGACTTAATTCTCATCACTTTCATACTGAAAGTGAAATTAGAATGACTTCTAGTAATATCACACAAATAACTGAAACACTTGAATTAGTCTACACACTTAACATGCATATTTTGAAAAGTATTGGTGCATCCCTAATAGGAAAAATACACCATACAAAAGTATCAGTTTTGTCTAATTCATCTTGAGTTAAAATTCAACCTTGTAAGAGACATTTTTGAATTAATTAGGCTGAATAGTTAGTTCAAATTTTGATATTGTAGAAATCACATCAAACCTAATTTAGAATAAGTAGCATATCAAATCAAATCAAATGGATATGCAAAAAATCTATAAAAAATGTTGATTTTTTTATTATTCAATATCTAAACATTTAACAAATATTTAAATAATGACATCATCATAAAAATGTTCAAAATGTTGTCAAGCATTAGCATAAATGCAAACAAATATCATAAAATTGAACCTATGCTTAATAAATGTAGACCCAAACCCTAATTAATGGAATTTACTACCCAAAGTGGATTGATTGTGAGACACACATCTTCATCTTGATCTAGTGAACACAACCAACCTATAAAATCTATAAATAAAAGCATAATTTAAACATACTGACCAAGCTTTTCAATGAAAACAAACTCTACTAAAATATAAAGGAAAGCTTCATCATTATTCCACTTTCTTCTTATCAATTAGACCCAATCATGTGTAATTAGAGAAGATGCTACTTACATGGAGATGCAACATCAATGAAGAATCCAAGGCTACAATCTCAAGCTCAATACACTACTAATACAGTTTTGAAAATACATCCATGAGAATGTACAACTTTGGTTTTATGTCTTTCTATTTTTTTACATTGTCATAAACCTTGCCTAGACTGAAGGATTACACTTGATATTTTCACGTTCATCAATTTTTTTAATCACTAATAAAGAATTTATCTCTCTTATAATTGTGATCTACATTTTGGCACACTTGGTGGGACCAACACACCCCCCAATCTTCTTAGAAATAATCCATTACCTTCTAAATTTGAAAAAAAAGATGATTTTTGAGTTTTTTGTTAATTTTTTTGTGTTTCCATTTTATAAAAATAATCAAGAATGCTCTGCATTTGGGTAGGATTGATTCCCATAATTGGTGGGAATGCCCTGTTAATTGGTTGGATCATTTTCTATTATGTTTTCTATTTTTTTGTGTTTCTAATTAAAATGGTGGAATCACTCTACTAAATAGTGGGTCTGATCTAAAAGATGGTGGTATCACTATGCTAATAAACATGAAGATTTTCTGTTATTTTTTCTAATTTCTAATTCTGTTAGGAAAATAAGGAGAATGCTCTATGAAAATCATAGGAATGCTCTACTAAATGATGAGGCTGAGATCAAAAGAGGACCAAAATGGTTGATTCATTCTACTAAATGGTGGGATCACTCTATAAAATGGTAGAATCATAAGGAAGTAAACTGTCCAAATTCTAGAGGCTCCTTATAGGTCATTCAAACTCCATTTTTGATGATTTTTTAACCATGTGTTTCTCATGAATTTTAATAATATTTAGTTTCTTTGGATTTATTTATTCATATATTTTTCATATAATATAAGTTACAATAGTGTCAATTTGTTTGCTTTCATGTTTCCCATTTATGAGAAGATATTAAAAATCTAACTTGTTTGCTACAGCTTTCTCTTGCCAAAGACCACATTTTAAACTCATAACTTTTTTATTTCAGGTTACACTAGCCAAAAAAATAGATTTATTACCAAACAAATCATGATTTTAACTCCTTTTTTAATTTAGTTCTTACTCAAGAAACCAACACCTCTTTTTAGTGCTTTTAAAACACTTATTTACTTTGCATTTACTTTATTTGCATCATTTAAAGTTATCGCCACTTAAGTTTTTATTTTGTGTTGTTTATTTTTGGAGGACATATTTGTGTATGACCTTCTCTTGCCCATTTTTTATGTCCTAAGAATCAAAATCACTTAGGTTATTGTTATGTTTTTACCAAAAGAACATTAGAGTATGCTATTCTCTTGCCCATTTGTGGGGTCATGAAAATAAGAAATAAATATTCCTTCATTTTATTTTGACTGCATGGGGTGTCTTTTATCTCCTTCCTAAGAGTCCTTATGGAAAAAAAATTGGAATTCGCTCCCCAATGCACGTACCAACCTTGTACATTTTATAAGGTATATAAATTGAGATTGTATATGATTTTTATTGGTTGAGAGGCTACATGTTTTAATCACATCTGTGAAGTGGAAGGGATTTCATGCTCTAATACAAACCTTAGACCATACCCCATGGGATCTAATTTTTTAGTACCACTTTATCAATACCTTTATGATTGAAGTGTGTACGAAAGAACTAAACCCATGTGTGCTACCCATTAATCTTTCTCCTTTGATAAATTTTGAGCCTCGCGCACTACAAGATATATGAGGGACGTTATAGATAACCGAGTAAATACCTAGCTTAATACCATTAGCTACAAACAATCTTGTAGTGCAATAAAAAATAATCTCCACCAAGATTTCATGATGTACCACTTGATAGTGAAGATTATTTTCAACCAATTTGTCACCACTTTTAAGTAAGGTAGCTATGTGGACTCTGATTTTTTTTGCACACCTATAGTACTATTATAAAATAGGTTTCTATTATATATGTATTATTTATTATTTTTTGTTATACACACGTGTTACATGTGTGCATACTTTACATGTTACATGTTGTTATTTTTATCATGGGTTATTTCTCTTAATTAAATAATAAAACCCTAGTTCTTTATCTTTATAGTGAATGTGAAAAAAAATGGATTTGTGGTTCACGTTGTTGAGCTTCCCCAAAGATACCTCTATCAATGAACACTACCTACATAGCTAATACTCATAAAATGGCCTTAGACTTATGTATTTCTCCCATATGTGTTAGTTTATGTGTGGATAAGGATGCAATATATGATAAACAAGTACAATAGTGACCTATATTATAACTTGACAAGCATGGATCATAAACTGATCCTTCACTAATTTAGACCAATAGATATGTTGTCCCTATTATTTATATATGAAAATAGGGTAAAATAGGGAAGTTTTGCTCACTTGAATTCCTGATTGAATGATTTTGATAAGTTTTATTTTGATTTTTTTGGTACATGCTAGGTGAGGTATGAATGAATATTAATCTTTTGCATGTGTGTGAGCATGCACATGTGCATGTTTGTGTGAATCCTTTTAGAGAATATCTTGCATTAAAGCACTTAATATGTCTATATGTGTGTGTGTGTGTGTGTGTGTGTGTGTGTGTGTGTGTGTGTGTGTGATACACACACACACACACACACACACACACACACACACACACACACACACACACACACATGTTTCATTTATAAATTAGATGAATTTATGACATTATACTCTTACATTGGAATAACATACTTGTATTGATGTAGGTGTTTGATTGAGATGTAAGTGTTCAGGAGATTAGAAAACAGGCACATGTCTAGAACTTCTAGAGACATAAGATAAGTAGGTTTGTAGAATTATGATGATATAAGGTCTAAGTCATCATAATAACATTTTTAATACTAATATATAAGTAATAGGCCCAAATATATAGTGTATGCAAGCATTTTGGTAATTTGAAGGTCTATAATCAGAAGCTACATCCATGATATGTATTTTCCATGCATATAATATGACTGGTGTGTTATATAATTTAGAAATAGTGTCTACACTTATATTAATGATGGTTACTAATGTCTACCTAATCTATATATGTATCTTAACATGATTCTTATGTGACTTACATTACATATATCTCATACAAGCTTTGAAGACATATACATTACTATGATGGTCTATTTTCAATGTGTTCACATGATTCTACATGATTACATTTGTGTACATAAAATGATATAGTTAATTGTTACTTTTTAGATGATTACCATAGAGAATTAATCCTTCATGATAAAAGATAAAAATTTAGGAAAGAATAAAGGATTACATGATTTTAAAGTAGTTTACATATTAGTTCGATTCACATAGGAGACTTATATTTATACATTTGACACATTATGGGGGAATATTGAATGCATATGCATTTATTTTATAGGAATATGAGTACATATTATTATATTTATATACACTTGAGTGTATATCACACAATTTTATATGAATAAAAGTTACAAGGTTTACAATAATCACATATTAGGATACATTTTTTGGCATATTACATACACATGCATTAATTTTTTTAGTGTCACAAGATATAAGTTCTCATATGAAACATAGATAACATATAAATACATGAAGATAGTACACACTACTACTACTACAATTTTCTAATTTAAAAAAAAACATTTGATGGCACCTAGAAGTGAGCACCCCTAAATATATAATTTTGTCTATAATTTTTTATTCATATTTGTTGAAGTAATGTAGTTGAGGTTAAATGACACTATACAACCTTATCATTACTCATATTGATCCTAATATGTGGGTTTCATCTTTTATCACATGGTTTCAAAACCAATACAATATTATTTACCTGAGCTAGTTTGATTAATATTCAAAAACACTCAATAGTCATGGCACTAGTCCCTATTTCATGAGAGTTGAGTAATTTATTTTTACAACTATGGCCTTGCCTTAATTAAATAAATTTGGGACATAATCACCCCAATTCCACAAGTGATTTAACAAGGAAGAAAAATTCTCTAATGCTTCAACAAGGAAGGGTCATCTCCAATTATTTGTAGGGATACATGGTTTACTCACTTATAAGTGTACTCCTTCCTTCACATTTAGTTTCAAATTTAAATTATAGTAGGGATTTAAAATTTATTTTCATGGACATTGACTACTACATATTCATTACATGTTTTCTTGGACTATAGTAGGTGTTTTCCATTTCAATACTAGAATAAAGAGTGAAATTTTCAAATAGTAAAATATAGTATTAAATTTTTGGTAATATTAGTTTTGACATACGTTTAACCTACATGACTTCTACATACATATATGACTCTTATTTTTCAATTAATTTAAATACACATAATTTCCATGGGTCTAACCTTATTTAGTTACTATCACTCACCTACAATAATTATACCACTCGATGTCAAACCTATTAATTATCATATAGACATGTCTAGATCATCAAAAAGTGTTCATGTATTGTGAATAGAAAAATCAAACTCAGAAGAAAACATAATTTTGGTACCATCCAAATGTTATAGTTATGTTTCATGCCAGTAAAATTTTAAATCGAAATCATTTCTATGCATCGGCCCATACATTTAGCATGTGGATGGTGTGAAAAAATACCCAAAGAGTCTCATATAAATACAAAGTATGCCCAGGCCTATTCCATATGTAGAAAATACATATCAAGCATAATCTAAAACTTACACATTCAAAGGTATTTACTCATTCTTATAAATATAGTCATCTTACATAATTTTGGTACCATCCAAATGTTATAGTTATGTTTCATGCCAGTAAAATTTTAAATCGAAATCATTTCTATGCATCGGCCCATATATTTAGCATGTGGATGGTGTGAAAAAATACCCAAAGAGTCTCATATAAATACAAAGTATGCCCAAGCCTATTCCATATGTAGAAAATACGTATCAAGCATAATCTAAAACTTACACATTCAAAGGTATTTACTCATTCTTATAAATATAGTCATCTTACACAAGAAGTAGGGCATACACAATTTTAAATATCCTCAATTCTAAGCCAAAGTTATCATTTTTCAAGTATCAGAAGCTAAATTATAGGTTGCATACATTCAGAGAGCACTATTAAACACATTCACCTAACATGGAAAGCTACATATCGATTGATTTCCTTATTTATATTATTAGATGTGTAGTAAACACACAGCCATTTAACAAAGAGTAGATAGAAGTTAAGCTCAACCCATATTTCTTCCCTTTTTGTAGGCCATAACCTAGTGTTAAAAGTGGACCTAGTGTTTCAAGTGAAGGAAATAGATTTATGGGTATTGTATGCATATTTAGACCTTAATTTCACATAAAAAACCATAATAAAAATAGTTTCAAACCTTAAGTGTAATGTTAGAACTTAGGATAAATATCTGTTAATGATTATTACCCAAGCCATTAAATATTACCCACAGATTACCAAAGAGAAATAAAATGAGATGGTAACGTAGACATATCAATCCTAGAGTCATCAATGGCATCCTCAAAACCTAACATAATATGACTAGTGTCCCTTTCCTGCAAAAGGAGAGACCAATCTACAAGGAGAGTCTAGTGGTAACAAGGAAGAGAATATCAAGATTAGAAAGGAAATTATCATAAGTCTTCCTAGTCCCCAACTACCTTCCACCAATTCATTTTCTACTATCATGGACATAACCAATAAAGTTGAGAAGACTGCACATCCTCAGGATATATAAAAGAGCACATTCTCTCTGGCACCTCTCCCTTCACTTACAACACCTACACAAGTAATTATCCCAGAGATTCTACAAGCTTCCTTCTCATCTATCCCATCCAATCCTCCATCCACTCAAGCACCTAAACAAGGTCCATCTCTATCCATCCTTCCCTCCATCATTGATATTTCACTTTACATTCCTTTACCACCACCTATAGTTGTAATTCCTACTACTATGGCTCTTTCACTAGTTTCACCTTCCACATCACCTCCTATTCCCCACACAATTACCTACCAAATGAAATCTAGAGTCATCCCTACCTCATTAAAAGTCTAACAACTAGATAAAATACCATTATTTGCTCTTGTTATTCCTAATAACAAAAAACACTTAGATTGAATCTTATGCCCACTAAGTGTGAGTCCAAAAGTATTTAATTAATTTTGAAAAAACAATTACATAGAAAGGGTGACAATATGATGTTAAACCTTTTTACAAAGCCATACATGAATAAATAGTTTTCACCTCATGACCGGTAAAAACCAACTAAATCCTACAACCAACTATTTATGGGAGTGCAACCTGTAAGGTAGTTTTATTATTAACTCAAATATAAAACTAACTTAATAAATCTAGTTTAATTTATCTATGGGGGTGTATTTATAAAAAGAATCATGCCCTACTTATATTTATTTAGTTAACTTACCAAAATCCTAAACTAAGTTAAGACTTTGGAACAAGTCCTAACAAACCCACATATGATCCAAAGTCAGTTCTTTGGACACACGCCAAGCATTTTTATAAATTTTTCAAATTTGAATCCATGAAGGTGTGTTGTGAAAATGTCATATATCTAATCATGACTTGGGTAATATTTTAAATCAAGTGATTTTTTCACCGCTAACATTAATAAAAAATGATATTTGACATCCATATGTTTTATTTGGCATGAAATACTAGATTCTTAGATATCTTGATTTCAATTTGATTATCAATGTATAAATGTGTAGGAGAAATTTGAACAATCTAAATATCTTCAAGAATGTGCCATAAGTAAACACTTTCTCTAGAAGCATCTCATTCTACAATGTATTTTGTTTCTGCTAATGAATTTGACACTATATCATGCTTCTTACAAAACTAAGCAATGGAAGTTGAACCCATATGCATAGTTTATCCTATTGTGGATACTCAGTCATCCACACATATGCCAAAATATGTATCACAGTACCCAAAAAATTTGAAGTTCTTGTTGTGGTGATACTCAAGGCCATATGTTTTTATTCCTTGAAGCTGATGAATTACTCATTTTGTTGCATGCCAATGAATTTCTATGGGGTAATTCATAAACTTAGACAAAATTGCAACTGAGAATGATATAGTGGGCCTGGTAGTGATCAGATATATTAAGCCTCCCACTAACTTTCTATATTATGCATCACAATACCCAACAAATTTGAAGTTCTTGTTGTGGTGATACTTAAGGCCATATGTTTTTATTCCTTGAAGGTAATGAAGTACTCATTTTTTTGCATGCAAATGAATTTCTATGGGGTCATTCATAAAATTAGACAAAATTCCAACTAAGAATAATATAGTGGGCCTGGTAGTGATCAAATATATTAAACCTCCCACTAACTGTCTATATTTGGTACCATCAATAAAAGCACTACCATCATCCTTAGACAATTTTAAGTTACTTTTAGATAGAACTATTTCAATGCACTAACACCAAACTAAAGATGAGTTCCAAATAGCATCCATAAACAAATGGCCAGATTGAAATTGTCAATAAATGCTTGGAAACTTTCCTTCATTACTTGACCTGAAAAGAACAACATTAATGGGCTAAGTGGCTTCCTCTCACCAAATAGTGGTACAATACCTCCTACCACACTTCAACTAAAATGACTTCATATGAAATATTCTATGGTCAAGTACCAATATTGATCCTTCCATACACCCCCACTAGTTCACTAATTTAAGTGGTCAACATGTGATTATCACCTCAGGAACCTATGAGACAATATTGAAATGGCACAAAATAAAATGAAACAACAAGTTGATCAACACTATTCTAAGTGCACTTTTCAAGTAGGTGATATGGTTTTTATTTTCTTGTTTCCATACAAACAATACTCCCTAGAAATCAAAGGGAATCATAAGCTAACTACCAAGTTGTATGGGCCAGATAAGGTTCTCAATAATATTGAGTTAGTTGTTTATAATTTGGATCTCCCAATGTCTTCCAGAGTTTACCCAGTATTTCATGTCTCTTATATGAATAAAGTTATTGGCACAAACATTAGAGTGTAATATATTTTACAGAACTTGATAATGAAGGATCCATCCTTCTTGAGCCAGAGGTGATCCTAGATAGGCACAAATGCCAAATTCACTCCTACTACACCACATAGGTGTTAATTCAGTGGCATATAATGCAACCAGAGGATGTAATATGAAAACCACTATTTTAGATTTAACAACAATTCCCACATCTAAATTTTTGAAGACAGATTTTAATAAGAAAGCGGGGATGTTAGGAACTTGTGCTACCCCTTGTCTTTACTTTGTTAGTATATTAGTTTCTATAGATGTATATGCTTTGTAAGTCATCCCATGAGCATTTTATAATATCCCAAATTCATTGTAAGTAGTAGTTACTTAGATTAGACTTAGTATGTAAGTAAGTGTTGAAGCCAATAAAGGCATCCACAGATTTATTATATTGATCTTAATCAAAGGAGGTTCCCCTATGAAGTGGTTATGATCAATATAATCCCTTTAAAGTTTTTGATAATTATATAAATCTATCATTTTGTATATTTTCATTAATTTTTTTAATTAGGATCCTCTTATAATTTTTGAAATAATAGTATGAGGGACACCAAAATGACAAATGGTTTATTCAAGATGAATTTGGAGATGGTGGTACTAGTGACATTGATAATCAAAATAACCTCAACCCATTTAGTGAAATATTCTGTGGTTGTTATTATAAAGACATGCTCATCTTGAGAATGAGGTAACTTATCTATGATATTTAATCCCCACATGGAGAATGGCCAAGGATATTCTACAATTTGAATATCTACTGGAGGTGAATGAATTAAATCATCATGAATTTGGAAAGTAGTACACTTTTTATCAAATTTGATGGCATCCTTTTCAAGAGTGAAATAAAAGTATCCTATACATAGTCATTTGTAGGCTACAACATGTCTGCTATAGTGGACACCACAAATGCCCCAATGATCTTATTCAAGAAGAGGAGGAACCTCATCTTGAATAACATAGTGGATCAAGGTACATTAAAAATTATAATAATATAGTATGTTATAGATAAATGCATACTTAAAATCTTGTTTGTGAATGCAAGTCTTTTCAGGGGAATATAGGTTGCAATGATAAGTTTGGTGTTCTAAAAATTGAATGATGTCTTTGTATCATAGGTTTTATCAAATGTTGATGGCACTAATATAGATAATAAGTGAATCATGTGGTTGAATAGATAATGAATATTTTCTTATTTGGATAAGAAAAGTGGGATCGGTAAGAACTTGGTGCAGATGAAAAAGAGATGCTTAAGAAGCAAGGGAATTGACAATAGAGTTTTGGTTTTGAGGGATAGGATCAATGGTGAAAGAAATAAGATATTTTTCAAGAGTAGTTGAAATTTTATTATTATAAATTAGATTCTTGATTTTTCATTGGTAATCACAATTGACGTCGCAATAAATGAGTTAAGAATCACGTAAGGATTACAAATATTTGATATTTAAATCAAGAGTACTTCTCATGCCTAAGATTAAATATTTATACTCTACCATGTTATTAGTCACATAAAATGTTAATAAAAAATATAAAGGGATAATTTTCCAATAGGGATTGTAAGAATACAACCTATCCTAGCTCCTTGAAGGCATTTATCACCATCAAAGTGAAGGGTCCAAGTATCCTTGTGTAAATTGACGTTGATTTCAAGAAGTTATTTGATAACTACTTTTGGTTTAGTAGTATTAGTAGTGAATTTATGAAAGTGACCTTTAAAGGATATGGCTTGATTGGGACCTTTAATATAGAGAACTTTTTTATAGAGAAAATTGTCTTGAAGGTGATCAGTAGCAGGCACGAGATCAGTAACAAGTTGATCAATGATGATTTTCCCTTTGAATTTTTGAGTAATAATTCATAAGATCAAATACCAAGAGAAGAACCATATGCTTTCCAATTCTATCTCTATGAAAAAATGATTTGAAGAAAAAGTGATGAATTGGATTAGAATGAATGATAACATAAATTATCTAAAAAAGCATATAATGTCAAATTTTTTTGACTAAAAATATATGCCAAGGCAATCAAATTTTGCTTTTATGTAATGTTTATCATAATCAATGAGGCCTCAGCTGATATAATAGATGGCATACTCTCTTCCCGTATCATCTTGTTGGGAAAGCATTTCCCCAACTAATATGGGCATGGAAGAAGTGTATAAGATCAAAGGTCAATCGTTAGAAGGGGGACAAAGCAAAGGTGGGTAAATAAATGATTCTTTCATATTATAAAATGATTTTTAACAAGGATCTATCCATTCTAAATAATTACCTTTCTTAATAAGAGAATTGATGAAGGGGATATGATAAGCCATTATTTGGATGAATCATCTAATTGCCCCAAATTTATCAAGATAAGTACGAATGTCTAGAATGGATCAAGGGATGGGCATGTTGATGATAGAATTAATATTATCAAGGTCAAAATCTATGCCATCGATAGAGACTAAGAATCTTAAGAGTTTACTAGGTATCACACTGAAAACACATTTGTAAAGATTTAGTCTAAATCTACATTTAAAAAGATGGTGGAAGATGATGGAAATATCAAAAAGATGAGTCTTATGACATCTATACTTAGGAATGAGGTCATCCACATAGGATTCTACAATTTTGTAGATAAGAATATGAAATTTATGAGTCATTTCTCATTGATAAGTATCTCCAAAATTTTTGAGTCTGAAGGGCATTTTAACATAGAAATAGGTACCCCAATTTATGGTGAAAATGGTCTTATGTTAGTCTTTGCGGGCAATGTTAGTTTGGTTATAGCTTGATAAACCATCCATAAGAGATAACATTTCATAACTAGTGGTGGAATCAATAATGTCATCTATTGAAGGTAGAGGAAAATTATCTTTGGGACAAGCAAGATTGAGATTATGGAAATCAATGCAAATGTGAATGACCATGGTGACCTTTTCTTGAATAGGGACTATATTATAAACCCATTCAGAGTAGTCCACCGATTTGATAAACTTAGCATTGATAAGTTTGATAATTTATCTGTAACATGAGGTAGAAAACTCAGGTGGAAATTTCCATTTCTTTTGATGAACAAGTTTGGTGTCAGGGTAAGTGATGATATTATGCACCACAATGATAGGGTCAGTACCAAGAATTTCCTCGTAGGAATAGGTAATTATATCATGATATTTATCAAAAAATAAGCTAAAGTTATAATTCTTAATAGGTGAAAATTTATGAGAAATAGTAATAGATCGAGGGAATGATGGATTACCGTATTCAATACAAGTAGTTTCCTTGATAAGCATAACATTGTCATCTTGGAAGTGGTATGGTGCATTTGGTAAAGAATAAATTGGATTAGCTTTAGGGTTGATACTAGAAATAAAGTTGTTGAAACAAAGGGATTTTTTTTTGAAATTCCCAAGTTTTTGATATTGCCAAGGAAGTTGAGGTTCTTAGGCATGAAGTAATTAAAGAATAGATTCATTACTAGGCAAAGTGGGAAGAAAACCATAATACTCAACATCTACTTCAATATCAATAATTTTATTACCATGGCAATCATATTCAGAATGTATCTAATCGACATCTATGGCCTTGGCATCTAATGTTATTTTGGGAGTAAAAGGAGTAGATAAATCAAAAGTGATTGGTATATCATTAGTTTATTTGACATGGGAAGAATCATATGTAATGATAGGGTCTATAGGTGGTAAATAAGATGAAGGAATAACCAAAGGTTTGGAAGGTAAGAGTTTTTCTACCACCTAAGGAGTATCAAGAAGTGGAGAATTAATATGAGGTAAATGACCTTCAGGATTATAATCTATAGAAATGGTGTGAACATCCTAGTTGAAAGCATGTATTTGAGCTAAGGTTTTTTTATAATGTTGAACATCCAAGTCTTGAGATTGAGCTTGGGCCATGATGTATTTATTATCATAGGTTTGAGAAATAGTACATGCTTGAGATTCAGGGGGAGTTTCAAAATTTGAAATTCCAATATTACTAAACTTTTATGGAAACATGATTAGAGGGTCTTGAAATAATTTGGCCACCACACAGTCATTACAGGTGAAATCATCTTCTAGTAAAGAAGGTTCGTAAACATTACACAGAGGGGAAAAATTAGTGATCTCATTAATGAGAGGTATAGTGCAATCATGAGGTAATAAAGGAGGAATCCACTCTAATATATAGGGAGGTATCTTAGTAGTGTTATAAGTATGTTGCAATTCATTAGGTTTATCATCATTAAAATTAGTGGGAGTGAATTTTAAGTCTAGATTAATGTTGATGAACTCAAGTAAGGGAACATTATTGATGGTAGGAATGGTAAGGATGCAATATTGAGATTTTGGATTAGGAAGTTGAATAATCCAAGGGTTTGGACCAGCTTCATGTTTATAATGTTTTCTATTATGAAGGAATTTAATGTATTGGCTACTGAGAAGTGATGGTCCTAATTCTATGGGTCTAAGGGTGATCAAGGACAATGTTATAAGATAGAGGCAAATCAAGGACCATAATTTTAGTTTGTACAGTCCTAGGTCCAACTGCTAGAGGAAGCCAAATACAACCAAGTGGCTTTTGATTAGTTTTATCAAATCCACGATAGGTAAGGTGGGTTTTCTTGAGATGACCTTTATTATAACCAAATTGTTGGAAAAGCCAAAAAGATGTCACATTAATACCAGACTCTTCGTCAACTAAATATTTATGGATAAGGGTAGTGTTAATAGTTATTTTAATGAATAGTGGTGGATCATCAGCATGAAAAAGGATCTCATCATTAATCATGTCTTCTTCAAGAAATTTAATTGATGGTTTAGAATAATGACACATAGATTTGATGGTATGAATGTTTATAGGTTGAGGCTCAATAGAGGATGGTTCTTCATCTAGAGAAGATGGATCTTCAATTTCTTGTAATTGTTGGATAAGGAAATTATGATGATCATAGGAAGTATGAACTAACTCCATAAGTGGAATCTTTCAAGGCATGGAGTTATATTCTTCAAGAAATTTCTAATGGGATTTAGGAACAAGAACTAGTGTGAGTTTTAGAAGGTAAGGTAGATTTTAAAGTAATGGAAGTTGTTGGGAGTTTAGAAGAATGAAGTGGTTCTTCATGGGCTTCTAAAGTTGAATTAGTGGTTGTAGTATCTTTGACAAGTTATTCTTCCAAATATGGTTTCTTGGGTTTTTTTTATAGGATCTTTGTGAAGTGGTTTATGATAATAATTGATGTTATTTATGTTAACATATTGATAATTATTGTAATATTGGTCCTAATCAACATTAATAGCATAAATATCTTTGATAGTTTGATTATTATATGTGGAAAAATATTTTTGTTTATCAGAAGAAAAAACTTTGGAAGCTAATCATTTTAGAGAAGTGGTGTTGTACTCTTGATGACAAAGTTGAATCATGGCTTCATGATTGAAGGAATCACCAAGCACGTAGGAGAAAAAACACTTAGTAATCCCTCAACAAGTTTCATGAGAGTGACCAATGCCGATGTGGAACCAACAAAATTAATTAGGGTCATACCATTTAAGAGGGTTAATAGGATAAGTAAAAGGTTTAGATGGTGATAAGAATTGTTTAATTTGAGACACAGTCAGTTATATGTGAGAAGATGGCGGAGTGTTAGTTTTGGAAACTCTTAGTTTGGTTTGAGGAGTATTGTTGGTGATATCATTGGTAGAATTTTGGAAATATCCTTCCATAAATTTGGGATTAGGTTTGAATTTATTCATGAGGAATTCTTGACATTTAGTTTGGTTAAGAACATCATTAAGTGTTTGAAGATCAAAATTTTGAACCTTGTATTAAAGCAAAGGAGTTAAATAAGTTATAAAGTGTTTAAAAAAATTATCATCAATTATGTTATGGTCAAATTTATGGGCCAGATATTTCCATCATGTGATAAAATCATGAGTTGATTTGGTGGGAGATTTCTTAGCATTAACGAAATGGATAAGACAATTTTTGAGAAGATCATTATGTTGAAACTCTCTAACTAAAGGATTGACTAAATTGTCAACTTTCCAAATGGAATGTTGGGGAAGTTGGTTGTACCATTCCAATAAATCATTATTGAAGGTTTTAACTAGGAGTTTAGTTCTGATAAAAGTATTAGTTTGGATCCACTCTTTATAAAGATTGATAAAGGCTTTGAGAAAGGATGCAGGGTCTTTAGTCCCATCATAGTTGATAGTTAGAGATATATTACCAATATAAATGGATACAATGAAAGGAGCTAAAGACTCATTTTGGATATTTTGAAACATTTTGTTTTTCATAATAGGTTGAGGAATAACATTTCCTAGGGCATCTCTAAGAGGTGGAGGAATAAAATTTGGATTGGCTTGAGGATTGAGAACCAGAGGTTAATTATCCATATTGATCAAATGATGTAGTAAACTCATTATTTGAGAGGTTTTAGAAGTTTGCATTATGTTCATTTTTTGTATGACTTATGAAATAATTTTAGTCATATAAATTGGTGGGTTGGTGTTTGTAGGAGAAATCCTCAAATTGGTATTAGGGGGAGGGTTATTGGAAGATGGATTATTAGTGGGATTATTGGATAGACTTGTGTCAATTACTCCCACATTATGTTAAAAATAATGAAGATGAGAATTGTATTGATAAGTACAAAAAGGATCAGATCTACCCACTTAGTCTTGGGGTGTGATTTGAATCATGTCATAATCCACAAACAAAGGAGGGGAAGAGGTGCTCCAAGAGTGAGGGTTCTCTTGCAATAAAAAGAGGGAGAAATGAATATCCCATATAGTGTCTAAATGGATTTAGGTTTTCCAAGAAGATTATAATAGGGGACTTCATGATAATTTTAGGAAATGAATAGAATGCTAAGGAAAGAAAAGAAATAGACTACTAAGTCTGATAGATAGGATATCAATAAGAGTACAGAGTCGACTAGGTTGACATAGTACTGCAAAATAGGAAAAACATAGTTTGATAAGGATACAAGGTCGACCAAGTAGACCTAGTACTATAACTTCATTGGTCAAAAGGGATACAAATTTGACAGTCGACTTAGTATTGCAGGAAGGGAAAAAGATAGTCTGTAAGAGACTGTGTTGAATAGAATGATAGTGTATTAAAAATAGAAAATGATTTTGCAATGTAACTTGAAATAAGAAATGAAATAAAATACAAAAGTAATTGTATCAAAGAGAATGATCCAATTAAATCAATCAACACATAACCTTGCACAAACATTGGCTAGTGCAAGTTTTAACATACAATAAGTAAAGAGCAAACAATAAATAGAAAATTAAATGCTAGCTAGGTGGTCATCCCGAATGTTGTTTGATTATTATATAGTGTTAATTTAAGTGTGATAGGGAAGTTGGCTGAAACTAGGAAACTGAAAAGCAATCTATGGATGGTTTCAGGGTGTTTAGGCTAAAATAGATTTGTGTTGGCAATGGTATTGGCTTAGTATTGGGGCCTCCCCCTTACTTTACAATCCCATAGTGATAAGGGTGTCAGGTGCTTTACCAATATATACCATTAACCACATATTTATACTTGGACAAAATACTAAGTTGGCTTCCCCCTTGGTGATTAAATCCAAGTAGGTAGGCCTTGGGTAGAGAAATGTTTAAATGAATTTTGAAATTATGTGATTTGATAGTGTGTGCAAGAAAGATAAAAAGAGTGAGAATAAATAGTATATTGAAAAACCACTTAATTAGACTATGTGATCTACTCTAAGCATGAAAACAATTGAAAATGAAAGTGTGAGCTAATTACTTGCATATAGTTATTAATTACCAACTTAAGAATGGTAAAGATTTGGTTTAGATGATAGTGTATGTAAACATTATAGAACATATTTGATAGGGTCAATAATATACTCTATAATTAGGAGTATTTAAGAACTAAGTTGACCAAGCCAACCTAATATTTCAAACAAAAGACAAACTATAGAACTAGGTCAACTAGGTCGACCTAGTTTATTATAGGATTATAGTTTTAAAGACTAAAAACTTTAAAAAATAGAACTATAAGGAATAATTGAATTGAAAGAGAGAGAAAGAAAGGAACCTTGGTGGGTTGGAAGATGCTAATAACTATGAAATTTATGTTGAAGTGTTTTGAATGTTTCTTTCAAGTTTTGCCAACTGTGTCAACTAGGTCGACTTAGTTCTATAATTCCCTATTTTTAAAATCCTTTTAAGATGATTGAGTCGACTTGGTGGACCTGATTTGTTATATATAAGTTGATTTTGATACTAAGTCAACCTACACAACTTAGTTTACTTTTTTGGAGCTGAATAAAAGACTCAGTTGAACTATTCGACATAGTTTGTTATTTAGAAGTGAATAAGATCACTATGTCAACCTATTCAATTTAACGACCTATATTTGATGAAGACCTACATATAAATAATGGATTCATTTTGATACGACTGTGTGTTAAACATGTACACATAAGTTACAAATTATACCATCCTGGTTGACCTAGTATCAAAAATATGAAAATAATAATAAAATGATATAATTGAAAAGTGTGAAAGAAAACCTACAAGGGTTAGATTGACATCAGGCTCACTAGAATGTATGTAATAAAAAATACATCAAATCCACAAATCAATCATATCTTAGAGAGATGGATCCTACTTACACTTCTAATTGGGGATACATTAGGTAATCAAGAACATGACTAATATGGATCTAATAGACCTGATTAGGGGATATTTTATCACAAGTAATATCACTAAGAAGGGTCCCATAGCCTCTAGTCAAGAAAAATCTTGCAATAACCTTAACTAAGTCTTATGTTTTCGTATTCACTATACTAATAACAAGTAAAGTAAATAAATCTAGTCTAGTGCTCACTAAATTTTGTGTCACATAGTGGGGGTTAGTAAACAAATAAAATTAAACATGCATAAGAGAATCCTAATTAATTTATGTATAGACAAAACCCTAATTCACAAAAAGGAAGAGTAATATTATTCAAAATACATTACTTATGGTACTTCTATATACTAAATAGAGGAGTAAAGTTAGAGATATTTATATAGAATATGAACCCATCCAGACTCAATCTCTCTCTTAGCCAAAGGTTCTTTGCAAGAGGTTTTTGTGGTTTGTAAGGATCACTAAGAAATACCAAAGCATCAAAGACTTCTCCATAAGACTAGATTCTCTTCCAAGTATAAACCCTAAGATAAGACACCTAAATTAGAATGGTGGAAGAATAAATTGTAAAGAAGTGAAAATGAATAATAAATCTTGATGTCTCCCAAATAATGGAAAAATAGATGCGTTTATATAGATAAATTTATCCCTAAAACCTTTTGAAAGTTTCAGCTAACAAGTTCGACCTAGTCAACCTACTAACGTTGTTGATAAAATTTCATTAGGTTACAGACTAGGTTGGCCAAGATCCAACCTATAACCTAAATAAGTTTTCCAATAATAGTACAAGGTTGACATAGTTGACATAGTCATGTAAATTATCAACAGAGGTTTTAGGTTAGGAAAAGGGCTAATGAAGGTGGTAAATGACTGAAGGAGTATAAAAATTAGGAGTCAAAACTTATGAAAATGTTTTTAGGAGTTGGTTGGATTTATATCAAGTGTCAAAAGGGACAATAATCCTATAAAGCACCAATGTTTTGCCCACCCATTTCTTGATGTACCCTTTATGGCATGCACTTAGAGATATTGAGACTCGATGGGTTCTTGCAAGATATAAAGCATAAGTAATTGATAAAGTTTGAAAATATTATGAGTATACACACTCTATCATTAAATTGATCTTTTATTTATTTCCTATAATCAATAAATTTGATCAACAAACCAATAACCTTATGCACATCTTCTTTTAGTCCTTTGCAAGTATATTTGCCAAAGTGGATAGATGAAACTTGGTAATCTATAGTTGTGACTTCATATTTAAACTTTTCTAGAGGGGGAATATCCACTTCAACATAACTCTCACCTTGATCATCCCTAAAAATATGAGAATCCTTTTTTGGTTTCTTTTCAACTCAAGGATTTAAGTCAATTTGTAGTGGTGGAATCATGTTTTTCATATTTTAAAAATTTAATCGACCATTGGGATGCTCTAGTATCATTTTTTTCCAATAATAATGATGATTTTATTTATGCATTTCCTTAAATAAGAGACCAATCTATTATAGGCTCTATTATCTATTCTATTTGTGGAAGATGTGTATCTTCTTTCTTTAAAGCCTTTTGGGTGTCTATCTCCTTTTTTTTAATGATAGGTGAGTATTCCACCACTTTAGAAGAATATTATTCTATCTTTGGAAGAGACTTTCCTTATTTAATAATAAATTCAATGGAAAATTTGGATATGGCCTAAGAAGGAGCCTCTTGTAGTTCAACCGAAGGGAGAGGAAACACTATTGTTGAAGATGATCCCTTAGGGTTGAAAAATGGATGATCTATAGTCATAAACTGTAATGTAGTGTTCCCGATCAACCCTTGTGAATGAACCACCTTTTTATATGTTTCACTCAATAGAACTGATACCCAGGAGTACCCTTCCAACATATTGGCTTCTTTATTCTGAACTTACAAGGCCTCTTTCAGGTTGAGGTGAAGGTTCCTCTATATCCTTTATTATAAAAATATCTACTGCAGTGCTAGAAGGTGTCCCTTGATCTTCCCTTTCTATTTAATTTGTTCAATCATGTAGAGGTATATCCATATCTTTCAAAGGTGGAATAATTCTAGCATATTGTACATCTACCCCTTTGATTATGATCCATACCATAGTTCTTCTAAACACTCTTTGAATCCATCTCTCCAAATATGTTATCTCCACTTGAATCTAGTTGACCCTAGGGAGAGGTGTTTTCCTGATGCCCTTTGAAAATTAATTTTCATCTACCACTTAACCATCATCTTCAATATAAAAATATTTAGGGATATCCACAATATTATACTTAGTCATTTGTTCTAACATGATGCAGTATAATTAAAGAGTCTAAATTCTTTTTTATCATCATAATGTATCCAAAAATATTGATTATAGGGAACATGTTTAAATGAAGCACTGAAAATGCCTTCTATCATTCCACATATATCAAATGAGGAATGATTGTGAAATTGTCATAGTGTGACATGTGCCTTATCTGATTTAATGGATTTAGATTTATGCAATGTGTGTCAAAGTGTACGTACCAATACTCATAAGGAATCAGATCCTAATAGACTTATGTTTTGAACCCAAAAACTTTTGCATCTACATCAGTTATCACACTAGTTACATGAGTGTCCATCTATAGTAAACAAACTTTGGAAGCACATATGGAGTATAATCATAACTACAAACCTTGATATAGGAGAAGGTGGGAAATTTTATAAACCAACCACCCATCTAAAAAGTTATATGATATTAACAATTGAAAAATGTTGATTGTAAGGATCTAATTTGAACATTTGATAGATGAAATGAAGAAAAAAATCATTACCTCTACAAAAATGTTTGGCTCTTTCTTTCAATTTCAACTATGGGCAATACACATGTATATGATAGACAAACATTAAGCCCATTATGGTTAACCCACTATATAATCATCTTCATACAATTTCATAAACAAGGTAAGACATCATATAGAATTTGTGACTAGTTATCACCTCACACAATTGCTTGTGCATCGAATCACTGATCAACTCAAACCAATTGATATAATGCTTGTTAAAATGAATTATTTATATATATTGAAACATCCACTCATTATAATCCATTATTGTGGGATTTCCTACCATTCTATTTAGGAGAGTGATAATTTCATTAATTTCAATCTTAAACTCATATTAGGTAATCACCTTAGGAACCCTAGTCACTAAGGGTTTAGGTTTAACAAGATAATGCTTATTCAAGGACCTAAGACAATCACTTTTATTTTATTCATGAACCTATTGAGATATATATGGAGTGATTTCTAAAAATACCTCATGATCTATAATCTTTAACATTTCTTTAATGGATTTAGGTCTGAGTCGTAAGATGGCCCCTTATTTGGGAGTACGAACTTCCCTCTTAACCCTAGAATTGAGAATTACATAGAAATTACAAACATCGTAGCTTGAGGAAGGATAATTTCATAAATTATTTGCATCCAATCATTTTTGAAAGAAGTATTTACCCTCTTCCTGAAGTCTTCCATGTCAATATAACCTAGGTCTATATTGGTGACTTGATTGATGTTATAATCAATAGTGAAAGGGGGGGTGACCCATTGGAATTGGTATTTCATTTTATTAGACTTTTCTTTTCCTTTGCTCTTAGGTTTTCCAGACATCTATTGCTTGACACAGGGATGGGAGAGTGGTAAGTAGGGAAGTGAGGTGTGAGTGAGAACATGAAAATTTAAAAAAGAGAGGTGGAAAGAGGGGATGCAAAAGTAAGGGACTACAGTGTTGTCAGATAGTTCTAATGTTGGGGTTTTGAGGTTATAACATAATTTTTAAACTATGATATAGGGAGGAGAGGAAAATCCAATGCGTCAAAAAAGAAAAGACTAACATTTAGTAAAAAAACCTCAATAAATGATTGAATCATAGGTACAAGATATGGCATATCAACAAAAGGAATCAAATAAATGTCAAGAAATAAATAGAAGAAATGTACCACCTATTTAAAACCCTAAAAAATATCTCCAAACCCTAGGTGCACCCACTATAAAGAATCTCAAAAAGAACTGAATAAAGCAACCTCCAAATGCCAAGGAAAGATTACAACCCCCTAAATTATGAGGAAAGACAAATGCAAAGCTTCAAAAATAATGTTTGAATGGTGTCAAGTGATAAAGAGGGATAAATTAAATAGTGAGGTTTAAGGAGAACCCCACAGATGTAGATCACATCCCTCATTAATGAGGTTTGAGGTAGGGTAATATGGATGTATTACAATCATTGATCATTACAACTGTCAGGTTCTGATAATTGTGTTGTAGCTGTTAGGATTTGATGACTATATTTCAGCCAAAAAGTTCCAACAATTTCATTACATCCATCAAATTATGATGACTACATTATAGCTTTCACATTTTGATGACTGCATTGCAGTTGTTGGGATCTGATGACTGAATTGTAGCCATCAAGTTGCATTGACTACACTATAATCTTAGATTCCTGACTCTAATGTATAAAAAGTGGCTAGGTCTTTGATAACATTCTCTTTTCAAAATTTCCCTCCTTTAACTTTATTTTCAAGATAATCTGATTGGGTACTCTAAATTTCGTAGGCAGATGAAATTTAGGGGAAAACATATATGTAAGCATAACTCATAGAGTTAACCAATTGCATGGATTGATGATGTGATGATCATGTTGTTGGATGATTATATAACTGATCAATGACCTCTCAAAGAGTGAATAAGTTATAAAACATGGGCACATGAGGATTCCCCTAGTGGTAATGGATTGATACTTTTGATATAATCAAATTAGGTTGGATTTTTTGGATATGGATTAGTGGAGATTGGATTTGATATGATGAGATTGGATTCTATAGGATGAGATGATTAGGAATCATGGTTCATGTTATTTTACACATGCAGGAAGTTCAAGTGGAGAGTTATATTTGGATAATTTGTTAGACTAAAGTTATGGTGATGATGGATATTGGTGTTGAGGAAAGTGATGTCAAATTTTCATGAATTTTGATTGTTTAAGAAATGTTATTTTTGAGGTAGCATGCAACAAGATGAAATATGATATAAACCACCATGATTCCATTGTTTATATATGCCATATGATTGACTTAGACACAACATACAAGAAAACACACAAATAAAAAAGTGAATGAACAAAACACAAACAATCAAAAAAAAAAACATATGCCTTCTGTTGCTTTTGATTATATCATTTTTTTCTAGATATTTCTATTATTTTTGGATTATATGATTTTATATTATTTTTTTTATTTTTATAATTTTATATACAAAGGCCACTAGAAAAGGGAAATCTAGTTCTGGTAGTGGGGATGGAATTGGTGTGGGATGAATGAATTGATGGAAGGGAGTCAGGATGATGTTCAATGATGATGATAGAGAAATCAGAGATGATTAGGGATGCATACATATGGATTAGGATGTGAAGATGAAAATGAAGATGAAGATGGATATGATTTATAAGGACCATGTTGCATAATAATATAGTGGAAGTCATCAAAGTATCATTTGAAAGATATACAAAGATGTTTTTCATATAAGTCCATAAACTTCTTCTATTTCCACATCATGTTCAAAGTAGGGGAAAACATGGGCATGATAGGTTGATAGAGGATGGATAAGATAGTAACGGATGGATGAAGTTGATTTTTACCCAAATGTAGTGTAGTTATTGATAATTATTTATGCATGATACCAAAAACTAGTTTTCATCATGGTACTTGCCCAAGGTGCCATAGAAGTGATTTTCACCTATGGATGATTATTTATCTTTCTCATTTTTTTAGAAGACTATGATCCTTCAAACTTAAATTTTTTTAATTAAATCTCAATCAACTATTATACTGATCTGAATTATAGTTGTTCTATGACCATGTCATTGATGTATTCTCCTTAGATTTTGCCATTAACTTATTTAATTATCGATTAAGATTCTTACGAACACCTTAAGTAGGTTATGTCATGGCCCTTATGATAGGGGGTGTCACCAAGGAAGGTGATGTGGGATGTGCATTAAATGAGGGATCATATTAGATTTTGTGAAGAATTTATATGGATGACATGACCATGGAGGTGAGGGAAAATTTCAATAGGCCATGGGAAATTGGGACCAATAGTCTCACACACCACATCATATTTTTATTTTTGAATGAGTGCTCCATACAACATGACTTTATGTGTTATGAGGTCAAAGACATGAAGATTAATTTAGGATAACCACTAGAGATTTATACTCCTTAGGCCTAATAGTTGTTACAAGATAAATTATTTTAGGAGTATCTGTTGTTCTGATGTTAATTTCAATGATGTCTTCATACTGAAACTATGCCCCTAGAGGGATAAGGCTGAGTTCCTAATTTTTTATATGATTTTGATTATGATTATTTGATAGGTCCTAATGAGGTTTTCAATAAAGGATGTTGATTTTTGATTTATTTGATTATTAGATTTGATTTGATTAAGAAAATATTCACATTCCCTTAGATGTGTTTATTTATCATTGATGGTTTTATAGTATTTTATAATATGGAGGTCATCTTTAAATCCCATGAATGGTGTGATTTCTTTGTCATTCCAAAAGAGGTCTGATGGGTTCGTCAAAGATGTTTTAAACAAAAATGGGTTAGTAAAATATTGGTCAAACATTTGTGGGCTTGTTAAATAAAGGTTTGTCAATGATGGGTGGACCCACATAGGGTTTGTTAAATATGGTCAGGTCAATGATAGGTTCATGAAAGGTGGACTCATCAAATATCAACTCCTCGAATATGGGTGGAGCAAAAATGGTGAGAAATTGGGATGCTTTTATTTGGTCAATGGTATTTTATTACCTTGATAATTTTCTAGAAGAGACATATATTGTTGTAGGAATGGATCTCAACATATCCCCAATTTTTTATTATTAGACATGGATGTACTTGATTCTTTTATAAATGGTGTTATTTGGATTGGTAATCATAGGATAAAACTATATAATGGTGGCTTATGATCTTGATTGGTGGGTTATTGCTTTGGAGATGATTGATCGCATAATTTTCCATTAGATGGTGATTTTTTGTGGGATCAACATTTGTGGGCTTGTTTATTCTCCTATGTCTTCCACAATTTTAGAAAGTGGAGTTTCAATCATTCAAGAGCCAAATGAGTATAGGATGGTTGTGGGTGTTATGGCTGATTTTCACATATGTCCTAAATTTATGGAAAGTGTAGCTTGGTATGGGATGTTGGATGGCTTGATTGAGATGGGTTGAAAGTTTGATTATTGGATTTGGGTAGGATAAGATAGGGTTGATGTCACTCAAGTAATTTATGGATAGTGGATATTTGATTAGGTAATGACAATCTCTACGTGGAAGGAGGGATATAGTAATTTATGTCCTCGACATGTTAGTTAATCTATTGGATTCGATCAAGCATGGTTACATTTTAAGCTTGGGGATTTTAGCTAGTGAATTGTAGGCTATCAACATCATGTAAATGGAATGGTTTTAGTCTGAAAGGATTCTTTTTGATCTCTCGATGTGACATTAGATCATATTTTCTTTAGTTTAAAATAGGTTGTGTATAAAAGATATAAACAAGAAAAACATGTAGGCATAACATATGCTAGTGAAGTAGGATTACAACCAACTAGTGGCCCATTGATAGTACCCTAAAAGGTATGAGGTGGGTGATATTTTGGAATGTTGTGTGATTGACACCACTATTCATCTACAGTAAATAAAATCATAATCTTGGCTAAGTAAGGCTACCAAGGTTCATCCTCTATATAATTTATGGTATGTTAAGGAAAAAATCTATGAGATAAGGGATTTGTTGAAGTAGTGGTTATTGGTGGCATGAAACCTAATCACTTCATGGTATTGGTAAAATAAAAAACCACTTATACAATGAAAATGTATTACCCAAGGACTATATATATCCCACTAGAACATAGGTTTTGTCTCTATGTTGGGTGATGAAATCCTAGTCGTAAAACCTTAAAAGAAAAAATAAAGAGGGTACGAGTTGTTTTTTATTCATAAGTTTATTTAGTAGCACAAGGGAAGAGAAGACATAATTGTGACCTAGTTGAACATAAAATACTTAGAACGCTTCTGATCCTATATTTTGCCTTGTGGTATAAGGGAAGAACATACATGAATTTTGGTAAAAAAAACTCACACAGGCAAAGCCAATTAAAATATATACAAGCAAGATTAATTGATTTAAATTAAATGTTTAAAATTGTGTTGGGTTTGATATTATGCCTTTGAAAATCAAAATTACAATCAAATATGTTAGTAGTTGATTTAGAGTCTTTGAAAAGTAGTAAATATGCAAGAAAAATATTGTTAATAGTTAAAACATGCATACATTATGACTCATAACATAGACATTGTTTATCAAGACATAAATATCATGACATTTGCATAGATATAAAAACAACAAATGAAATGTAAATGTTGAATAGTTAGATGTAGATGTTGAATGGTTATATGTAAACTCAGAATGGTTGTATACAAACATTGAATGGTTAGATGTAAATTTCAAACAATATTGACTACAAAGACATGAATAAAATATTGTTTGACTATATTTAGACATTTTTTTACTTTACATAGACACCAAATAGAAAACAAAATATGAACTGCCTTCCTATGTTCCTAGTCCATTTCAGTCATTTGACATAATCGATCATGTCAAGAAGACTAAATTTCAAATGTCTGAATATGAATTCCTGCAATCCAATCCTAAGCAGTTGGATAAGTTAGTTCAATGTGTGAATAATAAAGTTGTCCCTGCAGGACAAGATGCTAAGAAGGTAACTCATGATTCTCCAAAGAACATGCCCATTCCAATCAAACTTGTCATTACTCTTCAAGCTGCCCCTAGGAAAATAGAGCCTTTATATGTTTCCATATTGATAAATGGTCATAAACTGAGCAATTATATCATAGACTCAGGTGCATCTGACAATGTCATGCCTGCCAAAGTGGTAGAATCTCTTGGTCTCACACTGACCAAGACATTTGAGTGGTGTTTCTCCATGGAGAACAAACAAGTACCTCTACAGGGACAAATAAAGGATGCCCAATTTACATTTGTAGCAATCCTAGATAAAAGAATCAAGATGATAGTTTTAGTGGCTGATGTCCCAATATTCTATGGCATTTTTCTAGGGCAAAATTTTTTCAAGGATGTTGGTGGAGAATTGAGCATGGAATTGTCTGAAGTGATGATCTCTATCAAAGGACATTAGCCCCAGAAGCTCAAATTCTATTTGAATTTTTAGGCATAGGCAATTACTTCTAACCATAGAGGATATTCATGTTTTAACAGATGAAAGTTCTGTAGGTGGTGATCCAAAGATGGATTCAAATAATATGTCAAAATAATTGGTAGGGTGCAGTAAAGATGAAAAAGGATCTTCTACCTCTAATGATGATAAATCTGAAAGAAGATCAATTACTGATGATGTTTGGATCTTAGAATTCGATGGCAGTAATTCTTCTACAGGCTCATGTGATAGGATTGTGTCGATATCTACTCGAGGAGATATTTTTCCCTTTTCATACAAGTTGCAATTCAGTAATACTAACAATACTATTAAATATGAATCTCTTCTGCTTGGATTGAAAGCTGCTAAAGATAAGGGAGTCAAACTCCTTCATGCCAAAGGAGATGTCGAGTTGCTGGTTTGTAAGGTGAGAAACCTATATCAAATAAAAAATGAGAGATTATTCCACTATTGTAATCTAGTCTAGGATCAAATTGAAAGCTTTGATGCTTTCATCATCTCTACCATACCTAAGGAATTCAATGACTGAGTTGATGCACTAGCTGTTTTAGCAACTCTCTTAGTTCCTCACTTAGACTTCAAAGGAAACAAGTACACTATTGAATTGGTCTTCTGACCAAACATACCTAATAATGTCAGTCATTGGCAGGTGTTTAATAATGATAACTAAATCATCACCTTTTTGGAATAAAGAGACAGCTTCAAACACTTGCACTTTGAAGGCAATAATTCTTAGAAGCTTGAATTAGCTCTTGAAATGAACTCAAATGCAGATGAAGAATTCTTGTAACTAAAAGGGAATAAAATTCCCAAAGGACTGGTTTCTCTTGAGAAACTATTTGACAAACATGACTTGTTCATCAAACAACAACATATGGATTTAAGCTCCTCCCATGGGTTTGATCAGATAAATTTGGGTACCAAGGAAGATCCCAAAATGGTGAATATTAGGAAGTGTTATACTCCTAAGGAGAGATTCAAGTTCACTACTCTAATCTTCCAATACATGGATGTCTTAGCATACTCCTATGATGATCTGAAGTCACTCAGACCTGAGAAAATTCACCATGAAATTCCTTTCAAGGATAAATCAGTGCCTTACAAGCAAAAATCCTGATAGTATAATCCAAAGATATCAGGTATTATTCTGTCTGAGATATAAAAAATGTTGAACACTAGAATCATTTTCCCAATCCATCATTCCACATGGATTGCCAACATAGTCCCTGTGAAGAAGAAAAATAGTGAAATTTGCATCTGTGTGGATTTTAGGAATCTAAATCAATCATCTCTGAAGGATAAATATCCTTTACCAATCATGGATCAAGTGCTTCAGATAGTGACAGGCTCAGAGATATTATCAATGCTAGATGGCTTCTCAGGATACAATCAAGTTGAAGTTAGTGAAGCAGACCAACACAAGACTGCCTTCACTACTCCTTGGGGCACGTTTACATATAGAAGGATGCCTTTTAGCTTAATAAATGCTGGCTCCACCTTTTAGAGAGAAATGGACCATATTTTCTAAGCATCACCCAAATCATATACGCCACTTGAAACAAGTGATGGAACGCTGCCGCCAAAATGGTATTTCCTTGAATTCGAAGAAGTCTATTTTTGGAGTAACATAAGGGAAACTTTTCAGACACATTATGTCTAAAGAAGGCATAAAGATTGACTTAGACATATTCAAGTCTGTCCAATATCTTACCTTGCCTACAAGAAAGATTGCTATTGACTCTTTCTTCAAAAAGGTGAATTTTTTATCAAGGTTCATCCCCAAGTTTGTTGAGAAGACTAGACACATTGTGAACATGATGAAGGGAAAGGCCACCTTCAGCAGGACTAAAGAAGGCAAGTCAACATTTGAGGATATCAAGACTAGCATTGCCCACACCCCAATTCTAGTTTGTTTAGACTTCAACAAAGGGTTCATCATATACAATTATGCTTTTGAACACATGCTTTCATCAATTTTGGTTCAATAGAATAAAGAAGTTATGGAATCTCTCATTTATTTCATGAGCTATTCTGTCAAAGCTCATGAGCTAAATTAATCAAACATGGAGAAGCATGCTTATGTAGTGGTGAAGGAAGTCAAGCATTTCCACTTCTACATCTTGAATTCTCACACTACTGCCTTGGTTCCTGATACCACGGTTAAATCCATATTGACTCAGCAAGAGTTTGGGACAAAAAGAGGCAACTGAATTTCAAAAATCTAAGAGTTTGATCTAGTTATAAAACCAACAAAGTTGATACAAGGAAAAGGCCTATGTCAATTAATTTTTGATAACAAGCTAGAAGAAACAAAGCATGAAGAAGCAAAAGATGAAGACATGCCAATGGTCCTCTTTGTCTCCACTACGAATGAGTGGTATTTAGGTATTGCTCATTTCCTTACTTATGGTGAATGTCTTTCTCACCTATATTACAAAGAAAGGAGGACTATCAAGTTGAAAGCTTCCAATTTTGTCTTTTGGGACAATGAATTGTACAAGAGGAGCCTTGATGGAGTGTTCCTTCGCTGTGTGGACAAGGAGCAACAAAACCAAATTTTGAAATCCTTCTATAATCTAGCTTGTGGAGGACTTTTTTTTTTACTCTTGTAACTACCCATGAGATTATACGAGCCAGGTATTACTGGCCAACTCTTCTCCAAGATGCATATAAGTGGGTAAGAAAATGTGAATTGTGCCAATGGTTTGTTGGGAGACCCACGTTAGCTGCCCTACCTCTCAAGCCAGTGGTCATAGAAGACCCATTATAACAATGGGGAATTGATTTTATTAGAGCTGTAAACCCATATTCAAGTCCTAGACATGATTATGTCCTTACAGTAACTAACTACTTCTCCAAGTGGGTAGAGGCTATCTCAACCAAGCATGCTACTTCAGAAGTAGTGTGCAATTTCCTTAAAGAAAATATCATTTCTAACTTTGGGGTCCCAATTAAAATTGTCATAGATAACGCAACTTGTTTCACTTCCTAAGAGATTACTCAGTTCTATTTTTACTATGGAATTACCCTCTCCCACTATTTTGATTACTTTCCACAATGGAATGGACAAGCTAAATCAAGTAACAAGAACCTGATAACTATCATCAAGAAGTTGGTGGATGACAACCAAAGGACATGCCATAAATCATTAGTTGACACTTTGTGGGTAGATATAATTACACCAAAAAGGGCAATTGGTATGTCTCCTTTCCAACTTTTTTATGGTATCAATGCTGAGATACCAATCACCTTGGCATTAAAATTGACTAAGGCAATTGAAGATCAGACATATGAAAGCTCCATTGATAAGAGGATCATGTGCTTGACTAAGATGGATGAGAAAAGAACTATGGTGGTGGACCGAATTGTTTTCCATCAAAGTCTGGTGAAGAAGTTCTACGACTAGAAGGCAAAAAACTATGATTTCTAGGTTAGAGATCAAGTCATGTTATGGGATAAGAGAAGAGCTCCAAAGGGAATGCATGGGAAGTTTGATTCTCTTTGGAGAGGCCTATTTATTATCCATCAGCTCAATGATGAAAATAGCTTTTTATTGAAATATTAAGACAACATGCTCTTCTCTCTAACTTATAATGGGTAGCATCTAAAGCACTTCAATCTATGAAGTATCAGATAAGATCAGTTTGTACATATGTATATTTGTATAGTCTTTAGTTCTATTTTTGTGCTTTCATTTTTTTTGTCACCTTTATTTTTGGGTAGCATGACTTCATAGCCCAATGGCACACTTCAAGGCACTAGAGATTCTAGTTGCTACTCCCCTCAGCTATTCCAAGTTTTCAACTGAAGGAAGTTCCCCAACTGGAGCTCGCTTTTGTCCCCCAAAAATATCAGTCATTTCTTGGACAACATTTAAACTATTTTAAACTATTTTTGCTCCAACAGAACAAAATCTTCTCTCCCCTTCTCAGAAATTATTTTGGGCATTCAAATTCTTTGTCATTCAAGCTTTTTCAGATTTTTACGAACTCTACAGGCTTGAATCTATGGACTCTGGAGGCTAAAATCTATGGACTCTATAGATATGTTTCTAAGGACTCAACATGCTTGAAATCAATAGGTTTAAAGGCTTCTACAGGTGAGTTTCATTATAAGAACAAGTTTCCAACACTTAGTCATTTTCAGGATTGGTTCAATGTCTTGGTTCAACCAAAAGAGTTCATCGGCAAACTTTTATGTAGTGTTTAAACAATTGAACTATTGAACCTTGAACTATTTTGGTTCAATGGGTTCAATGGGTTCAAAGTTTGAATGTCATCAACAAGAGTTAAGTGCATTTGTCAAGGTTCAAAGTTTAACTGCTTCAGGTTCAACATCTTGAAAACACTTATCAAAGAGAAGAAGGATTGAACCATTTAACCATTGAATGAAAGTTGGTTCAATCAGTTGGTTTAATTTGCAGGTTCAAAGGGCTACCCCAAAGCCAAAGGGAAAATAATCTTTACAGAGGGTAGTGAACCAAGCTGAGTGCCCTTACAGAAGGTAATGAGCACAAGCGAATAAAGAGAATTCCTTCAGAAAAGTGAATCAAAGACAAATAGCCCTTGCAGAGGGTAGGTAAGGAGTATGTGGACCATTTCAAAATACTGAAGGATATTTTTGGGCTTGAACAGTCATTGTGGAGGGCATAGTTTTCTTTCGGGAAAAGAATGCAGCAAAACAGTTAAGGCAAGAATCCTTCAAACTTTTTTTCTGAAGGAATTCACTCGAGAAGAAAGCCTGACAGAAAACATGATGGAAAGTAGAGGCAAAGCGAAGGAAGATTAACATCAGATAAATTGTCCAAAAGAATTACTTCAGACTTTTTGTCCAAAGGAAAAGTTTGCCAAAATAGAAAACCCATCGAGGAAATAAAACCCTGAAGGTTACCAAAAAGATCTCAAAGTGTAGGTACCCTTGTGAGAGGCTCTCACTGGGGAAAGTGGACCATTTTTCAAGACCCCGAAGGGCAAGTTCCCTCTAGGAAAGATCAAACCTCAAGTTACAACAGAAGCTACCACATGTCCCTCATAAATATCCAGTGAAAGTTGCCACATGTCATCTTCTGTGACATAGTTTCTAATAATTTTCAAAATAGAAAAATGTGCCACGTGTCATCTACAAAGCTCAGTGAAGGCTGCCAAGTGGAAACATTTACAGCTTCTTCTTTTTATTGAGTAAGGATTGTGGTGGGTCTTGGGTGAGTGGTTAAACTCAAACAGAACATTCCACATGTCATCATCTGCATGAGTTCAAAAGATTATTAAATGTTTATATAGTGTTTATATGAGCTTAATAGAAGTTGCTATGTATCATCATCTGTAAGACTCTCAAAAGGCTCCCAAGGCCTCTATAAGTTAAGCAGATAATGCCATGTATCCTTGCCTATTTCACAGTAGAACGTGTTATGTGTCATTTGTTGAGAACAGTAAAAAGTGGCCAAAGCAAATAGGAAAGACATAAAGGAAGTGCTAAGGAGGATGATATGCCTGTAGTCATAAAATTTAGGGAAACCAAGTAGCTATTGGCTTTCAAATGATGACGGACCCAAACACATCAAATTTGTGACAATGAAATAACTGTTGATCCTTGCAGACTTAAGCACAGACCCTGTGAACAAATTTAGTGACACGACAAAGAGATAGCATGAGAGGTCAAATCACATAGATAAAGAAAAATTATAGCCAAGAAAGGGGGAATGAAGAAGAAGGATTAGAAATATCTGTGCATGGGAGATGTTTCTAGAAGGTAAAGCAGCCCACCATGTGGACATTGGAGAGTGCACACATTCAATGGTGAGGCCTATTTTTCTACATTTAAAAAAGTGAACAATTGGAAATACATTAGGGAAAGACATCAGGCATCCCATATTAAAAATTGATGCTCAATTTGAGCATAGCCCATGGACAAAATTTAAAATGCATTGAATACATCATAAGCCATCATTTTTTTGAGACAAAGTGCCCAAGTATTTCTTGGAGCACTATATATAGGAATCTCTCCTATTGTTTTAATGGGATCTCAGTCTATGGTTAGAAATAAAACTCTACCCAAATTGAAAGGCATTACTGAGACTTTGAGCTTAGATTGTTGATCATATTTTGTTATTTGAATAAGAAAACAAGTGACTTTTTAGACTTTGTGCTGGAATAGCTTGGTTGTTGGGGAAATTGTTCTTATGTCTCTTTCCTTAATACATTTTTTATCCATTTAATTAAATAAGTAGAATTAGTGAAAGTGATCAGGAAGGTGTCCTGAGGCCAGTTGTAGAGAGACTTTGTGCTACTACAATTGTCTTTAGTTTGTCTATTTTTCTATTCCTGTGTAAAGGATCTTAGGATGCCTTGTGCCCTCATTATCCTTCATATTTCACTCTTTGGAAGTTGAGGTGGAGACTTTGTGCCTCATTTCATCCTGCAAATGTTAGAGCAAACACATAGGTTAGAAATCCAAAACAAATAAATTGAAATCCTAATATAATAAATGGAATGCACTTTGAATGAGCAAAAGAGATAAATGTATATAATTTCAATTACGATAAATATCTCCCTTGATTTGTCAAATTTTCTCATATTTGAGACTAAATGAGGCTCATGTAAGCACTTTGATAACATGTCCCCTTGTCAATTGGATGATTAGATTCATAAGTGGATTCATTGATGAATGATGTTTTATCTTAATATTGGATACATGTAGCTAGCCTCTCTTGGCTTGTTATAAGTGAGGAAGGATGGTTGGATTTATATATTTCTAAGAATGATCTGGACTATTAGATTTGATCCAAGATCAGGGATCAACATTTAGTCATAAATGGAAGGTTGGCTAATAAATAGAGGAGGATGGATGTGGAAGACTTGATTTGAAAAATGGGTTAGATTAACTAATTTTTCTTTTGTAATGTCTCCCCCTCACCTTGGATTTGAGGATCAACTTGGGGAATTGGATTGGTGTGATCATATGACTATAATATTGGATGATGTGATAATAGATGAGTGATATGATGATATTTAATTTTATTTATTTATTTAAATATTTGGTGCATGGATTTTATTATTATTATTATTAACTAAATAATTATTAAGGATTAATCAGTTGACTAACCCATATGATGATGAGATGGGAATTAGATGGGATTCAATATGTTATTGTGATATCGTGATTAATTGATTGGGGATGGTAGTGAATAGGTATAGGTTGATTAGGGATGTTGATGATTGAATTAGGGTTGACTTGGAATGGATATGGATAGATTATAGATGAAAAATAAATTATTAAGCATGATTAAGGTTCGCTATTGAATGTAGAATTAGGGTTTATCATATATGAAGCGATTAGGGATGGAATGCTTATAGAATTGGGGTTTGGTATGGAATGTGATGATGAAAGGTTAGCCTTCACATTAAAATGGTATATTTTATGTGTCTACATTAGTTAAAGGACAACAATTCTATAAAATAAATATATCGAAACAACCTACTATAGATAAAATGATAGTATTGTAATACCCTATCTTTATGACCAACTGTCGTCTATAAGGTATTGAAGTAAACATCATCATTTTTTACCAAAGTTGGCATGGCATCTTGAATATCTAAAATTAAATTTTGATAGTCTGACTCATCATGAATTTTGAAACATAATCATGTTTAGGATCGAGTTTCATTACATGTAAACTTTTAGCATGGGGTATTATTACATGCCACTTTATAATGAATAATCAAACCTTTAATTTTATAATGAATGACCTAAACTTGATTAGATGGATGTCATGTATTTTTTTTAATAATTACATATAACTTTATAATGAATGGTTATAAATTGTACATATCATTGGCATGTATTATTTGTGTGTTCATGTGCCATCATATGATTTATTAGAATTTTATGTGATATGTTGTGACGATTAATTCTTATTCAATCACTTATTCTAAAAAGTTTCATATAATTTTTTTATATAAATTAAAAATAATTATTAAGTTTATATATAAACTAATAGCTTTTGGATCCCTCTCAATTATTGGTCCATATCTATTATATATTTTTTACATCTGAACACAATAAAGACTTATAGTGCACTTGTTTTTACAAGCAAGTAATTTCACATTGAAATATATTTATGAATATATTTCTTTAATTTATTTTACATAAATAATAATACTATTAATAAATAATAAATAATAATTATTCATAAAGATCATATTAAAATAATTTTAATAATTAATTATAATAATTGTTAAGATTAATAATAGTTTTTGAAAATAATTTTATTTTCTAAATATCCAATAAACAACCTCATAACTCCTCTCCACATACCTACCATTTCATCCTTGTTTATATAGCTTGGTAAAGTTTCTCAATTTCCCCACTTTGTTTAGGGCATGGATTTTTTTAATTTCAAATGATTAATTAAAAAATATATTAAATGCTTCAAGAATTTTTTTGGTTGGAGATGGATCACTTTAAATTTTTTTTTAATTCACTAGGGATGCCCTATATAGTATTAGTTATGTGAGTTTAATTATAAGAACAAGTTTCCAACACTTAGTCATTTTCAGGATTGGTTCAATGTCTTGGTTCAACCAAAAGAGTTCATTGGCAAAATTTTATGTTGTGTTTAAACAATTGAACCATTGAACCTTGAACCATTTTGGTTCAACAGGTTCAATGGGTTCAAAGGTTGAAATTCATCAACAAGAGTTAAGTGCATTTGTCAAGGTTCAAAGTTCAACTGCTTCAGGTTCAACATCTTGAAAGCACTTATCAAAGAGAAGAAGGATTGAACCATTGAACCATTGAACGAAAGTTGGTTCAATCAGTTGGTTCAATTCGCAGGTTCAAAGGGCTACCCCAAAGCCAAAGGGAAAAGAGTCTTTACAGAGGGCAGTGAACCAAGTTGAGTGCCCTTGCAGAAGGCAATGAGCACAAGCGAATAAAGAGAATTCCTTAAGAAAAGTGAACCAAAGACAAATATACCTTGTAGAGGGTAGGTAAGGAGTATATGTACCATTTCAAAAGACTGAAGGATATTTTTGGGATTGAACAGTCATTGTGGAGGGCACAATTTTCTTTCGGGAAAAGAACACAGCAAAATGGTTAAGGCAAGAATCCTTCAAACTTTTTGTCAGAAGGAACTCACATGAGAAGAAAGCTCGATAAAAATCCTGATGGAAAGTAGAGGCAAAGCGAAGGAAGATTTCCTTCAGATAAATTGTCTAAATGAATTACTTCAGACTTTTTGTCCAAAGGAAAAGTTTGCCAAAATAGAAAACCCATTGAGGAAATAAAAGCCTGAAGGTTGCCTAACAGATCTCAAAGGTTAGGTACCCTTGTGGGAGGCTCTCATTGGGGAAAGTGGACCATTTTTCAAGACCCCAAAGGGAAAGTTACCTCTAGGAAAGATCAAACCTCAAGTTGCAATAGAAGCTACCACATGTCCCTCATAAATATGCAGTGAAAGTTGCCACGTGTCATCTTCCGTGACATAGTTTATAGTAATTTTCAAAATAGAAAAATGTGCCAGGTGTCATCTACAAAGCTCAGTGAAGGCCACCAAGTGGAAACATTTGTAGCTTCTTCCTTTTATTGAGTAAGGACTGTGGTGGGTCTTGGGTGAGTGGTTAAACTCAAATAGAACGTGCCATGTGCCATCATCTGCATGAGTTCAAAAGATTATTAAATGTTTCTATAGTGTTTATATGAGCTTAATAGAAGCTACTATGTGTCATCATCTCTAAGACTCTCAAAAGGCTCCCAAGGCCTCTATAAGTTAAGCAGATACTACCATGTATCCTCGCCTATTTCACAGCAGAACGTGTTATGTGTCATTTGTTGAGAACAGTAAAAAGTGGCCAAAGCAAATAGGAAAGACATAAAGGAAGTGCTAAGGAGGATGATATGCCTGTAGTCATCAAATTTAGGGCAACCAAGTAGCTGTTGGATTTCAAATGATGATGGACCCAAACACATCAAATTTGTGACAATGAAATAACTGTTGATCCTTGTAGAATTAAGCACAGAACCTGTGAACAAATTTAGTGACTGGCCAAAGAGATAGCCTAAGAGCTCAAATCACATAGATAAAGGAAAATTATAGCCAAGGGGGAATGATGAAGAAGGATCAGAAATATCTGTGCATGGGAGATGTTTCAAGAAGGTAAAGCAGCCCACCATGTGGACATTGGAGAGTGCACACATTCAATGGTGCGGCTTATTTTTCTACATTTAAAAAAGTGAACAACTGGAAATACATCAGGGAAACACATCAGGCATCCCATATTAAAAATTGATTCTTGATTTCAGCATAGCCCATGGACAAAATTTAAAATGCATTGAATACATCATAAGCCATCATTTTTTCAGACAAAGTGCCCAAGTATTTCTTGGAGCACTATATATAGGACTCTCTCCTATTGTTTTAAAGGGATCTCAGTCTATGATTAGAAACAAAACACTACCCAAATTGAAAGGCATTACTGAGACTTTGAGCTTAGATTGTTGATCATATTTTGTTATTTGAATAAAAAAACAAGTGACTTTTTACACTTTGTGCTGGAATAGCTTGGTTGTTGGGGAAATTGTTCTTATGTCTCTTTCCATAATACATTTTTTATCCACTTAATTGAATAAGTAGAATTAGTGAAAGTGATCAGGAAGGTGTCCTGAAGCTAGTTGTAGAGAGACTTTGTGCTGCTACAATTGTCTTTAGTTTGTCTATTTTTCTATTCCTCTGTAAAGGATCTTGGGATGCCTTTGTGCCCTCATTATCCTTCATATTTCACTCTTTGGAAGTTGAGGTGGAGACTTTATGCCTCATTTCATCTTGCAAATGTTAGAGCAAACACATAGGTTAGAAATCCAAAACAAATAAATTGAAATCCTAATATAATAAATGGAATGCACTTTGAATGAGCAAAAGAGATAAATGTATATAATTGCAATTACGATAAATGTCTCCCTTGATTTATCAAATTTTTTCATATTTGAGACTAAATGAGGCTCATGTAAGCACTTTGATAACATGTCCCCTTGTCAATTGGATGATTAGATTCATAAGTGGATTCATTGATGAATGATGTTTTATCTTAATATTGGATACATGTAGCTAGCCTCTCTTGGCTTGTTATAAGTGAGGAAGGATGGTTGGATTTATATATTTCTAAGAATGATCTAGACTATTAGATTTGATCCAAGATCAGGGATCAACATTTAGTCATAAATGGGAGGTTGGCTAATAAATAGAGAAGGATGGATGTGGAAGACTTGATTTGAAAAATTGGTTAGATTAACTATTTTTTTTTAATGTCTCCCCCTCACCTTGGATTTGAGGATCAACTTGGGGAATTGGATTGGTGTGATGATATGACTATAATATTGGATGATGTGATAATAGATGAGTGATATGATGATATTTAATTTTATTTATTTATTTAAATATTTGGTGCATGGATTTTATTATTATTAACTAAATAATTATTAAGGATTAATCAGTTGACTAACCCATATGATGATGAGATGGGAATTAGATGGGATTCAATATGTTATTGTGATATTGTGATTAATTGATTGGGGATGGTAGTGAATAGGTATAGGTTGATTAGGGATGTCAATGATTGAATTAGGGTTGACTTGGAATGGATAGGGATAGATTAAAGATGAAAAATGAATTATTAGGCACGATTAGGGTTCATTATTGAATGTAGAATTAGGGTTTAACATATATGAAGCGATTAGGGATGGAATGCTTATAGAATTGGGGTTTGGTATGGAATGTGATGATGAAAGGTTAGCGTTCACATTAAAATGGTATATTTTATGTGTCTACATTAGTTAAAGGACAACAATTCTCTAAAATAAATATATCCAAACAACCTACTATAGATAAAATGATAGTATTGGAATACCCTATCTTTATGACCAACTGTCGTCTATAAGGTATTGAATTAAACATCAACATTTTTTACTGAAGTTGGCATGGCATCTTGAATATCTAAAATTAAATTTTGATAGTTTGAATCATCATGAATTTTGAAACATAATCATGTTTAGGATGGAGTTTCATTACATGTAAAATTTTAGCATGGGGTATTATTACATGCCACTTTATAATGAATAATCAAACCTTTAATTATTACATGCCACTTTATAATGAATGACCTAAACTTGATTAGATGGATGTCGTGTATTGTTTTTAATCATTACATATAACTTTATAATGAATGGTTATAAATTGTACATATCATTGGCATGTATTATTTGTGTGTTCATGTGCCATCGTATGATTTATTAGAATTTTATGTGATATGTTGTGACGATTAATTCTTATTCAATCACTTATTCTAAAAAGTTTCATATAAATTAAAAATAATTATTAAGTTTATATATAAACTAATAGCTTTTGGATCCCTCTCAATTATTGGTCCATATCTATTATATATTTTTTACATCTGAACACAATAAAGAGTTATAGTGCACTTGTTTTTACAAGCAAGTAATTTCACATTGAAATATATTTATGAATATATTTATTTCATTTATTTTACATAAATAATAATACTACTAATAAATAATGAATAATAATTATTCATAAAGATCATATTAAAATAATTGTAATAATTAAATATAATAATTGTTAAGATTAATAATAGTTTTGAAAATAATTTTATTTTCTAAATATATAATAAACAACCTCATAACTCCTCTCCACATACCTACCATTTCATCCTTGTTTATATAGCTTGGTAAAATTTCTCAATTTCCCCACTTTGTTGAGGGCATGGATTTTTTTAATTTCAAATGACTAATTAAAAAATATATTAAATGCTTCAAGAATTTTTTTGGTTGGAGATGGATCACTTTAATTTTTTTTTAATTCACTAGGGATGCCCCATGTAGTATTAGTTATGTGTCTTTCAAATCACCTCTGTGGTGGTCACCTTCTCAAATATGTGATTATGGTGTTCACAAAAGACATCGCTTGCATAACAGGTGGTAAAGTGCCTCCCCACATTCTTGACATGCATCTCCTTCTCATAATTCTCATGGTAGTGGTGAATTTTTTATACAAGACCCTACTAGATGTAGGGATCAATAGCAAGTAAAATTCTTGTACTTGACTCTCATTATTACCACTACTAGGCAAGACCTAGTTAAAGAAGAAAATCAATATAAATTTAATGATGGGTGGTAGGGAATATATGATATGGTGGATCAACCCACTGGTAGTGGCTAGGATTGGGGTGACATACAAGCTGAACCTTTATTGCCACCATGTTCGCTATTTATTTATATGTTTTAGTCTCATATATTTCTACTTTACTATTTCTTAGACTAGTAATTATATTATTTTGGTTATGTTCATCTTTCTTAATAGAAAATATAAATTATTTTTAAAATATTATATTTAAATTTTATGTTAAATTAAGTTAAAGACTATTTATTGATATGATGTTTTGAAATGTAATATTATCTACCCATTTTTTTTAATGAAAATAATGATATTAAAAAATAAATATGTTTTTTAATCAAAAATAAAGAATGATTAAATTTTGGTTGTGTATAATTTCATTTAGATTCAAATCTCGTTGAGGCATGGTACACTAATAATGATCATTGGTGACATAAGTTTCACCCCAAAAAATACATAATTACTATTTAACACATAATTACTACTATTTTACACATGAGATGCACTCTTTTTAAAAATAGTGATAATGTTAATTAAAAATTTATAAGTTGTAATTTTTAATAATATAATCAATGTTTCAATAAGATTAAAATATAAAACAATATAAAATTATTTTGATTTGATAATAAATAGAATCTTTACGTGGTAAAGAAATTTGGCACGTCCTTTTGCTTATTGACAAAGTATCATCCTTTAAAAAATATTTTATTTATAAAAGCATGTTAAATGATTAGTATAATTGACCATACTTATCAATACACTTTAATGATAATTAGAAAACATGACTTTGACAATAACAAAATCATAACCCTGTAAATTTGTATGAATAGTAAAAGAGGGTTATGAAAAGGGACCCTATCCAATACAAAAAAAAAATTCTAACAATCCATCTGGAAGGAAAAACAAATAAAAGAATATCGAAATCTATCAAAGATAGCAAACAAACATCAACAACCAATCTATAGCAAAAGAACAAATAAATAAAATAAAACTACGACCCATGCTACACATTTTCTATTTGAGATCTAAGGGTCATTATCAAAGGATCTATTTCTTTCTTTCCTTTAGTTCTCTTTTTGTTACGAACAATGGTCCAATATCCACCTCCCTAAAAAATTGGTAGAATTGGAATAGAGAAATCCAGTGAGTCATAAGACAATACTTTCTTTTTTGAAATGGTTGATTGGATTTTATTTGAATGGGTACGAGCCCTCCCTTGCTTTGATTATACGCTTTGATTCATTTTCAGTTTCAGAACCATAATAGGGGACGTGAAATTTTCTTCTCTATCATCTAAAGCTTGTACAATAATGTGTTGAGGGTCGTCTTCCTTCCACCAAGTATTTTTTTCTTAAATTTAAGGGAAGGACAATCATTTACTAAATGGTTAGTTCAAAATCATCTGCAACATCTGAAGGGAAGCCCTTCATAGTCTAATCACTGCACCCAAGCTCTGTAACTAACTTTCTATTCTATTTGAGCTGGTATATCTTTATTAATATCAACATTGACTAAAACGAGCATGTTTTGAATGGATCCCTTCTAGAGATTTGGGATCAACAACCCAAAATTCTCTAATGGATTCAACTATGATTGTTAAAATAGAGCACTCCCAAAATTGAAGATTTAAATAGGGAAGACTAATCCAAAGAAGTTTTAAATTGAAAATTTCAATATAAAAATTGTAAATTTTAGTTGTGTACAATTTCATTCATATTCAAATCTCGTTGGAGCATGATACACTGATAATGATCATTAGTGACTTAAGTTTATCCGAAATAAAAATACATAACTACTATTTAACACATAATTACTACTATTTTACATATGAGATGTAATCTTTTTAAAAATAATAATTAAAAATTTATAAGGTGTACTTTTTAATAATATAATCAATGTTTCAATAAAATTAAAATAGAAAATAATATAAAATTATTTTGAGTAGATAATAATATTTATGAAATACCAATGGACTTGTCACCAATAGTTCAACTGAAAAACAATAATTGCATCCCTACCTACGATGACGTCCTCAGCGATTTCGCATATAATTATAACAAAATATATCTATTTAATATCCTTATTAAAAAAGATGTTTAGCTATTAGAAAATATGAAAAATGGCAACGTATAAACGTTAGTAACAAATATTATTCACTACAAATTTTATTGAAAATAAATAAATAAATGAAAAACATATATGTGTTAGTAATAAAATATGATAATGCATAAATTGAAGTTTAATCTTAACAACATAATATTATAATAATATTAAAAAAATCAAAATAAAATAATATAATTTTACTAAATATTGATAAAACATAATTTTGGTATGAATAAAATTGTAACTCTTCAGATTTATATAGAAGTTTATGGCACAAAAAAGATTTGATTAAAATATAAAATATAAAAATTGATAACATTATTAGTAATAAAATTGAGATAAATAAAATAAATTTGTTGCATTCACAAATAAGTTTGCTGCACTCGAAAATAAGTTTGTTGCCCAACTTATCTCAGAATTATTATATTTTCAGTTTCTATTTTTACAAATCTACAATCTATTTTTACATAAATTTTTTTAAAAAAAACTATAAACCATTTACAAAGATCTATCTATAAAAAACCAATTCCTTATGTTATTTAGAGGAGAGATCTTAGCTTGATTTGATGCTAACCCAGAACACCTTATCATAAAACATGACTTTGAAAATAACAAAATCATAACTCTATAGATTTGTATGAAAGTTTAGAACATGAAGAAACGTATATAATTTTTTTTAAGAAAAAAATAATATCATTATCAACAAAAACTTTCAGATAAATAAAATATGCTTATTACATTTACATAGACATATTGAATAAAGTTTAACTCCCATGATCAGAATACATATATTCTCCACTTTATACATATCAAACTATCAAAACAAATAATCAAACTTTCTCTAATAAATAACGAACTCATACATAATTACATTTTATCAAAATATCATTATATTAATTTGACTGGATAAGTTATTGAATAAAACTATACATCATTACATATACATTAAATTCTAAAATAAAAAAATTTAATTCCATCAAACGCAACGCAACAGATAAATATTCGCGTCACAAAAAGTATTCGGCGTAAATACTTTAAAAAAATAAAATCGTCCAGACATTTCAGGTGCATCCAACCGTGATTAAAATATTCAATAAATTAATGCCGAGCTTATCATACCCTACAGTTACACTGATGCTTATAAATTATAGCCTTGGCCACAAGTGTTTCACACAGCCTTTGCATCTGAAAAAACAATTTAAAAAGCAGCGTAGTTTGTGTTGAGCTCAAAAGTTTTGGTGCTTTTCCAATGTCGAATTCGAAGGCTGAGGATTCTTCTTCTCGTTTTCCGCCCAATGAGTGGGACGATGCTTTTGTGCAATCTATTGAATCGCCATACGGAGTATTTACATCTGCACCCTCATTTCTAAGTTTTCATTCCGACTCTAATGAACAGACTATATATGGTTGTTAATCTTAAATATTTTTTCTTGCTGCTGGTTTTTTTCTCGGGCATCTATATACCGTGAACGTGTTGAAATACTGATTAAAGAAGTTAAAATCGTGTTAAACGAAATGAAAAATGGAGATCACGATCTAATTGATCGTCTTGAGATGGTTTACGCAATTCAATGCTTAGGAATCGATCGATATTTTCAGAATGAAATAAAAGTAATTTTGGATTATGTTTATAGGTATTTTAAAACAATCTTCTAACATGTTACTATTTCGATTATGGCATCACCTCATTGGTAGATGGAGCAGGGTCTTTTGAGTTCATATTTTACTTTGGACTAATCATACCAACTGATGTCGGATTTAATTTTTTTGAAGCAATGAGAATTTTAGTTATAGAAAGATAAACCCTTCAAAATAAAAAACAACTAATAACAGGGTTAGTTTTTGGTTTCAGATGTTGGAATGGAAAAATGGGAATCGGATTAGGAAGTCAAAATGTTGCGAGTGATCTAAATACCACAGCATTAGGACTTCGGGTTCTTAGATTGCATCGCTATGATGTATTTACAGGGATCAAATAATTTTCTATATTTAGCTACTAATAAACATCTATTTATATGTGGTGTTTTTTTAAGCAGATGTTGTGGAGAATTTCAAAGACACAAATGGGGAGTTCTTTTGTTCTAGAGGAAACAACAACAACAACAACAGCATGGAAGAGACACAATTGATGAGAAGTATGCTCAACCTTTTAAGAGCTTCCAGTGTCTCATTTCCAATAGAAAAGGTTATGGAAGAGGCTAAAGTGTTTAGCACTACATACTTAAAGCAAGAATGATCAAAACTTGGAGATGACAAAAATTCTCAACATGAGCAAAGATTTTTAAAAGAGGTATGTTCACTTAAACAAGCATAAACGTGTTTTAGATGTTGTTTTATGTCTTATCTTGATTTTATAGGTGGAGTATGCGCTCGTATATGAATGGTCTCACACCTTTCCTAGATGGGAAGCAAGAAACTTCATAGAAATATACACTCAAGATAATACAAGGTAGAAGTTATTAAATATTTTTGTAAATATCATTTTTTTAAAGGTTAAATATTCAAATTATTAGATTATTTATATTACTGAATTTTCATTTTTTTAAACAGATTTTTGTCCAGATTGAATAGTGAGAAAATTTTGGAATTGAGCAAATTGGAGTTCAATATACTACAATCAATGCACCAGATTGAGATGAAGACACTCTCTAGGTAAATATCATTAATAAAATACTTTAAACCTCTATAAAAAAGAGTTGACATAATCTCTTAAAAAAATGTTGGATATAAAAATATTTTATATTTATTTATAATTTATTATTCTAAAATAAATAATTTAAATTATATTTATAAAAGGTTAACATAACCTTTAAAAAATATGTTTGATATATTAAAAATATTTTATATTTATAAATATTATTTATAATTTTTTAATTTTAAAATAAATAATTTAAATTATATTTATTTTTTTATTTGAAAAATAAATATTATAATTAAATAGATTAATGAAAATGATTCCAAACTCACGTTAATAAAATTTATATCAATTAACCTATAATTTCTTTTTAACATATTTTATTAAATTATAAAAATATATTTAATTCTATATCACTCAAATAACCTATGTTAGATGATTCTGAAAATGTTGCTAAGAATGCACTTACCTTCTAATTGACTCAGATATCCGTGAAGAGGAAAATGATGAGCATACAATAGTTCATAATGACTATATTCTTACATTTTAAGATATATAATTAATATAGATGGTGATGGAATAATATGATAAGATGAACAGTTACATGTAGACGTTGAATGGTTATACATAGATGCTGAATGGTTATATATAGACATCTAATGGTTAGATGCAAATGCCGAACAAGATTGACTGCACAGATATCCGTGAAGAGGAAATTGATGAGGATACAATAATTCATAATGAGTGTATTCTTTTTTTTTAAGATATCTAGTTAATATAGATGTTGATAGAATAATTAGATAAGATGAATATTTATTTTAAATTTAATATAAATTGGTTAGAATGGTTTGATTTTTAATATTTGATTTATTATATTTAATTTGATTTTAAAGTATTTTTAAATATATTGATATTTGATTAATTGGTATATTAGATGGTGGATAGATTCAGGCGTTCCCAATTTAATAGCAACAAGAGAGCGTATAATAGAATGGATTTTTTGTGGGGTTTGTGGGATAGATATAGTAGAGTTTTCTAGCAGCAGGATTGCAGTAGCTAAAATATCAACTGCTATGACTGTTCTCGATGATCTTTTTGATGAATGCTTAACACTTGACCAAATGAAACTTATTATATATAGAATTGTTCAAGGTTGGAATGTTTCTATTTTAGAAAGCTTTCCTAATGATTTAAAGTAGGCCATGTTATTTGTTTTTAAAATGGTACATGAACTGACAAGCGAGGCTACTAAAAGACAAGGACGTGATATGATGCCAGTCATTACAAAATTGGTATTTATGCATTTTCATTTTTTAAAATTTTGTATCATATATTAATGTTGCAATATTATATTTTTTATTTTTGATATGTAATTATCAATTAGTATTTATAAGTTTATAAAATAGTGGATTTTGGACTTTAAAAAATCAAAGTAATTAATGATTTGAATATGGAATGATTTGAAGGTATTGTGTTGTAGTGGACAGATTCTGTCATGTCCTACTTATAAGAAGCACGGTGGAGAATAAGTCAATTTGTTCCAAAATTCAAAGATTACATAAACAATGCTACAATTAGTATAGCCATGGCACCAACAATATCACAGGCTATTCTTGTAGCACCCCAAGTTTTACCAGATGACATTATAGATAAGATATATCTTAATCAATCCAGATCCTATGAGCTCATCGTGTTGTGTACACGATTAATAGATGAATCCAAAGATTATGAGGTGCGATATATGATTTTATATATTGTCATTATAAAACTAAGTACATATATGCTAAAATTATTGATATTTTTCATATGGTAATAAAGGATGTGAAGCTCCAGGGACATACCTCTTCAACGATTTTGTCTTATATGAAGGACCACCTTGAATGCATAGAATATAAAGCATTAAATCACATCAAAAACCTTATTGACCTTTCACTTAAGGAACTATGTTGGGAATTTCTAAATCTAAATAATGGGTTGATTGATTGTGAGAATTTATGCTTCAATCTCAATAGAGGATTACAATTTATCTACCTATTCGGAGATGGAATTACCTATTCAGGAAAGGAGGTCAAGCATCAAATATTTAAAGTTCTTGTTGAACTTGTGGAAATATAGATTAAATGATAGATTCTATCATATTACAATAAAAATTTGAGGTCAAATTAGACATCTTATATGATGAAATTGATGGTCACTTGATATAGATCTCTACCAAAATATAGGTTTTTTAACTAAAATTTATTGTGTGGTTATTTTATTTATAGTATCTTACTTAGTGGTACTAGCATTTTGATAAATGAATTTGGTCTATTGAATCAAACAACCTTGCATTTTAATTCATATTGATTTATACTCATAAATTTTATGTAATTATCTTAACAAGGCTAAGAAAAATACTATAAGATTTTTAGGTTTTTTCAAAACATATTTTACCTTAAATTTATTTAAATATTTATAAAATTAATGGTTAAAATTATTTATTTAAATTTCTAAATATTAATTGTTTAACCTATCATATATATTTTTTAAATTTTATATTACTTATATTATAATTTATATAAAATAATTAATTATAATTTGTCTCACATATATTTAATGTTTACAATTGTTCACTTTAGTTCAACCGTCAGCAATTTCCAAACAAAACAAACAATTATGACATATCATTTAATGTTCATAATTAATTTCTTCACAATATCCCAAATGATATCATAGATTCATCATTATTCCCATAATTTCTATTTTTTAAATACATTTGAATTTTATTGAAATAAAATAAACATTTTGTGGGTTGTTTAGTAATTATGGAAATAAGATTGGAAATATTATTTATTTCACTTGGAAATTTTATTCATTGAGATGAAAAACATTTACCTCTCATCAATGGTTAAATTTAGCAGTCATTTTTATTCTTCAATCTGTTCCCACCCATAAAAATTATGTTGTCATCAATGTTAAATTCAAATATTTATGTACATCAAAGGCTTTTTAATTTGCAGACTACTATCACATTTTTGTTTAAAAATTAATTGCCACTTTATCTTGTTTAATAATGGAGCATGGCTTGTTATTATTTGATATTAATATTATAATATTTATTAAGATTTATTTGACATACCTCTTAAATAACTCTATATTTTTTATGGAGAAGCAACACAATATGATGTATTAATTTATTAATAATGTGATTAAATGAAATAAATACAAATCACTCACTGTGACTGAGGATGCTTCAAGCATAAAATATATTATTAATATGAAATAGTAACCATAAAAAGTTAATAGAATAGTACATTTCAAATAAACACATACAAAAAAGAAATGTGATAAAACATAGAATAAAATAGATAAGTTGTTGAAATCTTCCATTATGAACATCTAACTATCAATTAGAATAGTAAGTATGTTTACCTCTTTGAAATTAAAGATGAAGAAATAAGTGATGGGACAAAGAAAGTGGCCTTCATATTAACACAATGATATATTGCTATCACCATAAAATGAAAAAAATTAAACAATGAGGAGGTTGTCTATTTAGTTTAACTTTTGGACATAAATTTTTTCAAAAGAATTTATATTGTTTACTAATCACATTGTATGATGGGAAACAACAATTTAAAAACTTAAAAACATTTTTTTTGGTTTCTAATGTCATACAAGAAGATTTTATATCTATAATATGAATTGACTAAAAGCAGAATTCTATCAAATCATGGGGCATAAGAATTAAATAGAAATTAATCTTCATTATAGTCTATAGACAAAGAATTATTAACTCCTCTTATAACCATTGTGTATAATTGGTTAAGAATGTGTGTAACACTTTAATTTGATAGGCACATTGCAAAAAAGAGATTAAAAAATAAATGATTGTGTAGAGAAAGAAGGTCCATAGCCTAAACAAAAATTGAAAACATATCCTCACTTACTTTATTCCCTTTGATTTCTAGGCCAGTCAAGTAAAAGTGTAAGGGAATAACATTTTTAAAGAGTAAAGGAATAATATTGTGAATGGTCTACATACTACAACATTAGGACTTTGGGTTCTCAGACTGCATCGTTATGATGTATATTTAGGTATCAAATAACTTTATATACTTCTGATATGTATTTTTATTTTTTATATTTAGCTACTAATAAACATCTATTTATATGTGGTGTTTTTTAAGAAGATGTCTTGGAGAAATTCAAGGACACAAATGGGGAGTTCTTTTTCTCTAGAGAAAACAACAACAACAACAACAACAACAACAACAACAACAACATGGAAGAGATAAATGATAAGAAGTATGCTCAAGATTTTAAGAGCTTTCAATGTCTCATTTCCAAGAGAAAAAGTTATGGAAGAGGCTAAAGCATTTACCAATACATACTTAAATCAAATATTATAAAAAATTGGAGGGAACAATAATTTTCAACATTATCAAATATTTTTAAAGAAGGTATGCTCACTTCAACAAACATAAATGAGTTTTAGATGTTGTTTTATGTTTTATCTTTATTTTATAGGTGGAGTACACAGTTGTATATGAATGGTCTCACAGGTTTCTTAGATGGGAAGTAAAAAAATTCGTATAAATATACAATAAATATAATACGAGATAGAAGTTATTAAATATTCTTGTAAATATCAAATTTTTAAAGCTTAAATATTCAAATTATTAGACTATTTATATTACTAAAATTTCATTTTTCTTAAAGGTTTTTGTCCAAATTGAATAGTGGGAATATTTTAGAACTAAGTAAGTTCGAGTTCAATATACTGCAATCTATGCACCAGATTAAGATGAAGGCACTCTCTGGGTAAATATCATTAATTAGGCACTTTAAAACCCTCTATTTAAAAAAGGTTGACATAATTTATTAAAATAATGTTGGACATAATTCAAAATATTTTATATTTATTTATAATTTATTATTCTAAAATAAATAATTTAAATTATATTTATAAAAAGTTAACATAAAATTTAAAATATATGTTTAACATATTAAAAATATTTTATATTTATAAATATTATATATTATTTTTTAATTTTAAAATAAACAATTTAATTTATATTTATTTATTTAATTGAAAAATAAATATTATAATTATAAAGATTAATGAAAATGACTCCAAAACTCACCCTAATATAATTTATATCAATTAACCTATAATTATTTTTAATATATTTTATTAAATCATAAAAATATATTTAACTTCTATATCACTCAAATAACTTATGTTGTATGTCGATAAGAATGCATTTACCTTCTAATTGACTCAAATTTTGATGAAGACAAAATTGATGAATAATTCATAATGAGTGTCTTCTTATTTTTTAAGATATGTAATTAATATAGATGTTTGAATAATTAGATAAGATGAATATTTGTTTTAAATTTAATATAAATTGGTTAGAATGGTTTGATTTTTAAGATATGATTTATTATTTTAATTTAATTTTAAATTATTTTTTAATATATAGGTATTTGATTAATTTATATATTAGATGGTGGATAGATTTTGGTATCCCCAATTTAATAGAAATAATAGAGTGCATAATAGAATGAATTTTTTGGGGGTTTGTGGGAAAATATAGTGTAGTTTTCTACCATCAAGATTGTAGTAGATAAAATATCAACTGCCATGACTGTTCTCGATGATATTTTTGATAAATACTTAATGCTTGACCAAATAAAATATATTATATATGGAATTGTTCAAGGTTTGAATGTTTCTATTTTAGAAATCCTTCCTAATGATTTAAAGCAAGTCATGTTATTTATTTTTAAAATCATACATGAATTGATAAGCGAGGTTGTTGAAAGACAAATATGTGATATGATGCCACTCATTATAAAAATGGTATTTATGCATTTTTTAATTTTTAAATTTTATTATATATTAATGGTACAATGTTATATTTATAATTTTTTATATTTAATTATCAATTGGTATTTATAAGTTTATAAAATGGTTGATTTTGGAATTCAAAAAATGAAAGTAATTAATGATTTGAGTATGGAATGATTTGAAGGTATTGTCTTGTAGTGGATAGATTATGTCGTGTCTTATTTACAAGAAGCACAGTGGTGAATAAGTCAATTTTTTCCAAACTTAAAATATTACATAAAGAATGCCACAATTAGTATAGTCATGGCACCAACAGTATTGCAGGCTATTCTTGTAGAACCCTAAGTTTTACTAGATGGTATTATAGATAAAATATATCTTAATTAGTCCATATTTTACGAACTCACTATGTTGTGTACATGATTAAGAGATGATTCCAAATATTATGAGGTATGACATATGATTTTATATATTGCGATTATAAAACTAAGTACATGTATGCTTAAATAAATGATAGTTTTCATATAGTAATATAGGATGTGAAACTTCAAGGACATACATCTTTAGCCATTTTGTCTTATATGAAGGACCACCTTGGATGCATAGAAGATGAAGCATTAGATCACATCAACAACCTTACTGACCTTTAACTTAAGGAATTGAGCTGGGAATTTCTAAATCCAAATAATGGGTTGCTTAATTGTGAGAAGCTATGCTTCAATTTTAATAGAGGAATACAATTTATCTACCTATTAAGAGATGGAGTTACCTATTTTGGAAAGGAGGTCAAGCATCAAATATTTAAACTTCTTGTTGAACCTATGAAAATATAGATCAAGGGATAAATTCTATCATATTAAAATGAAAATTGAAGGTCAAATTAAACATTTTATATCATTAAATTGATGGTCACTTGATATAAATCTCTACCAAAATATAAGTTTTTGAGCTAAAGTTTATTGTGTGGTTATTTTATTTATGATATCTTACTTAGTGGTACTATCATTTTGATTGATGGATTTGATCTATTAAATTAAATGACCTTGAATTTTGACTTAGATTGATTTATACTTGTAAATTTTATGTAATTATTTTATGAAAGATACAAAGATTTATAATTTTTTTCAAAATATGTTTTACTTTAAATTTATATAATTTATTTAAATATTTATAAAATTAATATTTAAAAATCATTATTAAAATCTATAAATAATCAATTTTTAATCCATCATAATCAATTTTTTAATTTTATATTATTTATATTATAATTTTTATAAAATAATTATTATATTTAATTATAATTATAATTTATCTACATATACTTAGTGATTACAATTATTTATTTTACTTTAACCTTTAACAACTTTAAAATAATTATGACATGTCATTTAATGTTCATAGTTAATTTCTTCCCAAACATTAATTTAATTTTTTCACAATATCCAAAATGATATCATATATTCATCATAGTTTCCATAAATTTTAAGTTTAAAATGCATTTGAATTTTATTGAAATAAAATAAACATTGTGTGGGGTGTTCAGTAATTATCATATGTAATTATTATAAATTTATTTATTCAATTGTTTTAAAATAAAATACGTAACTTTATATATCTTTCTTTTTACATATATAAATATAAATAATATGCACCCAAAAAAACAAAAAACAAATGTTTTAAAATAAATTTTTCTAATGTTTTCAACATTTTAATTTATATAATAAAAGGTTTTGATCGATCTTGTTGGATATTAATATTTATTTGTGTATTTTAAATAACTTTAAGTTGTATTTTATAGCTACTTATTTTTTAAATATATTTTTTATATAAGATATTTTTTATTATGAAAAATGTTGAAATTTATAATATGTTAAAATTAATTTAAATAAAGTACTCATTTTTAAATTATTTTACAATTTAATATGATAATAATATAAAAACAATAATAAATATAAAAACTTGAGAAAATAATAAATTATAATAATCTACATAGTTAAATACTAATCCATTCATCCTTTCATTTATTTTCATTAAAATAACTCAATAACTATTATTAATTCAAGGACCCAATCCCTCCATCAACTAAATTACATTAACTCATCATATTTTATTATCATTTAAGGTATGTAAAGATATGGACCTCATTCTTTATTTAAGAAAAAAATCTAATTAATGGATTCTTAACATCAAATCACATTTTTATAAAGCTCTAAGCATTTCAAAAAATGATATAGTTTTTATTAATGTGTGCATAAGAAATATTATCATCAATGTTAATATAAAAAAATCTTCTTAAATTGATTTACTAATAGATTAAATGTTTTGACTGATTAAATACGTAGATCATAAAACCAACGTAAGGTGTAATAATTTATACTTATTAGAAATAATTTGGGTAAGTTTTTTTCATTAAAATAATAATCCAAACATTTTCTATGATAAGATTTGAGATGTTGTTCTTGATCTCATTTTCCATTTTTAGAGACTTAATTCTCATCACTTTCATATTGAAATTGAAATTAGAATGACTTCTAGTAATATCACACAAATAATTGAAACACTTGAATCAGTCTACACACTTAACGTGCATATTTTGAAAAGTATTGGTGCATCCCTAATAAGAACAATACACCATACAAAATTATCAATTTTGTCTAATTCATCTTGAGTTAAACTGCAACCTTGTAAGAGAAATTTTTGAATTAATTAGCTTGAATAGTTAGTTCAAAATTTGATATTATAGAAATCACATCAAACCTAATTTAGAATAATTAGCATATCAAATCAAATCAAATGGATATGCAAGAAATCTATAAAAATTGGTGATTTTTTTATTATTCAATATCTAAAGATTTAACAAATATTTGAATAATGACATTATCATAAAAATGTTCAAAAGGTTGTCAAGCATTAACATAAATTCAAATAAATATCATAAAATTGAACCTATGCTTAATAAATGCAGACCCAAACCCTAATTAATGGAATTTACTACCCAAAGTGGATTGATTGTGAGACACACATCTTCATCTTGATCTAGTGAGCACAATCAACCTATAAAATATCTAAATAAAAACATAATTTAAACATACTGACCAAGCTTTTCAATGAAAACAAAATCTACTAAAATATAAAGGAAAGCTTCATCATTATTCCACTTTCTTCTTATCAATTAGACCCAATCATGTGTAATTAGAGAAGATGCTACTTACATGGAGATGCAACATCGATGAAGAATCCAAGGCTACAATCTCAAGCTCAATACACTACTAATACAGTTTTGAAAATACATCCATGAGAATGTACAATGTTTGTTTTATGTCTTTCTATTTGTTTACATTGTCATAAACCTTGCCTAGACTGAGGATTATGCTTGATATTTTCACATTCATCATTTTTTTTAATCACTAATAAAGAATTTATCTCTTTTTTAATCGTGATCTACATTTTTGCACACTTGATGGGACCAACACACCCCCCAATCTTCTTAGAAACAATCCATTACCTTCTAAATTTGAAAAAAAGATGATTTTTGAGTTTTTTTTGTTAATTTTTTTGTGTTTCCATTTTATAAAAATAATCAAGAATGCTCTGCATTTGGGTAGGATTTATTCCCATAATTGGTAGAAATGCCCTGTTAATTGGTTGGATTATTTTCTATTATGTTTTCTAAATTTTTGTGTTTCTAATTAAAATGGTGGAATCACTCTACTAAATAGTGGGTCTGATCTAAAAGATGGTGGTATCACTATGCTAATAAACATGAAGATTTTATTTTATTTTTTCTAATTTCTAATTCTGTTAGGAAAATAAGGAGAATGCTCTATGAAAATCGTAGGAATGCTCTACTAAATGATGAGGCTAAGATCAAAAAAGGACCAAAATGGTTGATTCATTCTACTAAATTGTGGGATCACTCTATAAAATGGTATAATCATAAGGAAGTAAACTGTCCAAATTCTAGAGGCTCCTTATAGGTCATTTAGACTCCATTTTTGATGATTTTTTAACCATGTGTTTCTCATGAATTTTAATAATATTTAGTCTCTTTGGATTGATTTATTCATATATTTTTCATAAAATATAAGTTACAATAGTGTCAATTTGTTTGCTTGCATGTTTCCCATTTAAGAGAAGATATTAAAAATCTAACTTGTTTGCTACAATTTTTTCTTGCCAAAGACCACATTTCAAACTCATAAATTTTTTATTTTAGGTTACACTAGCCAAAAAAATAGATTTATTACCAAACAAATCATGATTTTAACTCCTTTTCTAATTTACTTTGCATTTACTTTATTTACATCATTTAAAGTTATCATCACTTACGTTTTTATTTTGTGTTGTTTATTTTTGGAGGACATATTTGTGTATGACCTTCTCTTGCCCATTTTTTATGTCCTAAGAATCAAAATCACTTGGGTTATTGTTATGTTTTTACCAAAAGAACATTAGAGTATGCTATTCCCTTGCCCATTTGTGGGGTCATGAAAATAAGAAATAAATATTCCTTCATTTTATTTTGACTGCATGGGGTGTCTTTTATCTCCTTCCTATGAGTCCTTATGGAAAAATTATTTGGAATTCACTCCCCAATGCACGTACCAACCCTATACATTTTATAAGGTATATAAATTGAGATTGTATATGGTTTTTATTGGTTGAGAGGCTACATGTTTTAATCATGTCTGTGAAGTGGAAGGGATTTCATGCTCTAATACAAACCTTAGACCATACCCCATGGGATCTAATTTTTTTTTACCACTTTATCAATACCTTTATCATTAAAATGTGTACGAAAGAACTAAACCCATGTGTGCTACCCATTAATCTTTCTCCTTTGATAAATTTTGAGCCTCACGTACTACAAGATATATCAGGGACACCTAATAGATAATTGTGTAGAGACCTAGCTTAATACCATTAGCTACAAACAATCTTGTAGTGCAATAAAAAATAATCTCCACCAAGATTATTTTCAACCAATTTGTCACCACTTTTAAGTAAGGTAGCTATGTGGACTCTGATTTTTTTTGCACACCTATAGTACTATTAAAAAATAGGTTTATATTATATATGTATTATTCATTATTTTTTGTTATACACACGTGTTACATGTGTGCATACTTTACATGTTGCATGTTGTTATTTTGATCATGGGTTATTTCTTTTAATTAAATAATAAAACCCTAGTTCTTTATCTTTATAGTGAATGT